>JACGWL010000006.1:5240160-5722192 GCA_034509725.1 Sesamum angolense | reverse complement strand
AATTTAATTAATGTGGGTATACAGGCCGAGGCCCGCAGTGTATCACTAGCCCAACAAAAACCGACCTTTAATCATCACGGGCTCACAGCCGCCAGTACGACGTCGTTGAGAAGTATCAGTTTTGCAGTTTAGTCATTAGAGAATAACAAAGGAAGAACAGAAGGAAAGTCAAAATATTCACCCTCTTCCCTGAAACTGAAACTCGTTAGGGCTCCTTCTGATCGTACGCCATGGCTATGCAAGCTGGAATAGGATTATCGAGGATCGTATTAATAGTCGGAGCAGGTATATTGTATTTGGATTCTCTTTATATATGTATATACTGGTGTAGTTTGATCTGAGGATGTGTAAAATTTTTCTTTGATTTCTTGATGTGGATTAGGTTACACCGGAACTGTGCTGTTGAAGAATGGTAAATTATCTGATGTGTTGGGTGAACTGCAGGTATGTAATTTTCCTTCTGCACTTCTTCTGAAATCACTTTAGCCTGGTTTCTTTTGACTTTTTTCACCGTATTTTTTTTTTTTTTTTGCCTCTGAATTGATCTGTATTTTAGAACTGTAGCATACTTTAGGTGAATTGCTAACTCTGATGCGTGTTTCTTTGCATTTTAATTAGCACAGCAGAAGTGTCAGTTTGTGTACGTGAAAGTTAATATGGTTGTCATGTACGTGACAGTTAATTCTAGGAATTTCTATTTTTTAGAGTTCTTTGCATTATATATTGAGCAATGTGGGGAAATAGTGACTCCCTGTTGAACTAACTTTGTGAGGAAGTATTTTCTTGTTTTGGAGGATAATCAAATTTATTGGGTTTCTGTTATATAATCTTCTGATCGACTTTTAGGTATATGTCTAATTGATTTAACAACGTCATGCCCTTTCCAGTATGCTGTTTTTAATATATTTCGTATTGAAGATCCTCAAGCTACTTTGATAATATATATAATTGTATGGCTGTACGTATGCTTTGTGCATGTCATTGACTACCAAATTTTGGGGCCATATTTGGCAGAATTTGGTTAAAGGCATGGAGAAAACAGGGGAGAATGAGGGGGACTCTGATTTTTCTGATGCCATTGCTGCCCAGGTATCACCCTGCTAACTGTATAACATTGTTATCTTAATGTTGCTGATGTAAAATTATTAAAAAAAAAATTTTCCTTCATGAACGTATTCTCTATGTAGTCTTTCATCAGTTATTTTTTAGCATGTCATCTTTGGCTGGAACAAAATGAAAACTCATTGCTTATCATTGATTGAAAGCTTGTGTCGATTAAAATTGAGAAAGTTATATTATGGAAACTCTGGGACCTTCATCTTAAAATGCCCCATCTTGGGTAATTATTCATTTGACTGTGGAAGTGGCTTCGGTTTAGTTCTTTGCTTTGTATCTTTGTACTACTACAAGTGGGTTCTTCCAACTTACTATCCTTTACTTGGATGATCTATGTGCAACTGGTGTTCTTTATATATAATCTTTATATGGGCAAAACTATGGGACTTGGGTTGGAAGCACACGGAGTATGATGGCTGTGAATAAATGAAGAAGGAATTTGCATTATAGATTTGATTTCTGGTTTATTCTTTTACAGGTTCGTCGGTTGTCCATGGAGGTTCGGCAGCTGGCCTCATCTAGGCAGATTACTGTTTTAAATGGGAGCTCTGGCCAAAGTCAGTATCTTGTGTTTAGCTCACAGAGTAAGAGCATATAGGTTTTATAGTTGTCTAAGAGAGAATCTCCCTTTTGTCTCTGAACACAGGTAACTTGACATCTCTAGTAGTGCCAGCTGCTGCTTTGGGAGCCTTGGGTTATGGATACATGTGGTGGAAGGTTGGACTTCATACATTTTACATTCATTTGGGGCTGGGAGCATTGCCATTATTATTTTTACTGCTGCCGATATGCCTTCTGCAGTAAACAGATTCCTCTTTTTGTTATTCTGACCCCTTCTTTTCTCCATCTTTTAAATGTTAGGGTCTTTCATTCTCAGACCTGATGTATGTAACAAAGCGCAACATGGCAAATGCTGTTTCAAACTTGACAAAACATTTGGATCATGTGTCAGAGGCTCTTGCTGTAAGTATGTGGTATTCTGTGTATGTAATCAATAGCCACCAATTTTACCCCCTAACTCATGCATCCTGATGCTGAAATCCATCAAGAAGGTTGTTGGTCTTCTTGATACTTGTATTATAACTGGTAATCGATTTATTGATGATTGGTGGAGCAAGAGTAGTTTGTAATGGTCTCTCATTAATTTAGTCATATAATTTTTATTTTTTACATGTTGCTTCATCACAGAATTTACTTGTTTCTCATGAATCTGCAATGTTATATTAGTTGCAACATTCAGTAATGCAACTGTCTTAACATATGTTTTTCTTTATCAGGCGACAAAAAGGCACTTAACTCAGAGAATTGAGAATTTGGATGGGAAGCTAGATGAGCAAGTAGAGATTTCCAAATTAATTAGGAATGAGGTATGTTTAAGATGCAAAAATTACTGTTTCTTTGTGATCCTAGGATAGTTTCCCTATAAAGCATTGTAGTTTTGTCTGGCATAAATTGTAGATTGGCTTTGAGACCTGTAATTATGGTTCTCTTTCTTTCACTAGATCTAAAGATCAGATTGCAATCTAGGCTAATAATATTAAAAGGCACAAGAACTTCTGTTTGAGACCATGAATTAGTGTAATTATTTCTCAATTTTTTTATCTTGTGAAACAGGTTAATGATGTCCGCGGTGATCTCTCTCAAATTGGCTTTGATTTGGATGAATTGCAGAGGATGGTTTCTGGTTTGGTGGGTTTTGATTTAATCAAATTCTTTTTTTTATTTTTACCCTTTTCAGAATGATATACATTTTTGCATGATTTATGTCATTAAATGGGCCCGAAACTATTAATTTTTCTTATGAATCCAACTCAGTCCCGTTCACTGAAGCACACAGTTTTTTACTTTATATGATCTTGTGATTTAATTTATGCATCTGCTGCTCTTTAAGACTAATCCTGTAGTGATCTGATTATTCTTCTTGTTCTTCTTATTTTTTTGTTGTTACATCTAGAATACATTTCTAATGTGCTAATCTTAACTGCTTGGATAACTATGTACTATCAACTGGTTTATTCACTAGCAACTGAAGAAAACTAGACTTTCTGCGTCGTGACCATGCAAGAAAATGGTTGTAGAAGTACCTTTTTAATTTTCAAACTTTACGGTGGGTTGTAGATTCGAAATTTGAGTGGGTAGGTATGAGATGTAGTTGTGGAATGCACCCTCTTGGAAAGTGCAAAAGAGTAGGAAAATGAGCAGTAGAATTTCTTATGATATTAATGGTTGTTTCAGGTTTTCAATTTTACAATGCTAATATGGGAAAATGACTAGCAGTACCGTGATTATTTATCACTAATTGACTGCTAAGTAAACTGATCTAGGCTATGCTCTCGTTAATTGGATCTACAATGTGTTTATGATAAATTAATCTTAACTACTAGGATTAGAAGGCTAATTAACTTGTTGATATTAATGCCAAAGAAACAGATTTCCTCTGTGTGAGAAAGAGAAGGCCTCAAAGCTATCTTGATATGTGGAATAGATCGTTGTGGGCTATATTAGAAATTAGGGAATGCTTATGTAAAGGTTTGTTGTTCGCAGTATGAAAGGGGCTGGTCACTATATCTTATAAGAGATTCAAAGAACTGATCAAGTTAAGATTTAAGTTGAGAATAGAGAGAGAATGAAGTTTCTTATTAGCTGACAGTTGATTCTGGCTTTTATTTCATTACTGTGAATAATGCAGCCTATACTGAATACCTCTCTTAAGGCGGCACCTATACTAAAGTATCTTAATCAGGACATTCATGGTATGAATTTGTCTTCTGTACATCCTCCATCTGTCTGACCCTCTCCCTCCCCACTTCTTTGCCATGTGGTTTGGGGTGTTCTTTCTGTCAATAGTATGATAGTTGAATGTAATACTATCCTTTGTTTGAAGAATGCACCCAGTTTTGTCTCTTCTGACACTATTCCATGCACAAGAGGTTATATGTGTTCACATTATATACTGATTGCTTCTTTCCAATGCAAATAAGCTACCAATGCAAATACTGCTTCCTATGGGTTTGATGCCTGCTTGCCTCTTGGTTTCACAGAGGGAGGATTATACAACTTAGTTTTGATGTAAATATCTCATATTTATGGCTGCACATAACTTTGTGCTTGAATGTTGATAAAAATCATCTTTATATACTTGGTTGATGTGTTTTGCATTTTCATGTTTCCTAGTGCTTCATAATCTTCCTCCCCTCTCTCATCTTATATTTGGATTGCAGGATGGCAAGCTACTCACCTTAGAGGGCAAACAGGTGAAAATACACTTTTTTTGTAAACTGAATTCTTTCCGGTGTACTTCTATTTTATTTCATTTTCTTGACTCGTCCAAGCTTTAGTTGCTCTTTGGGCTTGAATGTTTCCAATTCCAATAAACAAAGTTACTCTAAACTTACAATTTTAACTCTGAAATTCATAACAATGATGCTGGACTTAAATGTTGATTGTCTATTCATACATTTGTTTTACAGGAGCTTGCAAACGCTGGGGTAATGTACCTGTGTAGCATTGTTAACGGAAGAAAGGTGAAAATGCCGGAAATGCTTCAGGTTTGGAATAGTTCTTTCTCTTGCTTCACAATCTTTGCATTAAATTATTACTCCCTCCGGCAAAAGAATTTCGGTATTATTTGACTTGGTATGAGGTTTTCAATGAGAGTTGAAACTTTTGTGTGCTTCTACACTACGTACCACATTATTTTAGTTTAGTCCTTAGTTTTGAACAGAAGCATTTGTTTACGAAATGGGGTCTTACTTTGAAATATCCCAAATAGGAAATAGAGCGATGAAGTTTATGTATGCCACATAAATCTGCCAATTTGTACTGAATATAGATATACTTTGATTTCTGTTCGAAACTCTCCTTTTCCAGTTGGTGTTTTCCTCTTTCAAAAGGGGGTAGGTTTATATAGAACAAATTACAAAGGAGTTCTACTAAATAACTAGGGGAATGGATTTCAGGCTCTTTAAGAGAAATAGTTCATAGAAATTGAAAAACTGAAGCCTATCATTATTGTCATCACTGTGGGACAAGATTGTAGGTGAGGTATACCTCCGTCTGAGGTCTAGCAATCTATGTAACATGCTATAGTGACACAACCTTTTTTTGGTGTAATCTAGTTGTTTCTTAGTTAACTGAGTACTTGTAGTCACACAATCAAGTCATTGTGATCCTATACTTGTGCATCGCTTACTTTCCCTTGTGGGTTTATAACTCTTATTTAAAATTACTATTCCATCTTCTTGTATTATGTTAATTTGGAAGATTCTTTTTGTTCTTTCTTTGTGCTTCTAATTTGGTTATCCTAGGTAGTGTTTCTTTCACCTTGACCGAAAAATCATGTCCACTTTGATATTAATTGCTTATTATATTGATGTGTTAGTGCCTGTGCTGTTAATTACTTTATCTTTTCAATGTTTTTGTGCAGGATCAACTTAAAATTGCTGGAAACTCGTTGCCAAGTCTAATGGTACGCCATATTTTTTTACTCCCTTTCTTCTAGGCAGAAATTTTTAGAAACACAGAAATGATAATATATAAGAAATAAGTCGTGCACACAATTATTTCTACGATAATATATAAGAACTTATAGTATATTGGTAAGGAAATCAACTCTAGAACAGGAGTTTCAAGTTCATTATTATTTCTACTGTTACTATTAGATAATTCATTGGGATTTTCTTCCTATTGGTACTCACTATTTTGATGACAATAAGTCCTGAAACAATCATAGACCCCTTGTTGTTCTTACCGTCAAACCTGGCCTGTTTTAATAGTCTTTTCTCCCTTGGTTTCGAGGGAAGAGGCGAGATCATGAAACAAAAGACTGCCTATCTTCCTACATGCGAACTTGTTAAGAAAAATGTCATTCTTAAGTTTTGTGTTAGAGTTAATTTTAAGGTAGTCATGAAGATGGTGTTTATGTGTGAATACCGCTAAAAAGAGAGAAGGAAACAATTTAAAAAATTATGTCTTTCCTAGATCAAATTCGTTATTCTTTTAGCTTTTTGTTTCATCTGAACTTTCTTAATATAATCATATAAGAAGTTAAATCTATTACATCTCACATGCAATTTGACATGACTCCTTCCAGGGTCTTAAGGAGATTGCAGATTCTGGTTCTTCTGGAAATAAGTTACTGACAGATGGAAATACCCAAGATGGCTCCAATAAGATGAATAAAACCTTGATGAGGTATATTAGTTGAAGCTTTTTTATCTTAAGTTGTTTGCTAACATTTTATGGATTGTTTGGTTCGGGGAAAAAATCAATGCACAAAAAATGTGAAAAGTAAAAGGGGATTTAGTGAAAATTGATTGGGTGGAAAGTGGAGTATAAAGCTAAAAATAAAAAAAATAAAAAAAAATACCCATTTTATATATAGTGTAAATTATAGTTACCTCTTCTAAGATTTGGTATAATTGCGAATATTCTCTTGTTGTTTGAAAGTTTACAAATTCCCCTTCAAATGAAATATAATTATGTAGCCACTGGATGGTGAGGTGTACATTATCTATTTTATCCTTGTTGAATTTTTTAAAAATAATTTTTTTTTTTGAAAAAATATAAAAAAATTTGTGATTGATTATAATAAATAATCCATACGAAATATTAGTTCATAAAAATATTTTAGAAAACTCTATAAAACATAAAATTTAATTCATAATCCAAAAGAGTATTTTGGTCAGTTTATGAAAATTTAATGGAGACTAATAGATTGGGCTCGTTGTTAGACGGACGTTAAAATTGGGGGGGTATTTATAATTTCTCAAATAACGAGGATGTATTTGTAATTATGTCAAACCTCGTAGATGTATTTATTCACATCTACAAATTTTGTCCTGCTGATAAGACCAATTAATAAAAAACGCAGGACCGCCTCAAACATGTGTTGAGACTGCTACCCTTGTTGGCATGCTGCTGGAGCAAGATTCTGTGTGCAATATAATCTGCTCGATTATGATTCTTACTGGGGAAGTGGTGCAGCTCTTCGGTTTATTCTCAAACTGATGTGTTTTCTATGCGCGTAGTCTATTTCTCCGTTTGAGGTTTCGAATTTGTACTGTGGGAAAAACTTATAAGCACTTGAGTGATACTGAGTGCTTATTCCAATACCAGTAGCACTTTCCCTACAATCTCAGGCTTGCATGACTTGTGGGAAATTTCGTGATGCCTATTTGTGTGAATCACGAACAGGTAATTGGATTTGCACGTATGTAATGCAATGAAAGGAAATCACAACATGATTGTAACATTCTCCCTCCTTACTGATTCTGTGAGTGATTATTAATCCATCGTTTATACAGGCTGCTGTAAGTGTGGGTAGACTCGTGCCTTGTTTCGTTCATTTTCATTCAGTTTTTTTTTTTGAAACATTGATAAAACTGAAATTTATTTATATGATTTTTTATTGAAAATGTTTTACTCTCATTCTTTTTCGGTCACTAGTTCTTATATATGTAACCTGCAAAACTTGTTATCACTCATAAAAAGATATGAACAGATTTAACCGGAGTTATATGAAAAGTAACCCTAGTTTCAGATTTAATTCGTATATGAAAATGTTTGAGTGCCAGCAAAACCTGCAAAGACAAAAGTAACCCTTGTTAATTGACTGTTTTACTATGAACGGATTTAAACGGTTATTGATATCTTTACTGTTTTTAATTTGAGAGCTAAAAATATCCTAGTTTCTTACCACTTCGTATTTCATCTAAAATCTGCAAGTTAAGACTGCATTGTGGATCTGATTGGTTAATTCGATCTATAATCGGATTGTACTAATAAAAAGATGAATTGGTTCGGCCCAAATCTACATGGGATCAAACTGGTCATGGGTTGGTGCTATTAATCAAAACCTATAACTAGCCCAATCCAATTGGGCTTGGGCAGCCCCTGTCTAGCCTTTTCTTTTAAAGTTCATTATATATTCTTAATTATTATTTTTTATATATAAATTTTTGTGTGATTTAATTTATTATTTATTTATTTCAAAACACAACTATGAATTTAAGTAATTATTTAAAAGATCTCAATATTAAAAAAAATAAATTAAACAAGCACATTGGGCCTTGATGCAGGCCTAGTTTGGCCTTGGTTCGAGCCTTAACTGGACTAGTCCATGGATTGGGTTTGTGTTAAATATGAACCCAATTGGGGCCTACTTAGAGGTCTAGGACTGTCTCAAGAACGGCCATGAACAGTAATGGAATAATTTTGAGCTGGGCTTTTTCAAGCTGGTCCGTGCCAGTCTTAGGCTGACCGACCCACTGTGCAACTTGATGTGCAAGCAAGATTGAAGAACTAGTGGAAACATGATGATTTGAAGAAGTTGTTTTTCGTGTCTAGAGCAATAAGAGAAGCAGTAAGCTCTAGGATTTATTTGGATTGGGTGAAAAGTGGGCGTGTAAAAAATATGAAAGTAAAAGTGGACGTAGAAGAAAAAATTGTGTATTTGATTAAGGAGTGATTGTTAAAATATGTATAAGCCACTAACAAGTGTACTAGTTATCCAGTAGTATATAAATATCGATCCCACGAGAATTTAAATGAAATAATTATCAAAACTATAACTAATTTACAATTATTTTGGATGATCAAGAGTTAAGTGGTGGATTATGACTACGAAAAATAACTACTAACTAAAATAAATCAAACAAACGTATTGGAGAAGATTTAGGAATGAGAAAGATGCTAAGGCTCTCAATGCTATAACGTCCACACCGGATATGGACCGAACTATCTCACGACGTTCTGAACCCAGCTCACGTACCGCTTTAAAGGGCGGCTACACCCCCAGGTGGCGAAGAACCGACATCGAGGTGCCAAACCTTCCCGTCGATGTGAGCTCTTGGGGAACATCAACCTGTTATCCCTAGAGTAACTTTTATCCGTTGAGCGATGGCCCTTCCACTCAGCACCGTCGGATCACTAAGGCCAACTTTCGTCCCTGCTCGACGGGTGGGTCTTGTAGTCAAGCTCCCTTCTACCTTTGCACTCGAGGGCCAATCTTCGTACCTAATTGATCCAATGAATGCAAAATTTAATAGATTAATCTAATAAGCAACTATTTTCATATATTGAAGTTCTTCCCAAATTAATTCGATATACTCTCTCGAGCTATACCTAACCTATTATTGCCAATAAAATAGTGGATCTCTCCAATCTAAAACTCATGACAATAATGCATTAAGATCTGTGAACAACTTATGCAACCAGATGAATCATGCCTATGTGTGTCAACATATCATTCAATTCACACTATAAATTAGGATTAAATATAATTACCCCATGTGTTAATAAAAAAGTGCAAAACAGACCATATGAAAAAAATGTGCAATTTACCCCGCTGTAATTTTTTATCTAATAAGGATGTATTTGTAATAATACTAAATCTCAGGGGGTGTAAACGTAATTCACCCTAATATATAAGATAATCTCACTATATTTAATGAACAAAAATAGCTACTTTGGGAAAAATATTACATTTAAGTACAAAGCATGTGAAATCATAACATTTAAGCCCCTCAATATTTTAAAACATCATATTTTGGTCTAAAAGGCATTTTAGTCTGAAAAATTGGTCAAATCATAGTCAAATTTTTTATCAGGGGTATTTTAAAAATAACATGTGCCGATGGTGTTAAATGTAAGACGAACAAACCTCAAGGAAGATAAACATAATTTTTGATCTAACAGGGATGTATTTATAATTATGTTAAACCTCAGGAGGTGTTTGATGTAATTACCCACAACTCTTCTCTCTATTCCTTCGCACTTGATTGCACGCCTCATTTTCTGTATGAAGGGATGAACGTGGGATAGATAATTTGAGATGATGAGTATCATGAAAATTGAGTCAAATATATATTAAGTGAGAGATGTTGGACATGGGATCGAGTTTGTGGATCTATTACCTAATATACATCCATATTTGATATAAAGTTCAAAGTCTACCAACTTAATATTGAGAAAAGGACTCTTCTAGGATACATATTATCTAATAGAGTTTGAGTTCCCAAATATATGTAATAAGGACTCATTTGGGATAGACTCTATTTGAGATAGACTTTGTAGTCTTCCAAATGTATGTTGAAATATGGACACCTCTTAGGGATAGTGTGAGTACATACATGGTATGATCAAAGAGACATAGAATATGTGTGATAAAATAAATAATTTGATCGTGACACTTTCCCAAAATATACCTCTCCAAATACTTTCTCTCTCTAGAGGGGTCACTCTAGTAGTAATCTACCGAGGCGAGCAAAGTGTGTTCGTGATTTTCACAACATTTGAAGTAAGATCCAACATGGGAGATCTTGAATGGATTCATGGGGTGATCTCATATCAACGAGAAAGACGATGTGTTTATGATCCAATCAAGACGAGGGCTTGCCGACGAGTCAAATCCGAACATGTGGACCGACATACTTCCGTTGCTACAAGTTCAGTAATCCATATTTATGCACCAATGTGATTATATATTTAGTATACATATAAATAATTACTTATTATATTCGAAACTTATCTATGAGATTATTTTATGAATTATCCATTATTTTTCAACAGTTTGATCATACAAAACTTCAAATTATGGGATCTCTTCTTTTCACAAGAATATAAATCAGGTATGTATTAAGACACACACACACACACAAACATACATGCATGTGCACTATACATTCTCCAGAAACCACTTGGAGTTCCATCACTCTTATCTCATATTGACCTCAAATCAAGAGATATTATTATTGCCACAGCTGTTGGCTATCTCAGCATCCAAACTAACAGTCTTTCTTTAACTGTAAACTAACATAGTGTACAGTTAAGTAGAAAATACCTACATGCAATATGCTCTCATCCACCATATTGCTCATTGTTCCAATAGGACTGCGCTGTTCTGTTATACAAGGACAAAACATTTTTCTCAGTCATTCCACTGCCCTTTGCATCATAAGCAACCTCATGAGCATTCCCAGTGCTGTAGAACAGAAACTCATTGTCTCCTCCCTTGCACGCTCGTTGCTTGCCATTGTTTTCTTCGTTAGCATCAGCAGCAGCGGTGGTGGTGTAGTCTTTTCTACTAGTTCTTTAAACAGGGAAGACCTGAGGAGGAGGCCTAGTGCAGTTGGCGATGTTGCCTTATTGCAAGGGCTGAGAGGCATCTTCCTTTCTATGATTTCACGATTCTGAGATATTGCAGGACATTTTATGGCGAAGGAACTGATATTGGAGAGATCTGGCTCATTTTTGAGGTTGTTGTAGTTCGAGTCAGCTTGCAGAATTGCGTTTTCTGATCTGATCAGGCCCTGACGTCCGGCTGCATTCTCAGCAGGCCTTAGCCATCTTATGTAAGTGCTCAAGTCAAAGTTAGTCACTGCATTGATTCCTCTGTATTCAATTGCTGCAATGTCATAAGCATGTGCAGCTTCTTCTTGCGTACCTGTTACAATGCAGAGGGAATATTTGAAGTTCAGATTGAAGTCCTTACAACACTACTTTAGGAGATGATTCAAGATATATGTATGTATGAATATTACACACCATAAGTACCAAGATAAAGATATTTGTTTCCAAAAACACGACCTATTCTTGCTTCCCACCTTCCGTTATGATGATGCCTTTAAGTTCAAATAAAAAGAATGCACAATCAGTAGGAAAATCGACCACCGGTTGGCTGAAAGGAAAGAAAAGGGAACAGAATACAGAACGAGAACTGATATTGTGTGAAGTACCTTGCGACGCCTCTGTACTTGGATACACCTCTTGCAAAACCGCTGCTTCTCCTGTGTCAAAGTTCAGCTCGTTAGATAGTGATTACGGCTAAATTAACACTTGAATTCAGTACCGGGATCAATCTGAATTACCTTCTTAGAGAGGCTAAATATTCCTCCTTGCTTAAGCTTTGCATTATTTCTATCTCTTTGTCATAATCAGATATCTGGGAGGAAGGAATTATATGCATGTCTTATCATCACGGAAACTACAAAAAATAAAGTATAAAGTTTGCACATGACAGGATCATACAGGGAAATTTGTGTAGGTTGAAGTACCCCAGTACTTGATTGCAGCCAAATCATATGCTCTCGCCGCAGCTTCTTCCTCATCGTAAGCCCCTTAAAATTAGTGAACCAAATTTAAGTTTATTAGCATTCACCAAGCTTATGTCGCAAAAGGGTATCTGTATCAATCTCAGCCATCTCAGGAACTCACCAAGATAGACTGTTAGATACCGGCAAATGCAGGCCGCAGAGGATCAGCACATTGTCAAAAGCAACAATGCATTAGTAATAAGCACTATAATACTGACATTAGCAGTTCAACACAAACAAAATAGTTACCTTGTTTGCCTTTCTTTTTCTGTGTTACATTCCAAGACCCTTTATCCCACAGATGAGCTTCATAACGCCCTGTCCACCGATGTCTGAGAAAAATAAAAAGAAAGAACCAAATGAAGACGAAATACCACTTTAAAATAGAGAATTAGAAGCAGAAAAATGACAAAACGAATGCTTGTGAATGGAAGAATTGAGAGACCTGCTAACTCCTCGGAACCTGGAACTCCTCTTGATTGTAGTAGTAGCAGCAGCAGCAGCAGCAGTTGGATCAAGCTGCAACGGCTGCGGATGCTGCTGTTGTTCGTTGTAGCTCAGCGTCACTAATGAAGGAGATCTACGGCGCCTCTTTGCACACTTAGTCTCTTGGCGGGCATCCGCTTCAACGATGGCGAATGAACGCTTTTCAGGGCTTGCGCAACTATCCATTTTCATGCTGCTGTTCATCACTTAATACTCCCTGAATGGCGCATGCGGGCTCATATAAATGAGCAGAAGTGGAACGTCCTTTTGCTTGTTACTTTCTTGTTAATAAAACTTGTCACCATGAAAAAAGACAAGACAGGCAAACGATGATTACGGTGACAAGTTTAGTGTGTTTTTTGTCCGTTTGGCTGAATGCCTAATCAAGTTCACTGTTCAGATTACAGATAGTTGGATTATGATGATGATATTCATGCTGGATGAACGTTCGATGTTTTCCAGGTTGTTATTCACTTCTACCTTTTTTTCCTATTCTTTTAACTTTGACTTAATTGGTTAGAGAAGCCCAGATTTTAATTCATAGTTATCTATGTTTGGATCATCAAGTAATGTACGACTGATGATTGTAACTCACGTTTTAGCTGGTATAAAGCTATAAAAGAGTTGAAGTACATATTTATTTTAGGAAAACTTACATTTTTAATTCCGCTTAAATGTATTTTTTATCTCGTAACTTATTAGGTTGTTTGCTGCGTCTTTTTTAATTTTTTAGGATAGTATTTTGGTCTTACATCTTTCAAAATTTCATGATTTTGGTCTTTTTTTTTGGAGTTTACCATTCTTGCCGGAAAAATACATGTGCCTTTCGCATGACATTTTAAAATTGGGGCTTTTGTTTCTATTGGCCCATTCTTGTCTGCATTTTTGTCCTTTAAATTTTCAGGGTAGCATTTTGGTTTTATATCTTTTTAATTTTCGCAATTTCAGTCATTTTTTTCATTGGAGTTCACTTTTCTCGCCGGTGAAGGTAAACTTTGGCAAACAATAAGTCCGAAATCGTGAAAATAAAAAAGAAGCACGACTAAAATGCTATTCTAGAATTTTAAAGAACGACGCCAAATGAGCTAAGTTAGGGGACCAAAAATACGTTTAATTCTTTTTAGTCGTATAACTATGGGGTATGGTATATTTAGTTTTGTATCTTTAATAATTATAAATTTAGTCCTATAATTTATACATCCTCAGAATTTTGATCTTAGTTTTAATACATTTTGGGTCCAGGGCTTCATATATTTGATTTTGGGCCTGCACATTTGGTCCTCGATTGGCAAATCCCATCTTTTGTAAATTTGTTCAGGCAAAATATGTTGTTGGAAAAAGACGTGGCAATGACATGTCAACACACTGGGCACGAAGCATGTCTTTCCTCAGCAAAGTAAGTTGGCTAAAAGAATTTGCAAAGAATCAAAGTTTACAATTCAGGACGAAATTTGTCAATCCAAAATCAAATATGCGAGGCTCAAGACCAAATATGTAAAGTCCTGAACCAATTTGTTTCAAAACTAAGATAAATTATAAAAATATAATTGTCTTTTATTTCAGTAGTTTTCTTTTGGAAAAGTATTGTCGTAGAGTTGATACTTTCACATTTTTACTTTTACTGAAATGATAAATTTAGCAAATAAGTTTTTGGTAATTTAAAAAATAAAGTCTTAATTTCAATTGCACCAAATAAGTTTGAGATGTGCGTTTCGCTATAACACACCATTAATTACTTCAGAAATCCATAAAGTATCATAAAAAAAAACAAAATTTAATAAGCTTTTACACTTCGAATGATACTAATTTTTCAGTAGGTTTGTCTTTTTTTTTTATCGACTATTATCATTATATTTTTATTTTAAATTATATATTTTTTAAAAAATTATCATCTCAATCAAACCTATTTTTTTTATTTTTTTTTCTCACCAACAAAAAATAAGATCACAAACATTAATCACACCTAAATTTTTTTTTCCAATTTCTTTGGTCGAAAATGAATTCAGTCAAGACCCCAAAACAAGTCTCACAATTCCCACCTAGTATCGCCAATGTGACATAGTTCAGTTGGCGAAATTGAGATCATGAGTTCGAACTTCACTTTATGTTTGGAATGTTGTTTTACTGCATAGTATGTGTTGTCTATACTGTACCAATATGTGTTGTTTGATTTCATTTATCTGATATTATAGATCATGGTATAATTATTGTAGTTATCTTTGTTAGATATTAATATTTAACAGAAACGATTGTAATCAAATTATTTCAATTAATAACAGTTTGTCACTTAAAAAAAAAAAAAAAAATCCACCTAGTACCTTAATGTTACAGAACTCAAGTACGACAAACAAAGCGTAGAGAAAACCTTGAATTAACTTGGAAAGAGACAAATTAACGTGGTATAATAAACAAAGGACATGTATGTATTAGTATTACATAGGATGGGAAATGTAATTAAGGTCTAAAAAACATGTCACTTTATGCGACAAATTGTTGGATCATGTTTGTTGGTTCTCGATTTATATTTTCCTGGGATTGTTCGTCCAGCAGAACATGGTTGATTTAGGCTGCTGCGTTCGGCTTCTTTCCTGATTCGAACTCAACAGTTGATTTGTCTTGGTGCTTCCATGTCTTAGTGAAGAAAGTTGGAGATGATCTGATTCCATTAAAATTCCGTGGCGACGGATTCAACAATGGAATTACACTGTAATATATCTTCTCCTTAATCTTTACGGCTAAATAGCTTTTTTTAAATTTTTATTAGTTCACTAAAAAAAGAATTACTATTGGCTACAATATTAGCGGCTATGACTGAAAATCGTGTTAAATGACTACTATTAACTACAGTAAAATAAAACCGACACAAAAAATTAATTTTTCCACCATGGACTTTATTTTTATTTTTTTCATGGCTAAGAGTCATTGTAAAAACATTTGTCATGGCTTTTAGCCACGTCAAATGTTTTAGGGGTTTAATGTAGTTTACCTCTGTGATATTATAAATGAGCAACCCTTATGGAAAAAATATAGCATTTTATTCTCTTGCATTTTTTTATGAAGCAATATTTACCCCTCTATTTGAAAGAGGAGAGAAGATAAATGGGTCTATTTGGTTGTAAGAAGAGAAATGGAATTGTTTGGTTTATGATAGTAATAGGGGAAAAATGCAATTTAGCCCTATGTGGTTTTAAAAATGTGGAAAATACCTTCTTGTGAAAAATAAAATTACAAAAAACTTTCTGTGATTTAAAAAAGGGTTAAATGCAAATTACCCCCTGTGTTATACAAAATGTGCAAATTACCCCCTGTGAAAAAATAAATACCAAATTACCCCCCTGTGTTTTTCATAACAAAGCAAATAAGTTCATCACGCGATTCCGTGCCCTTCACGCGCTAATTTTTTTTTAATTTTTAATTATAAAATTATATTAACATTCTTATTAATAACCGTTAGATCTGACTGAATCTACGGTTCAGATTTAATTAAAAAGATCAATGGTTCAGATTCTACTAAACTTAATCAACGGTCTAGATTAAAATGTATATATTATTAATATATATATATATTATAATATTAATAAAATTTAATAAAATATATATGTATATATATATATATAGAGAGAGAGAGAGAGAGAGAGAGAGAGAGAAATGGATGGAGAAGGCGGCACCGGCGAAGGGGGAAGGTGGGGGCGCCGGTGACGGGGGAAGGTAGGGGCGCCGAGGAGGAGCGGGCTGGGGCAGGCATTGGGTGGGGGAAAGGTGGGGGCGCCTGCGAGAAGGGGGGAAAGAGGGGGGGGGGCCTGGGGCGGGCGACGGGGTGGGGGAAGGTGGGGGCGCCGGCGAGAAGGGGGAAAGGGAGGGCGACGACGGGAAAGGGGGGGCTGGGGCGGCGACCGGTGGGAGGAAGGTGGGGGGCGCCTGCGAGAAGGGGGGAAGAGGGGGGGGGGGGGCTGGGGCGGGCGACGGGGTGGGGGAAGGTGGGGGCGCCGGCGAGAAGGGGGAAAGGGAGGGCGACGACGGGGAAAGGGGGGCTGGGGCGGGCGACCGGTGGGGAGGAAGGTGGGGGCGCCGGCGAGAAGCGGGGGCAAGAGGGCGGGGTCGCGACGGGGAAGGGGGGGAGTTGGGCGGGCGACGGGCGGGGGGAAGGTGGGTGGCGCCGGCGACGGGGAAGGGGGGCCTGGGGCGGGCGACGCCTGGGGCTGAAGTTGGGCGCCGGCGACGGGGACGGTGGGGGGAGGCGACGGGGATGTGGGGGGGGGGGGGTGCGATGGGGAAGAAAGGGAGGGGGGTTTGGGTTTTCTTATTTATTTTATTTTTTAAAAAATAAAATATATATTATTATTAATTTTATATATAATAATATTAGTATATATTATATTTAAATATAAAATAACAATTTATTCTTAAAAATTAAAAATCGCAGCTTAGGCGCGTGTTACACAATTTCAGAGTCGGGGGGTGAATTGCTTTATTATTAACACAGGGGGTAATTTGATATATATTTTTTCACAGGGAGGTATCTTGTACATATCATATATCACAGGGGGTAGCATGTATTTTTCCCATTTAAAAAATGCAGTAGAACACTCCCTTTATGTCACAAGCGTATTACAGACTCCAATTCTTTTTTTTTTTAATAATTATAAAACAAAATTTTATCCTTATTTTAACACCTTTGGATTTTACCCTATATATATAAATGGTTCAGATCTTGTCAATATAATTTAAATATATAAAATATATCTTAAAACAGGGAGATCGGCATTAGTGCTGCAAGGCGAGGCAAGAGGGGAGGAGGGCTAGGGATCATGGATGGGGAGGAGGAAGAGGGCGAGAGAATGGAAAGGAGGAGGTGGAGGCAACGTGGCAGAAGGGGAGATGAGGGCTAGCGAGCAGAGGCTGACGAAGGCGGCGCACAGAGGAAGCCATTGAGGAGGAGGAGGACAAGGCGCATGGAGGAGGCCAGCGGTGAGGAGGAGCTGGTGTTGGGTGAGGGGAAGGAGACTTTTTTTTTATTTTAATTTTTTATATATTAGTTATTTTTATTATTTAATAAAATATGATAAAAATTATATATTAAATATGGGCCGTTAATTTAAATTAGATGAAATCAGGACCATTGAACTGTACATTAAATCTAGACTTAATTTTAATAAAATCTAATCGTTGATTTGGTTTCTATAAATTTCAACTGTTAGATATATATCAAACAAGATGTAAGAGTTCACAAAAATGTAAAATAAAATTTATTGTCAAAAAAATTACGCCCAAGTTGCATTAAGGGCACTTGTAATACACCTCTGGATCCGAGAAGGTGTTTTGCATGCTATATTTTTGAAATCATAGGGGGTTTTTTATTATTTCATTTTTCACAGGAGGTATATTAAAATTTATGAAATCACAGGAGTTAAATTGCATTTTATCCATAATAATAGTGATAATAAGAATGGATGATTTTACATAATAAAAATCCTGATTTTTATATTATTAATGAATATTTATCTAAATTATTTAACTACTCTTAATAAAAAAAAAAGATTTCTTTAGACATAAGGGGTGGAACATTGGATGTAGTCTCCTCCCTCAGAAGGTGGGCGACAGTATTACCCGACCTGCGCACAATAGAGAAACAGCAATTAAATTGAAGTGCTGAGGATTTAATTTCATTGATGATCATGTTCATGTTCATGTCCAGCATCTTGAAACTTGAGGAAAACTTGATGATAGAGGTCCTCCTCCTTTTATCCACTTATGCAAAGTTAATTTGACGTCTTCACTAAGCTTGATCGAATATTTAAGTTGGAATTACTATTTTGTGTGTTCCAATCATTAAGGGTTTATTATAGTTTGTCATTTGAATTATGATCGTTTTTACAGTTTGGCATTTAATTTTTTGTTGTGTCAACTTATCGTCTCAACTTTATGAAATTTTGCACTTTGTGAACCTTTTTATCGAAAAAAAACATCAGCACATGTGATATTTAAGGGGTTATGTGATGTGATGTTTTTCACATATGCATGTGGTGTTTTTGGGCAAAAATCAACAAAAGACAGTTATAGATAGTGAAGTGCAAATTTTGCAAAGTTGAGACAGTAAGTTGACGAAAAAAAATTTTGATGGCAAAGTGTAAAAACGAGCATAGTTTGAATGGTTAAATGTAATTTACCGAAACATTAATTATCATTATTGTCTAACATAGTTCTCTATTAAAAATATTTTATGAAAACAAAAATTATAAGTTAGTATCAATTTCTTATGTTTTCAAAATTTGTAGTTTATTTTATATGGTAGTTGTTAGAATTTAAAAAGCTTTTATATTCTTGTGTTTTGATATTTCAAATCATTTTACCTATCTATATATCCAAAATATAAAACATTAATTTCCTTAAATTGAAAAACATGTCTAAAGAGCCTCGACTTTTGGAGGTTCAATAGAACTTTACTAATACAATTTAATACTTTTTCACAATATGCTCTTTTAAAATTTGCTAAATTATTCTATTTGTATTCCACTTCTTGGCAAAGAATGCAATATATTTTTTTTTTCCCTTTATTCCTTTTATGGTGGATCATATAAATTTGGGTGAAGTGTAATTTGCCTACTTGTCATACAAAAATAGACAATTGACCTTTTTTATAAAAAAAAAACAACACCAATTTATCCCCTAAATTTTAAGAAAATGTGCAAAACACTCGCTTCACGTAAGCAGTGTACATCACGCGCGTGAGATGCGATTTTGCTTCATTTTTAGATATAAAAAAACTGTTATACCCTTAATTATAAATCGTTCAGATCTAATAAATAAATTAATGGCCTATTTTTTTTCTGATTTAAATCAACGGTGTATATTTGATATGCAAATCAATCACTTATATCCATTTGAATTAGATTAGTGACTCAAATTTATTCAAGTTACAAAAATAAATTTATAAAAATAGATTTATACAATGAACAATACATAAAATATACATACGCATGTATAGATATACATATATAAAGTATTTAGAAAAAAAATACAAAAAGAATAAAGGGGTTGTGGTGAAGGGGAAGGAAAGGGGGGGGGGGGGGAGTTATAGCTGGGGAGGTGGAGGTGCAGGCAATCTAGAGAGCGGGAAGATGCAGGCGGAGGTGGTTGCGATTGGGGGTAGGGGGGATTGAGGAAGATGATGAATTTTTCTTTTATTTTCTTTTATTAATTATTTGTGATATATATATAGGCCTATATTTATAGATCGGTCCATTAACTCTTGTTGGGCTCAACAGAAGAAGACCAACCCAAGACACGCACCCATGGTAACAAGGCCTAACCTAATTGAAGGTTCCAGCCTTAAATCATGAATAGCCCAGATAATGGCTTTGGCCCAGGCGACAGTCAACTAGTCCCCGTTTGAAGGAGTACAGCGACCCGAAAGTCCTAGGCCAATTGGACTCTACTTGATCAAGGAATCTCATCCTGCACAATAATCCCCTCGAAACCTGGAGGTCTAAGATACTCCATTCCAGCCCAGGACTCTCCTCTATAAATATATGCTCACACTTTGAATTGAGGCTTGGTTCTCTCTCTTTTTTATATTGCATACGATTGTGATATCATCTATAGCATTCTCAAGCTTTATAATCATATGTGGCTTATCTCTTTCTATTTATTTATTTTGTTTTTTTTAATATAAATCACTAACTTAGGAGTCGGAGTGTTAACGTATTTTTTGCAGGTCCCTTTGCTGGATTTGCGTTTGATCGTGGCCTAAGTATTTGATAATAACCTAATAGACTTGTGCGTTTTAGGACGCATCAATTTGTATTTTTAATATTTTATATATAAAAAATATATAAAATCTGAACCGTTGATTTATATTATATAAGATTCAAAAATTGTAAAATAAAAATAAAACAATAAAAAATAAACTAAAAAAATTCCGTGCATAAACAGTACCTCTCACATGAAGGGGATATTTTGCACATTTTCTAAACATTGGGAGGGAGGGGTGTTTTAAATTTACATTTTTATTTTTATAAAGGGGATAATTACCTATTTTTCATATCACGGTTAGATAAATTGCAATTTACCCTATAAATTTTGGTGAGATACAACAATATTTAGTATGAAATACTGATCATTCTTATTGTAAATTGATTAATTTGTTTATATTTTGTTTCTGATTACTATTCCATTAATTATTTTAAGAGAACATGAGAACGAGTAATCATGATTATTGATGAAAACAAAGAACACTGAAATCTAAATTTCAAGCGAGGATGGAATGATACTTCGGGATTTTATTGAAAAATACCCTCAAAGAAATTTGTGAAAGTTTAAGTAAAAAGAAAGTCTTTTCCAGCTAACAAAATCTCAAATAAGGAAACAAATATTAGGACCATATATAAGTTTATATAATAATTGCTTATTAATTAGGATAACTACACTCTCATCCGTTCAGATTTGATATAATTATATGAAAATTCTCCGTGATTTTAAAAATTACATCTAACACTCCTGAAGTTTGCTTTCGTCTAACAAATAAGTCAGTTCGTTAGTTAAAATTCACCGAATTTTGCTGATATTAACAAAAAATCAGAAAAATCTATATTAACATTTGATTGGCTTATTATTGACTTATTGCAGGTCAAATAAATATTTTATGATGAAATTACCCTCATATGTCTTTACGCGTTAACGCATGTGAAGAGGTATATCATCACCGTTGTAAGTTTAGTCTGAAAAAATTGTTTGCCTAACAATAAGTCATTAATCAATCAATAGAGGGTAAATATAATTTTTATTTAATTTTTTATGTTAATATTAGCAAATTCAGTGAATTTTGACTAGCGGATGGACGTATTTGTTAGACGGAAGCAATCCTCAGGAGTGCAAGATGTAATTGCCCAAACTACAAGAAATATATGTGTAATTACATCAAACCTCATGAGAGGATATTGCAATTATCCCTATTAATTATGATTTAACTTTTAGTTTTCATACTACATGGAAATTTCCATGGAGGATTACCAAATATTTCAACTTGATTGGACGTAAAACTTGTAAAATTCTAATTCAAATTGGATTTTTTTGGACTTGAACTAATTATACAATAAACACAATACACTTATAGTGTGATTAATATATAATTCAGAGAGAGTGACCAATTACATGATAAGTAGTGCATCATACTTATTTTTGTAATTAGTTTGATTCGTTGGAATCTAATTTGAGTAAAAAAAAATTCGTACTACCCTGTGTCCCAAAACATGGACCTCTCACAATAATGTCATTTAGCTTTAATGAAGAGAAAGAAAAGGAGAGAAGGAATAAAATTAAGAAAATAGTGGGCAGAATCAAGAATGGTACAAAGAAAAGAGAAATAAAAGTGTGAAAAAGCAAAAACCATAATGCTAATACTAATAGGTTCTTGTCAAGAAATCTGCATGGGGTTTTATCAGTCATTCGTTCCCCCAGATTTGTAGGGCACTCACATGAACTTCTCCTTGCTAAAGTCTTTGTAAAGATTCAATATGTTTCAACTTTTTCCTTTGTTTTTATGTATGGGGTTTAGACTGAAAACAGTATCCTATACCTATGCCAAAGACTTGGATTGGACAAAAAGTTGGACATGTTTACTACTTTAAGTGATACTGATATGTGCGAATTATGACAGCGAAAATTTTCACTTGTTTTAGTATGCTCATTGTTTCTTAGGGCATCTTTGTGTATTGGGTATGAACATTTTGATTCATTAATTCTCATTTTAATATGCTCGAGGT
Organism: Sesamum angolense; assembly: GCA_034509725.1. Classification (NCBI taxonomy): domain Eukaryota; kingdom Viridiplantae; phylum Streptophyta; class Magnoliopsida; order Lamiales; family Pedaliaceae; genus Sesamum; species Sesamum angolense. The sequence goes on along the minus strand of JACGWL010000006.1, from coordinate 5,699,736 downwards.
GTTTCAGATTAGGGAATATTGTGTGTGGATTTTGGCTTTATTAGGTACCTGAATGTAAAAAAAAAAAAAAAGAGTTAAATATAATTTATCCATATGATATTTAAAATGAGTAAATACCCTCCTATTAAAAAAAAAATTAGCAAATTACCCTTTATATTTCAAAAAATAAAGCAAATTACCCCCTATCAATAGTTTATGATGCGTGCAAAAAACGCACGGGTCCAATGAATTTGGATAATTGTTTAAGGCTTGGTCAAAGTGAATGCAAATCTTGAAGGATGGACCTACAAAAAAGGAGTTAACACTCCGACGCTCAAGTTAGTATGGATTTGAGATGAATTAAAGTGAAAAAAGTAAGTGAATGTGATGAAAAATTGTGATATAGTGAATAAGATTGGTGAAAAGTGTAAGAACACTTGATAATATCATTAAAGAGCTTAAGAGATAGTTTAGAGAGTGAGAGGGTCATGAGAGAGGTGTGAAGGGTGTCTTTTTCAGAGTACCCGGGTGTGTGAGGAAAAGCGTCATATATTGTCCTCGGTTTGGAGGACCAAGGTTGTATTTATAGAGGGAGAGCCCTCTTCTTTCAAGATTCTTGAGGGAGTTGGTTGGGATAGTTGGGCTAGGGGATAAGTCGTTCTTATCCATATCTAGGAGTAAGAGTCTTTCTTCAGTCCAGGGAGATCCTTCGCCTGCAAGAAACCCTAGCTGCCAAGAAGTCCTAGTTGCTAAGGAGACATTCCTTATCTGTTTTGTTATTCTAGGGCTGACGTGGTTTGAGGTGGCTGCTAACACCTGGGTTGATGAGATGCCACATGTGTGGGCCTTTCGGGCCGAATGTTTTGGTGGGCCTTGATCATGGTCCAAATCGGGGGATGTCTTAGGCCTCGAGTCTGGGGCAGTCATAGGCCTCCTTTCCTCTCCCTGAGCTTCTTGGGCTGTTTGGCTAGATTGTCAACTGGGCCATCCTTGGTTTCCTGTGATTGTTATGGGCTTGAGATGTCCTGGGCCTCCTGCTGGGAATCATGAGCCTTCAATTTCTTTCTTTTTTTTGGGCCACTTGGGCCAATTTATTTCATGTACATCAGTTTGGATACGGTGTAATTTGCTTTTTTTTTTTTTTTTTTTTTTTTTTTCAAAACACAGGAAGTAATTGCTACTTTAATTTTCACACAGGGTTTTTTTTACTAATTTCTTATATCACAAAGGGGTAAATTGTATTTTTTTCCGTAAAAAGATAGGATCTTGATATGTTTTATGATAATTTGAGGCTTTTGTGTGAATTTTTAAGACTTTAGGGTAAACCCCATATAATATTACAATAGGAGAAACTGTTGTTAGACTTGTATCTACCTTTATGTGAAAATATTAATAGTCCTATTATTTTCACAAATACAAAAAAATGCCAACGAGACTCTTGAAATTTTAATAAGAAACTCATTATCTCCTATTTCAGTGAGTCGCATTATGAATTCTATAGAATGTTAACTGGGCAATTTTTTATCTTTTATTCGCTGCATAAGCACTTACATTAAAAAAAACAAAGCCAAATTGCATACAATAAATTTGAAATTTATATTATGTATATAATTATAAATTATAAAAATAAAAATATTATTTTATGTAACATAATTTTAAATAAAAATCTAACCCCCGCCAGGGACTCCCACCCCCACAAATCCGTCCCTCTGCCGCTGCCTGCGTCCCCCAGCAAAGGTGGGTGACGTTGCTATCACCCATCGCACAATCGGGCGATCACCTAGCGCAGGGTGAGAGGGATGGGTTTGGGGAGGCTCCGGTGGCGAGCGGGTGTGGCGGGTAGGAGGTTAATCTTGTAATAAATTGTATCATATAAAATATTAATATTATTTTTTATAATTTATAATTATTTATAAATAATAGTTTTATCTTTTATAAATTATATTCTATATTTTTTATTGTATCGATAATATCCCTAAGTTGGTTTTTATTTATTTTTAAGTTGATATATGACGTATTGTGTTATATACTTTTATTCTAATTTATGATATATTTTAAAACACGTAAGATTATTTATTATATATACGCAAAGACAACGTGCCACGTCAATTAGTATATAATTTAATCTCAGAATTTGCTTTTATGGAAATAGAATTTTTTTTTCCATGTAATGGCTTATGTAGCACAGTAGAGAAAAAAGAAAATATTTAGTTTGTAAAATAACCCAAAATGAAAAAGTGTTTCTACCCTTTTTTTTTTCCACATCATTGCTTATGCGGCCAGAAATTATTTCCATGTAAGCGCTAATGTCATAGAAAAAAATTAAAAAAAAAGCTTAAGTTTTGTCCACTTCATCAATTTCCAGCCATCTTTAAAATTTTATTGGCCGAAATCCTACAATTATAAAAAATAATTTATTGTAGGTTATTATTTGTCATTCCTATATTTTGAAATCCTTCTTTTGCCACGCTTTATATACAGGATAATAATACAATTAAGTATATATAGACTCTAATGATAATCTTTGTTAATAAAACCAGGATGTTGGATTCCAAGTGGAGAGAGTAAAGTGTCTAGCTAATAACAGGCAAGATCTAGGTCAAGATTTGGTGGAATATACATCATCTGGAAACCATTTTTTTGAGAAAAAGATTAACAATAAAACCCTTTCTCACTTACGAGATGTTGCATTCATGCATCAACCCGAATTAAAGTTTACCATTAAATTATAATTTAGCATTTAAGCAGGCATCAAATCTTATACTTTTTTTTCTTGATATACTTCATGCAACCTGTGAAGCCATTATATGAACACCTGGCCCATTTCAAAATGTATAGTGGGTCGGATTAGTCTAATACAATCAAGGATCGAGTTAAGTTAATAAAAAAAAAAAAAAATTGGTTTGGCACAGGCCTGCTTGGGATCTGGTCGGTCCCAAGAATCAATACTTGGAACCAGCTCAAGCAGTGGCCCAATACCACCTGGTCCTGGACTAGGCATGTTGGGTTTTTTTTTTTTTTTTAAATATTCTTAACTATTATTTTCTATATATAAATTTTTGTGTGATTAATTTATTGTTTATTTATTTCAAAAAAGACAATTATAAATTTAAGTAATTGTTTATAAGAACACCTCAATATCATAAAAAAAGTTAAATAAACACATTCGGGCCTGATCCAGGCTTGGTCCGGGCCTCAACCTGGCCGGTCCATATAGCTGGGCCTGGGTTTAAAAATAAACCCAATTGGGGCCCACTTAAAGACCCAGGACTGGCCATAAACAATAGTGGGCGGGTTCGACCGATCTTGACCGGGCTTTTTCAAGCTGGTTCGTGCCGGTCTTGGACTAACTCTGCCCACTATGCACCTTGAGTCTTACCCTTGGGCCTAACATCGGGATTCAATGGCTTTCAATTCTCCTATGTTTCTATACAATAACAATTAGGGATTATTATATTTACACCCCTAACTTGTAGTCTATTTACACAAATTAACCATATCTTTTGAATAGTTACAAAAACTACTCTTGACAATAAAAAAACAGGGGTAGTTTGTGTAGTGATTAACATTTTTAAGGGGGTGTGTGTGCAATTTTTCAAAAAAGTAAAGGATGGTTTGTGTAACTAATACTGGTATTTTGGTGGGTGTAGGTGTAATTATCTAAAAAATAGGGATAATTTGTGTAAACAAGCCATATATCAAGGGATGTAATTGTAATTATCCCTAACAATTATTAATCTGGAGAAAATGTTTATTCATAACCAAATCAATACAAAAATATAAAATAAAGTAATTAATTGCAACAATATCTTTGCAACGAAATTTTTAACGGCTTGAAAGAAGTTGGAAAAATCCTGTAGCGAACTTTTTCGATGCAATTTTCTGTGAATCAGTCGCAGAAGTTTGCGATTTAAGCTAACTTTTTGTAGCAAAATGGGTCAAATTTCGTTTTAAGAAAAATGAATATTTGCAAGGGGATGTGAGACAAAAACTGTGGATCAAAAAGCACAAGTTCTGGCGACGAAATTCGTAACCGTATGACCATCACAAATCTTGTTCATTTGGTTGAAAAAATCCAACAATAATTAGAGTTAATGTTTTTAAAATCGGATCAAAGATTGAACCGATTAAATTACGAGGTCATTGGATTACTTGTTCAATCGATTAGATCGAATTAAAAAAATCATTTCAGCACACCTCACCCTATTATGTATCAATAATTGGTTAAACAAAAAGATGAGAAAAATAAAAATAAATTTAAAATATACATATATATACTATCAAATTTAATATAATTAGTGCATAATTTCATCACAAATATTGACTTAACACACAAATTATTACATTAAAGTAGTCAAATTTATTATAATTTATAAACTCATTGTATCTTTGCCTTTTGGAGTTGATATGTGAGAAAAACTTGAAAGTTTGTATGAACTTTTGTTGGGTCGAGGGCTTTAGTCATCGCAACATATGATAACATTGACCTATCAACTAAGGGCACCTTTACTTTGTAGTATTAGCCTGGATATCACTCACAATCTTTATTAACTTTGTGTTTACTTTTTTTTGGGTCAGCCTGTGAGAATGAGTTTCCACCTGACACAACTGCTGACTCTTGGGTGATTTGCATCTCGATTTCAAGGCCTGAATTAAAAAATCTTGGTGGCCCACCAAATGGTGATTAAAAATGAACTCCCAATTCTACCCTCAAATATTCTCAACAATTTACCTTATTCTCATTAATTGTGCACATAATAATGAATTGACCATCTCCTTCAAAAACAGTAGCGGACAAGCTTTTCACCTTCTCCATCTTTGAATAAGCTATGGTTATGGCTCCTGAGCTTAAGTTATGCTAAATGCAATTGTCTAAAAAAAATACACAAATTCTACTTTTTATTTTAAGATCCATTTTGCCTATAAAAAAATGATTTTTGGTTGTCTAATTTTTTTTTTTTTTTTCAACAAAATTATCGGACCGCCCCAATCGATCGACCCAACCCAAACCACACAGCAATTAGCGGGCTAAGGGTGGGTTGGGTTGGTCTTGGGCTGATTAAAAAAAAACTGTATTTTAGCAATCGGATTTGGTTTTATGTTTACGTAGACCGCATAGACCGCGTTCGACCGCGATGATGATAATAACAATAATAATAGTCATAAGAAGAAGAAGAAGAAGAAGAAGAAGAAGAAGAGCAATAATAATATACTAGAATTCTTTATATGTTTATACAAAAGTTTTGATTATACTTAAACTAATAGTCAAGACAATAATAATAATTACGATATTTTTTGTTAGTTGTATAATGTATATGTATAAATATGTAAATGAGATCAATTAATTCATTAATTCTTGGTCATTGACAATCTTCTATATTTTTTTTGCTGTTCATAAATGCAAGAACTTGAAATAGATGAAATCACGATTTTGTTATAATATGTTTCATTACCATTTTATTTTATTTCAAATAATTTTTGTTTAATATTTATATATTATTATGATCAGTTTCTTATATAATTAATTCAAAATAATAATTTTCTCACAATCTTATTCATAAAATAATTGGTAATTTTTTATATTTATTTTATATTCTTTTAAAATAAACATATAACCATGTATGAGGGTTTTATATTTACACATTGTAATTGATATATCAAATTTGTATAATTAGCACTACAGAAAAATACATTTATTGTGACAAAATATTGTAACAAAATCATAAGCTGTCACATAATACTAATTTAATTGTATAGGTGTGTTTCTATATATTAAAAACCTCAAAACCCGCCCAAACCCAATTAGACCGCGAAGTGTGGTTTTGATGATTGTTGGCTTGGGCTTGGGTAGAGTTTTCTAAAGACCGCAAACATCGGGTTGGGTCAAAAAATTACCTAAATTGTTCCAAACCACACCACGTACACTCCTAGCGAAAGGGGCGAAAAAGTAAAGGGCGGCGAGGGAAATTGAGTGGGCGAGGTGGAAGGGTAGCGCGATAGGGAGCCGGACGAGATGAAGGGGCGGCGCAAAGGGGGGATGGAGGGTTTGTTGAGATGGGGTTGAGGGGCTGTGTTGGGATTGGGGAGAGGGGAGAAAGATAGGCACTAAGGGGAGGCGTGGTGGTCGCAGCCAGGGAGGGGAGGCACAGAATTGGTGGATAGGGAGAAGCTGGCGCAGGAGTGTTGTGGAAAATATGTGATTTGTATTTATAATCATATCTCAAAATTACTTCATATATAAAATATCATTTATAAATTATCACAATTGTATATAGTACGAAAATAAATGAATAAACTTAGAAAATTTGAAAAACTGCACCGATGGAGAGTCACGACACTTGTCGCTGACCTAAAGCCATGATTGTCTTCCTAGGTGCAAGTTTTAACGGTTGATCATAACTCCAAGATAAATCACCATTAGCTATCAGCAGTGTCTCATCCTATGTGCACGACCACGAGGAAACTAGGAACCAGTCCACAGTCACGTTGCCAAAACTCTAAAATTACTTGTGGGAATATGAAATATTTCTCAACTCATGAGCTATATAAAATCTCTCTCTCTCTCTCTCAATGCGTCAAATGAAGAAAGCAAATGACCCTTTAAATAGTTGTAAAATTTGACCGTTATAAAATATTAAGTGACCTAATTGAAACTCATAATATTATAATTAAAACGAATTATAAATAGACCACATAAATATATAAAATATAACAGTCAAATACTTTTTAAACCTCATAAATCACAATTAAACCATTATAATAATGAGACTATAAACCTCAGATAAATAACAAATTAAACTGGCACATTAAGATCAAACAAAGTGTTGGAAGTAATTTGACAATGTAGAATATTTTAAAACTTATTTCCAACAATCCCCGCAAGGTTTAAAGTTTTTGAAATTAAAATATTAAAAGAAATAGATGGCAACTTACACCGTGCAATCGGTGTATGTGCCTTCCGGGCTTGAACATACACTTAGTATTGGAAATATTCATTTGAAGGAGCAATAATAGACTTCGCCTTGAATGCCCTTGAGCCAAACTTCAATTGCCACACACACGATATTGACTTTAGGACATGATTATAGCAGGTGAATGTGTTAATGCCCTACGCTCTGATCCTAATTCTCGTGAGGTCTCTAGGGTTAGTCCATACCCATAGCTACGGCCCATGACAACTTTCACTTATGTAAACTCTCCAAAGATATGTGTGGCCCATACCTCGGGAAAAACCCGCATTCGATCTCATTAAGGGTCAAACTCAACCTAACATCACATTTTTATAGCACTTCACCTTAGGAATGAGAAGGAGATCATAGTATTTTGTATATTATTTTAATACTTTCTCCTTAAAATAATGTGCTATATATAAGTTACGCAGTGGGGGTTGTTTCTACCCATTGAACCATCTTCATGGAGTCTCTAATCATAAAGGTTGGGTTACTCCCGGACGGGCTTAACCCATCCCCCTCGATGATAAAGGATATAGCCTCTGCGCTAGTCCCCTAAGGCATTTTTTCATCACATGAAATATTATATCACATGCCTCTTATTATTTTCCATCATTTTTCGTCTATTATCTCATTCTTATGTTAAACGCATGATTTGCATGTCAAAGAAAACTCCACAAAATCAAAATGACAGGTCTTTAGTCTTTCTATTTTATTGCGTACTCTCTCTACATACATTCTTCAGGAAAAATAATTTCTCCATGAAATTTTCATGAAAGCAATTTACCCATTCATATGTAACTCTTGCACATTCACATTTCAAATTAATTATTTTAAAATTGGTTAGTATCTAATGCCAAACTGGTTTTCTGGTTCATTTTTTTTTCACAAACTCTATAATTCAATTGGTTTCAATTTTTCTACTTCGATAAACCAGAAATAATAGAGTACCGAACTTTTTTTTTTTTTTTACAAAAATAAGTATATATAATGTATTATTAATACATATTTATAATAAACTTAATTTTATTAAGTTTAGATTTATTTAAAACTATTTTTTAATATTATTACTAATTTTATTCAATTTTAAATAAAATTACAAATTTTATTCATTTTTAGTTTTTTTTTTAAAAAGAAATCGGTTAGTTCAATACAACATCAAATCAAACTGAACCAAAAAAAATTCACTTTTATCGAACTAAATTAATTAGTTCGATTCGATATTCAATACTCCATTTCGACCTATCGAAATTCAATTTATTCTATCGAAATTCAATGTCCCTAACTAATTTCAGCTCTATTTTGGGGCTGCATAAGCCTACAGGCAACCCTCATTGCCTCGGTATCAAAATAGGTCTATCTGTAATACTTCGAAAGGAAGGAAAATAACAAATAATGAAATTATTATCTTCATTTAGGAGAGCCAGAATGCCCTACTCCTCCGGAATTGTTTTTAAATTTTCTTTTTTTATAACTTTACAAAATTTATTATTTAGTCCCTAAATTTCTTAAATTATATAATTTAACCCAAATATTTTATAGAGTTTCAATTTAGTCCTTTGAGATTTTAACATATTCAAACTTCAACCTAAATTTTATCAATCAGTTTAAAAACTTTTATACTTACCAATTTGTGCCCCAATTATGTATTAAAATATTTGAACATCTATATCTATATATATACATATTCATATACATATATACATATACATATACATACACTACATATAAAAACATGAATCTCTTTGTTTCTGAAAAGATTTTTATATCCTTAAATCATGCTTTAAATAATAAAAATATTAATTTGTTAGGCGCAATAAAATTTAAAATGAATAGCAATAAAAAAATATATAAAATACTAATATAAACTTCAAAAACTATATATATATATATGTAAAAGAATAAATATCACTAAATTTTAAATAAAGTTATCAATGTTAATAAATTTGAAATGCTTTTGAAGAATTTAAAATGGGTGACTTCTAACTAATTGACTTTAGGAAAAAAAATTATTTTTTTGTGTTAAGGTTTTTTTCAATTTAGTCATATATATTTGTTATGATTTTCTCATATTGTATCCATAATTTGAATGTTTTTTTTTAAATTTTAGTCCTCAAGTGCATTCTAACCCAATAACGAAAGGAGTCATTAGCATTTTTTATTTTTTATTTTTAAATTTAGTTTCATGTTTACGATTTTTTCACATTACATCCCATAAGTTGAAACTTTCTCAACACATTAGCATTTTCTACACATTTTTCATATATTTTTTTATTAATTATTGGATGGAAAATGTATGTGAACAATGAAAAAATTTTAAACTTATGAAAGGCAAATTTTTCATAAAATCATAACAAATAGGACTGAAATTGAAAGGCCTAACATATGTGATAAAAAATACAAATTTCTTTTGATTTTAGTTTAATATGAATAGGAGAAATTTGTTTTTGAGATTGTACTTTAATTTACATACTTTTGATTTTTATCATAATATACTAGAGGTAAAATAATACTAATAAATTTAAATTATAATTAAAATATAATAGTGAGAATTGCTTGAGCGTTTGTTCTTATTGTGAGGGAATACTTGTATTCCTTTCGACTTTACACACAATTATAATATGGTCAGAGAGATCAACTTGAGACAAAGCTGAAATTTAAAAATGCTAATATCAAGATAAATATGAGGAACTAAAGTTATTCAAAATGAAAACTGATGCTAACATCAACCATAATATTTAATTCTAACTAAGAAGGAAAATATGGTAATATTTGTAATCCCTTGAATGATGAATGATATATCTAACTAAACATAAATAGGCAAATAATATTTCAACACGCTTAATTTGATAGGAAAGATTTTAAATATTTATAAAAAAATGATTTAATAGGGGAGAGTAAAATTTAAAATGAATAGCTAGCATATGAATAATATGTAAATATTAACCCAAACTTGATAAACTAAAAATATAATATTGAATAAATATCCTCAATTTTATTAAATTAAAAGTGTTGTTGAAAAATTAAATCAAGTAGCTTTTGACTAATTGATTTTATTTTAGTATTAAGATTAGATAATAATTTTTAGATTGTAAATTTTCATAATATAATGGATGTATCATTTTGACAATACTAATAAGTGTAACTTACAATTAAATATAAAATAGTGAAAATTTCTTGAGTTTTATTCTTATTGTGAGAATTATATCATACCCTTACGGAGTATATTTTTAAATTGTACCCTTGCTAGGGTATATTAATTATTTATTAATGAAATTTCTTGTAAAAGTAATTCAAAAACAAGGAGCTTTGCCTAAATATTTTTATTTTACTATTGATTTTTTTAAGTTTATTATTTTTATTTTATATTAATGGGTTTAATAAGATAATAAAATACAATCATTAGTGAATGTGAAATACAAAATTTAAATATTGAGAAATATTTTTTATTTAATAGTACCAATTATTTTAAAATCAGAATTACAAATAATAGAAGTAAATAGTTTTCTTATTAATTAAAACAACTATCAATTTATTTTGAAACTATAATTACATAATACTAATGCTTCAATGACAACAATGTAAATAATATCATGAACTTAATATTTATATAAGTAACTATAAATAATAATTTTACCTCTAAAAATGTATTTGTACCTTGTGCATCGCACTGTCATACTTTCTAGTTATACTAAATATCCTTAGAGTGTATTTAGGTTGATAGATTTGGATTGGTGGGAAGAATTTGGAGTAAAGGTACTCCATTTGAAAATAATTCATCCATTCATATTCATCAAAAATAATCTAAAATTAGAAAGAAAGGATTTGAAAAATTTATATTTAAAATTATCTAAACAAATTTAACGAATTAGTTATTAAGGATTTTAAATCTTTCAATCCAAATGCAACCATAGAAATTTAAGAATTAGAAAGTAGTTGATGAAGGAAGAAAATCAAAAGAAAAAGAAGAGTTTAATGCAATTTACCCTCTACGTTTTTTAAAATGGAGCAATTTACGCTATAAAAAAAAAAAAAACATACAGAAAAGTACATTGCTGCATTTTGAAAAATACAGAGATTTAAATAAATCGAAGCTATGCACTTATGGTCATATTGCAATGCCTCTCTTTCACTGATTGCCATAATTTAACCATGGATGATTTTATCTGATTTATGATTGAATGTTTTAGCTGAGGAACATCTCATCAAGAAACCCCACTTTTTATTTCACATGAATTTCTGTCATAATTGTACAACTCCAGCTCATAAACTCCTAAGATCAGCGACCTCATACCACATGTAGAACACGAGTATGTGGCTGGTGTTGGGATTAAATGCATCATGCCCCGGGAAAAGTATAAACAGACAAAAAAAATTAAAGTCCTTTAAGAAGAAAAGAAAAAGCAACAGAAATAAACTTTAGAAAATAAAAAGAGAGTAACATTACCCCTGACGTGGGAGGAAGTGATATTTTTATTTTAAAGTTCACGGGTCGAATTGCTGTGTTTTCCTTGTTGAAGGGAGTTTTGTAGTTATTAATACTTTCAGAAAGGGCAAAATTTTAACCACAAATTTTTGTCATAAAAACATGAGCATTATACATAACTTATAATTTGTAAATACCATGTCAGCGATCTATGCATGGTTCTAAAGATATGTGTTGAACTATGATAGTGATCTGAATCGCAGATATTCAAATTTATTTGTATAACAAAAGGAAAAAAATCCAAAATGTAAATTTAGTTCTCTATGTACTGGCGGTGGCAATAGTAATCTCGTGAATAGGAATTTGGCAATTTTAGTCTTGTATATTTTAAATTTGTAGCAATTTGGTTATTTTGGCCAAAAGTGGTTGGAAATTAATAAATCAAATTGGGGTTTAGGATTTTGCTGACAAATAGACATCACTTGCACAGTCACCATCGTACATGGATATTGACGTGGCAAACGAAGAAGAAACAAGAGAAGTTGACCGATGAGGAGGCCATGACGTAGGCAGTGTCGTCGATAGATTTTGATCAGAGGACGCGAGCACAGGGGTAATGATCTGTCGGTGAGGTGATCGCTGGCGGCGGAGATACTGCAGAAAATAGTGGCGGGGCGACAAAAAATTGGTGAGAATAAAATGAAGAGAACTGGCCGGATAGTGGATGAAAATGGATGGGCCTAGGTGCAATTGACTCGCTGAAAGATAGGGAGTCGATTGATGGTGGTCTTGAACAGTGGGTAGGTCGAATGACAACGAATTGAGAAGAGAGAGAAATGGATCTAGGTTTTAGGACAAGACTACAATCTTCTATTACAGGTGCGTTCAGTGATGGTGCGCGTGGCTGGAGACTTGCGGGAAAAAATTCCAGCGACCGACAATTAGGTATTGGTGGGTGGGGGTTAACTGTCATTTGCTACATCAACATCCACGTAAGATGCTGACTACGTAAGTAATGCCCATTTGGATGCCAAACTCTAAGCCCAATTTAATTTTTTAATTTTCAGTCACTTTTAGTCGGAAGGATCAAAATTGCTATAAATATAAAGCATAAAGAATTAAAATTGTCAGTCCTATAATTATGGGGCCAATTTTGCCTCTCGCTAAATGTACAGATCAATTTTACAATTTTGTAAAAAAAAAAAGGAAAAAAGAAAAGAGAATCTGATTGCTAGAGGTGGATTGAATGTGACAATGTGGTAGTCCATCCATATCTTTATTGCATCCACATTCTTTGACGACTCCTTAATTCTGAGAACTACAAGTTTTAAAGTTACATTGAATACCAGCATTATCTGGTCCAATTAGTCCATTCGTACTGGTATTTTGTGGCTCCATGGTTGGGTAGTAAATGAACATGTTGACCCATATGTGCGCTTAACGCTGAAATAGAAACTCATCAAAGATAGTGACTTTTTCATGTCGGTATGATTAAATCTTTTTATGCATTATGAGATATATAGAATATGGTAATTAGAGAGATTATAAAAAAAAAAAAAAGAGTTTGTGTATGTAGTGATTTGGTCCAGTCGAGAGATGATAAGTTTAAGACTTTGTTTGATTCGATTTTTTATGCGTTAATATCAAATTTGGGTGATTTTATTTTATATTTATAGTATATTATATAAAAATATGAATAGCTGGTTATTTTTTCTTTTTTTTAATTTGACTAAACTAACTTTATAATATACTAATTATAAGGGTAATAATGTAAAATAAAATACATTTTAGTTCTCATTAATTACATTTCACATTTATTACATCCTATAATTACTTCTCATATTAATTACTTTCGGTATTTATTATTATCTCTATATAATTTCTTTTATATTTATTAACTACTCCTACTGATTATTTTCATATCATAGTCTTTTTCTTTTTTAGAAAAATTGGAAAGTATAAAACCAACTCAGTCGAAGGCTAACACAGGTTCGTGCAAAAGAAGCCTAGCCAACAAAAGCAATCAGAGACAAACAACGCATTTCCTTACAAAGAAGGTTGAACCTAACAAATAGGGGAAACAAGAGAAACTTGAGCGTCTGCCCTTACTCCCTCAAAGATGCATTTATTACGGTTAGGCCAAAGGGACCAACATAAGGTAAGAAAAGTGGCAAAGTCAGAGCGTAATAGACTCCTATGAACTCGGCGCATCCACACATTTACCTGCAGGCCTGTGCGCATAACACAACCCCACGGAATACACGATAAAATCCATACTAACTGTGCAAACATGCAGTCAAACAGGATGTGTTCCATACCATATTCCTCCAACCCACAAATCGGGCACATGTCATCTACTTCCAACATCCGTCGTCTAAGGTTACGCTACGTTGGAAGGGCCGAATGATAGCATTTCCACGCAAAGAGAATAACTTTGGGGGCTGCCTTCGTACGCCAGATGAAGCATCAGTCATCTCGGTGGTGAGGCACCTAGCTCCAACTAAGCGTGGTCGTACCTATTAGGTGAGAAGCTAGCCAATAAGCACTTCGCACTGTAATCCTCCCCTTCGGATCATAATGCCAAAGGAAACGATAAGTCTCCTCTTCATGAATAGGAGTACGAAGGATCCACTCAATGTCCAATGGGTCGAATTCTGACCGAACAACTCCCCATTCCACCCTCCTTCGGGATCCAGTAGCATGTCCACTGCTTTATCACCCTCGAGCGTGAAGGGCAGCAACACTAACTGGAACATTTGCCAGCCAAGGTGATGAAGCTATTTATACTGGGGACTCGTCTCCAATCCTCCAAAGGATTCTGACCTACAGTAGTGATTTGGCTACCAAAACTGACCTCCATGTATACGAGACATTACTGCGCCCCATTTTTTGTACTAACGAGATCCTCGTGAAGTAACGTGCCATGAATATCCTGTGCACGAGGTTATTTGATGCTATCGTATTTCTCCGCGCCTGCTTATATAGGAGGGCGATATTGAATTCCTTGAGCCTCTACATCCCCAACTCACTTTCTGTCTTACCTCGACAAACCTTAAACCATGCTAGCCAGTGAGTAGTCTTTCTGGTCTCTTGATTTAAGAAAAAAGCACCAGCATACCTTCCACCTCTTTCAGGAATGTGTCAAGTAATTTGAAAACAGCTCATCGAATAAGTAGGAATGGATTGGAGCACCGACTGGATCATAACTGCATGTCCAGCCTGGAATAACGTTTTAGCAGACCAACTCTGTATCTTCCTCCAAATCCGCTCCTTAATGCTATCAAAAATTGCCTATTTTGATTGCCCCACCACTACAGGCAACCCGAGATATTTGTCAAGTTTATCCATCGCCAAAACTCCAAGGACCGCAGCCATCTCCGCCCTCACATGCTGAGTTGTATTTCTGCTGAAGACGATTGCCAACTTGTTCATGTTCATTTTAATTCCATACGCTTCCTTGAGAATGTGGAGACATTCTTAATAAACAAATCTGTTTCCCTCGTTGCCTGACAAAATATAAGTGTATCATTTGTGAAGAGTAAGTGGGAAACATGAGGCCTGTCCCGACAGGTGGCAACACCCTTGATGTTCCCAATCCTCTCCTCTTGTTAGATCAAGTTATTAAATGCTTTTGCACACAACAAGAACAAATATGGAGAAAGGGGGTCTACTTGACGAAGCTCCCTTTCTGGCTTCACAATCCCAAAGACAATATCATTTAGTAAGAACGAGAATGATATGGAAGAGACACAACACATAATCAAATACATAAATTAAGCATGCAAACCAACTTCATGAGCAATCAAATCATTATCTATGATTAATCTTCCAGGAACAAACGCTAATTGGGATTCTAAAATGATACTACCAAGGAAAGACTTAAAACGGTTAGCAATGACTTTAGAAGCGATTTTATACACAACATTGCACAAGCTAATAGGTTAAAGTTCGAGACCCTCTCCGGACTAGCACACTTAGGTAATAAAACAATATGAGTTTGATTAAATGCAGGATAAAAAACCCCCTCATTAAGAAAAGAAAGAGCACAATTAGTAACATCATTACCAAAAATGTACAAATACTTTTAAAAGAATAGAGAAGACATACCATCAGGACCAAGCGACTTCAGAGGATGCATCTGATGAAGGGCCCGCTCGACCTCGTCCTAGGAAAACGGTCGCAGGAGGGCAGCATTTATCTCGTCACACACCCATGGCGGAAGCTCAGCGAGGTATTCATGTATCACATCTGATTCAGGACGAGAGAATCGAAACAAATTCGAGAAGTGGTTAGCAACAAGAGCCTATATTTCCTTATCAGTCCCATAAACCCACCCCTCCTAATCCTTAAGTGATGGATTGGCTTACGTCTGTACTGTTCAGTCGCCTGACAATGATATAACGTTGTATGTCGATCCCCTTAACGCAATTATAGAGCCTTACCTTGTTGCTTCCGGAGAACCTCCTCACACTCTAACAACTCCTCTAACTCCATCTTCCACTTATCTAATCGTGCCTTCATCGCTTTAGACAACGTCTCCTTTTTACCTTGTTGATCTTATCATTAAGGAACTTGATCCGCCGGGTAATATCGCCAAAAGTAGTTCGATTCCACTGCTCCAAAGCAACTCCATACGCTCTCATTTTACCCTGCACCTTCGTGTTAGCTCCCCCTACTGCGACCCGGTTTACCCATGTTCTGCATAAGCTTTATTCCTCACCCATGCCGCCTCAAATCGAAATCTCGACTTCGGACATGGTACCCCATCAACTTCGTCGGCCTCACAATTAAAGAAGACAACTACATGATCCAAACACGCTTGAGGAAGGTGAACAACCGAGGTATTTGGAAAATGTTCTAGCCACGAGCGGTCACCACATGCCAACTGAACATATTGCCTGAGCTGCCTAAATCCTCCAAATCGCAGTCCAATAAACATTGTCGAAATGCCTCCATCTACCCTTGAGGTCTCTCATTACTCCCTCGTTTCTCATGCAGGATTAGTATTTCATTGAAGTCTCCCATACACAACCACGGTCTAACTGAATCCTTCCAGAGCCATCTTAACAAATCTCAAGAATCAGAGTGTCGTGAAACCACAAGATGCTCATAGAAACTGTCAGCTGCCCCTACCCCTACCCCTACCTCTACCACTATTCTAGTATCTATATGATAGGTCAAGAAAGGTTGAATCCATACCTTCGTATCTTTCTGCCATAATAAACATAACCCCCTACTCTTGCCCCGTGACTCTACTCTAACCCTAAAGTAATTCAGCTGTTGTTTAAGTATCTCCACTCTCCTTGACTTAAGACTTAGTTTTGGAGATAAAAACTAAGCCAGGTTATACTATTTAACAAGCTCTCGGAGTATGTGAAATGTCCAAGGGGATCCCAATCCCTAACAGTTCCAAACTAAGATTTTCATGGTTGTTAGAGAGGATACATAGCAGCCTTCACCAAACTAACATCTAAAAACTTTATCCACTAACTGCAACCGATTCTAGCTCGCCTGGAACCCCATCCAATCAGGATCTAACAATGAAATGAGATGAGGCCTCTTACGGTCTCTCCAGCTAGCTTGCACGACCTTTTTGGCCACCCCCTCCGAGTAGACCCTCTCCTGACTACCTGTCAACTAGCTGTGAGTTGCATTGGCATAGAATCTAATGTCTCTTCCACACCGGTCATTGCTAACGCCTCATCTTCTTGACCTACCAACGTGCGTACAACCCTAGAGAGGGTCTTACGTATCATCTCTTCCTCCGAGGAAAATATCGAACTGCTCTGCAGCTCCTTTTCAGCTCTTGCCCCAAGTCCCTCCGATGATACACTATGATCCGAGCCATTATCCTGTCTATTATCCTCATAGAACCAGCCTGCCTCCAGGCGCCTGGGATTACGGCTCTTTAGGCCAGCACATTATCATGCACATCATTAGCCCCCTACTCTCATAAGTAGGGATAGACACTTATTAGATTAGGCGTTTTGGAGGCATGAGATTGGCCTGAAGATGGAGCCATATATGTTTTCGAATTCTTACATAGAATGTTAGTAGTATAAGCACACTTAGAAAAAAAAAAAGAGTTTACTTTGTGCCTATATGGAGTGGGGCTTTGTGTAGGTGTCTGTAGAAATGGGCGTGAAGGGCTTATTCGAGGGTGTCTACGTAGAGCAAAACTCAGGGATTTATCCCGAGGAAAAATAAGGTGTCCAAATGAAGTAGAATTCAGATGCATCCATGGTTTAGGTGCCTGCATGCAACAGAGCTTACAAATCTCCTAGAGAAGGACTTAAATGCCTACATAGGGACGGGTCTTATATTATGAGGGCGGTGCCTGCCTAATAGGCAGAGCTTATTCTTTGAGGAGGATGTCTGTCGATGGGTAGGGCTTATTCTATGAGAAGGATACCTGCCTGGGGCATGACTTATTCTGAAAAAGCTGAGAATGTGCCTACTCGCGGGAATGACTTTATTTTGAGATGGTGCTTACCTAGTGGCAAGGTCTTATTCTGAGGAGACTCAGAAAGTGTCTGCTTGGGGGTAGGGTTTTATTCAGAGAATGTGTCAGGGTGGAGTAGGGTCTCGTCCTCCTGTTTCTTTCATTTTTCTCTAGGGACTTAATTATTGTACTTCCTAATCTCTTCCAAGTTAATATATTGTTTAGCTCGTTCTAGGAGATTGTAAAAATTGGGAAGGGTCTTCTTAGTTAAAGACTTGAAGAAGTCCCTATCTTGTAACCCCTTCCAAAAAACATAGGTTAGTATATGAGATGTAGTAGTAGGGACCTTTAGGGCTGCTAAGTTAAAATGTTGAAGAATGGATTGTATTTTGACATCGTTTACTGCAGGAAAATTGGTTGAGAAAGAGAGAGCAAATTTTTCCAAATGGTCGGATTGATCCCTGAAGCAATTGGTTGAACCACTGTTGGGCCCACCGTGTGAAGGTAATAACAAAAATACAACATTTGACCCCAGAGGTATGGCGATGGAGAAACTCAACATTCTCAAAGCATGACAAGTGCTCTTGAGGATTCGGGGTTCCGTCATACTCCAACAGATGGGTCACTTCTAGTTCATCGGAGTTCGTCTACTAGGATTTTTTCACTGAAGGAGATGCCCTCTTGCTCCTCCAAGGGGACCCCTAAGACACATCTCAATTTCTCCTCCGGTGAACGACCCCGGCCCCAACTTTTAGACCATTGCTTCACCTTTGCCAAGTCATCATCCTCAACCAATTTCCACTTTCTCACTCCCCCTCATCTAATTTCATTTCCATTCCCTTCCCCTCATATGGAGAGAGAGAGAGAGTGAGAGAGAGAGAGAGAGGTGAAACAGTTGTCTTTTTCTTTTTCTTTTTAACTTTTTTTTTTTATGTCTGCATCCTATGAGGATGTCATATATTTAATTTGAGCCCAATTGGCATTTGGAACCCTAAGCTCTAATTTGTCCTGCTAAAATCGGCAATTTTTGGTCGGAAGAACTAAAATTACCACTAAATTAAAGCTAGTCAAATACTTATGAGACTAATTTTGCCACACCCCCTATACATACGGGACTAATTTTTTAATTTTGCTTTAGAACAACAGTTCAACTAGTTGGAAAAACTAATTGATTTCCTCTTAATTAGGCGTTCGCTACCTGCTGATGTAGCAACACTTCCTAATCAAGTGAAACATGGCTGAAGTGGCATGCACCTGGACCAATCAACTCCATGATGGTAAGCTTGCCCTTTCATGGCATACGTGAATCCTATTCAACCACCTCTTAAATTTTCTCTCCTTCTCCTGTAAATAAGAGATAATGTAGGACAAGGAAGGTAACATGCTATTTTGCACACTTTTGAGCTCACTCGGCGTATACTCTGCAATTTTTCACTCGTTTGCTAATCTTAGACATATTTGATCCATTTTTCCTTAATTCCTATATGGAATTGTTACTAACTTAAGTATCAGAAAGTGCTAATATGTTTTTCGTAGAAAAATAGCACATAAATATAATTAGTATGGGTACTAATTACAAAGAAAAGAAAAAAAATAAGAGAAAGAAAGAGAGATTGTTTTTATTGGAAATTAGTAAAACAAATACTTTTTTATGTTTTAAATAATAGAGTAGGCAAAACCTAAAATGAAAACTGAAGAAAACCTCAAAGAGGACATTAGAGTAAATATTTGTAGAGAAACTGGAGGACCTAAGTTCCAAAGAGAGAAATTTTAGGGACAAAATCGAGAAGTTGATTAATGTGTAAGTCAGGCTTATTCTTCTACACCGGAAAAAGATGGGGTAGACAAAATCAGGAGGTCTTATCACCCGTATTATTGAGATGTAATGATTAGGCAATTATATAGATATTAGGGTCTGGAAAATTGTGTAGGATCTTATGCATTAATCACCTACCGAAATTTTTTGTTCAATTTATAGGAATTGTGAATAGTTTGGCACAAAGGTAATGGGGGATGCGGGGTAAGGGAAATTTTTAATGTGGAAAATAAAATTTAATTGAGCATTTACTATTATTGAATTGAGGAATAGTTATATTTCTCTTGGAATTTGGTATAATTACACTTAGATTCTTTTTAGTTTGATAAATTAGATATAATATTCTTGAAATTTGCTTTCGTCTAAAAAATAAGTCTCCTGTTATTTAAAATTTCATCCAATTTGATGATATTAACAAAAAAATTGAAAAAAATATATATATTTACTCCCAATTGACTTATTTTTTTTAAGTAAGAGTGATGAATTATTATTATTAATTAAAATAAATGATCACAATCATTCCTGACAGATATTAATATCAAACAAACTGTTACAACAGTCATAGTACGATCAATAATATCAAATACAGTAAATCAAACAAAAACCTACTATTACAGTAGAAACAATACCACTTACTATTAAGTAGAAACAACATCCCACGCATGAGGCGGGGTTTGATCCTATGACCTCTAACGTCATGGGGCTTCAGCTTTGTCAACTAAGGTGTGGCTCATTGACACTCTCAATTGACTTATTACTGACTTATAACAGGTCAAATAGCTCTTTTTACACTAATGCATATGAGGATGTATATCTTCATTGTTATAAGGATAAATTTAGTTCAAAAGAAGTTATTTGATTTGCAATAAGTCAATTAAGGGTAAATATAAAATTTTAGTCAATTTTTTTTTTCTTAATATATGCAAATGCAGTGAATTTTGACTATCGAATAACTTATTGAGAGTCAGAGATGGGTAGTGTAATTAGCCCTTGAATTAATGTGGATTGGTAGTAAAGAAAATCAGTTTCTATATAATACAATGAGCAACAGATGGAGCATCCATTCTCCGTAAAATGAATTGGTTAGTGAAAGAGTATTTGTCAGAAAGGGTAAGTATGAGTTGTTAAGGGACAAATGCACACGTTAAAAGTTTACACTAAAATTCCCTTTTCTTCTCCCAAAATATACAGGAAATAGGAAAGAGTGAATAAAAATCAAGTCTCAAACTTGTTTCATAACTTTTCCTTTCCTATCTCTTTTTCCTCCCTTTCTCAGCCTACCCCCACGTCCACAAAAGCTTCTCACCCCCCACCCCCACCCACCCCACTCCCATCACTCAAGTAGCTCTTCAAGTATCACTTTCTCACATATACTTCACATCAAAGAAACAACATTCATTTCAATCTTCATTCCTCTCACTTCTCTCCCTCACAATCTCAAATCTTTGCAACCACTCCTCTGAATTCTTCATCAAAATCCCATCTGAGAGTGAAGAAAGCCCACAAATTCTGTTTCTCTCCTGAAACTACAGCATCCAATCTCAGCCCTTGTCCCCAGCATAATCCAATCCTCTTACAACCCTAGAAAACAAGAAACTGCAAGAACACAGACACTTAGAGAAGACTTGGAAGGGAAGAGGAGAGAGCTAATTAAAGGGGAGATATATAGAGTTTAACTTTGCGTACATGGAGCTATTTCCAGCCCAACCTGACCTTTCCCTACAAATCAGCCCACCAAACACCAAACCCTCATCAAGCTGGAGAAGTAGTCATGAAGATGAAATGGATTTGGGGTTCTGGAAGAGAGCCCTTGACTCAAGAAACTCCTTCTCTTCAATGGCGAAGCCCCTTAACTTTCCTAATCCCACAAGGGTTTCAGACCCCATTAACAGTAGTGTTAGTGTTAGCTCCTCCACTCATTTTCACCACCTCCTCCACGGCGCCTCCGCCGCTCGTTTCCTCCATTCTTTCCAGCAAACCCACCAGCCGCCCCACCTTCTCCATCACAGTCTCCCCGAAGAAGTCAATTTCTTGAGACCTATCAGAGGAATCCCAGTGTACCAAAACACTCCATCTTTTCCATTTGCTGCTCATTTAGATGCATCAATGCAATCTTCCTCTGGAGCCGCTAACCATATAAACACCTTTTCCTCGGCACCTACTTACCAGTCTCAAGGGCTAATGCGATCGAGGTTTCTATCAAGGTTTCCGGGTAAACGGAGCATGAGGGCTCCCCGGATGCGGTGGACGACGACACTCCACGCTCGTTTCGTTCATGCTGTGGAGCTCTTGGGCGGCCACGAGAGTAGGCTCCATGTTTCTTTAACTCTCACCTAAAATTTCTGCTTCTTTTTTGCTAACATATACTAAAAATCAACTACTACCATATCTTCATCAGTTCAATTACCTCCATCGTATTCGTATGTCTGCGGAGAAGTATGTTTAACTCATTCTTGTGCATCTGTATTATGTAGGAGCAACACCCAAGTCTGTTCTTGAGCTTATGGATGTGAAAGATCTTACCTTAGCACATGTTAAATCCCATTTACAGGTAATATATATATTAGGAATTAAGCTGATCTTCCTTCTCTACTCTTTCTTTTTTCTTTTTTTGGTGTTTTGTTTTCTTTTTTCAGCTGCTGGAAAGGGTTCTTCTTGGTAAAAGTTTTCGTCGGCTTTTCAAGGGGAAGAAAAATAAAAAAGAGAAAGAGAGAGAGAAGTTAAATTATCGTACTTTTGTTTGTGAAATTTAGAATTTTGATCACATTAAGAAACAAGACAAATTGAAATTTTGACAATTTAGAAGTTGCATTAAAAAGGAAGAAACTCAGAAAGTGTTGAAAGACCGAAATTTCAAATTCCAATGCTTAATTTTGTTTCTCAACCCGCAGAAGGGCTGTGTCTCTCAGATCCTCAGCCTTTTTTTCCTACTAGATCTGATGCCTCTGCTACCTATCAACCAGCTTTTTTGCCTGGAAGAGCGAACCATCCATGTACAAGAAAAAGATAAATATGAGAGAGAGAGAGAGAGAGAGAGATTAGGCAGAGCACAAAGAATTGAAAACAGTTCACGACAAGAAGTTTGCACACAAAAACATTAGTAGTTTTCTGCAAGTTTTGTTTTTATTTTTTATTTCCCTAAACATAGAGAGAGAGAGAGAGAAAATAAATAAATAAATAAATAATTACCATCTTAACTGAAGAAGTGGGTAGAAAGAAGAGAAAGTACAAAACACTATCATGACACAATGATATACACATGTCTTTGGAGTGAGAAATCCATTTCCAATTAACCTCGAAAAAAGTAGATATGTATCTTATTACATGCATGTATTTACGTACATACATGTCGCATATATAACCAAAAAGTTGTCTAGCATTTATTTCAAAATGTACGTTACCTCTATGGAAAATACTTACCCTATCTTTTTCTTTCATTATTTTGAATTAAAGCAGCATATCTAAGTAGCAAAATGTACCCCATATTACCAAAATACTTTACCCAAATAAATAAATAAATATAAAAAACTACGAGTATTATTTGGAGTTGTTTGGTAATATATACGACATGTCTTTTTACAACCAAACCCTACACGTAATTTTTTTTTTTTAATTGGTGATAATAGAATTCAAACTCAAGACCTTTTGCGTGGCCTAAATGTTTACGTGGATTGAGAGGTGAATTATTTAATATTTAATATATATCTTAACACAAGATATATTCTGAAATAGACGCGATGGGTTTTTGCAGATGTACCGAACGGTGAAATCAACTGATAGAGCTGCAGCGTGTTCAGGTTTGATATACTTTGTTGCGCAATTCAAAATCAAATTTTCAGCACTTATATCCTTAATATTTCCGCAATGTTTAGGACAATCTGACGCATTCGAAAATGGGTCGTCGGGGGATACGTCGGACGATTTCCTCTTTGACATTCAGAACTCACACAAGTCTGAAGTAAAATCCCAACATGGAGCACAAATTAATATGGATAATGCGAAGGAGTATCATGCTCTATGGAGCAATTCCTCAAGGTACAATGCCATTCTACTCGGTCTATAACATACTCCTATTGTGCATCTTTGTTCTGGGATAAATTACAATCTATCTGTCTTTATTATGAAAAATAGGTAGACAACTCTCTCATGAAAAATAAAATAGCAATTTATTCTTTATATTTTTCAAAATGTAGCAATTTATCTCCTTATATTTTTAAAATTGAAGCAATTTACTTTCTTAGGCAGGGAGTTAAATTACTTCATTTCTTAAAATACAAAAGGATAAATTGCTACTTATTTTTTATAGAGGGTAATTTGCTCGTTTTCAATATTACAGGGGGATAAATTGCTATTCACCCCTTTGTTGGAAAATTAAAATTTTAGTTTTATACGAATTTAATTGATAATTTTGTATTGTAATCTAACAAAATTTCACATATTGAGGTAAAATGATTAAAATTTATTAAAATGGTCTGAAAAGTGCACATGATCAGTTTAATTAGGTGCATTTTTTCGACCATTTTAACAAATTCCAGCCCTTTTATCCTCGATGTGCGAAATTCTCAAAGTATCATGATAAAATTATCAAAATATTTCTAATTGCCACCACCTATACTTACAGGCCGTATGCATAGTCTTGACGGATACTTTATCTTATTATCTTGCCTGGGTTTTAAGGTTTCATACCATATATGTACATGTCTCCGATTCAGGTGGCCACTTAGTAAAAAACGGAAAATTATAAATAATGTATAATAATTAATAAACATTATTTCATTTTATGACAACCTCGTCCAGTCGCATTGAATAATTGACAATTTACTAGAACCTACCCAACTTTGTTGCATAATTTCCCACAAACATATGTAGATATAGTACTGCAAGAGTCCTAGCTAGTCACGGTGTGCAGTGTTGCATATAGATAGAAAGATTTAGTTTTTTTTTTTTTATATATTTTTTAATTTTTCTTGTCTCCACTCTTGGGTTCATTTCGTACTTGTTCAGGCTCTGGAAGCAATATTTAGAAGAAAAAGTATAATTTTGATCTTGTAATGATAGGAAGATTGACAAATTTTATGTTGTCAGTGTCTAATTTAGCGATTAGCCTTATAATGAATAAAAGGATATATTTACACCCCTAATTTATAGTATATTTATATAAATCATCTCTATTTTTTGCATAATTAAAAATATCCTAGACAATAAAAAAATAGGGGTAGTTTGTGCTATGATGCTAACATTTTTAGGTAGTGTGTGTGTCATTTTTAAAAAAAGTAAGGGATAGTTTGTGTAAATGATAATGATATTTAGTGGGTGTATGTATAATTATCTAAAAAGACATGGGTGGTTTGTGTAAACAAACCATAGACAAGAGATGTAAATATAATTATTCCATGAAAAATTTGGCAAATTAAGGATAAAATCCATTGGAATGTGGCATACACCCCCTCACGTACACAACCCTAAAGCTTCACTACAGTAAAATTACTCAATAGCAATGAAAAAAATGAACGTTGAGCTAATTAGTTAGTAAAATTCTCGTTGTTAATCTACATTATTTAATATATATATATATATATTTTAAATAATATGTTGCTTAATTCATTTGTAAGTAAAAAATTTTGTTTCTAAACCCATTACCAAGTAATATTATCAGCAACGAGAATTTTACTTGCGAATTAGATCAACACTAATTTTAACTTCAAATTTTTTTCATAATTATTCAGCCATTTTCTTATAGTGCTCGAAGAATTAATTTCAACCATATTTCGTGAAGCGCGCGTGCCACATTCTAAGCCAGATTGTAATTTCCAATGAGTTATGTTATTAATGTACCAATTTATGCAAATTCCATGGGAATAAAAAGTACCACACTTATAATTATTGGAAAAAATTGCAATTTCCTAATGGGATACGTACATATCTTTGTATAAGCACGCTTTTGATACATTTTTATATAGGTCGTAGCTAGCAAAACCGTAGTCGCATTTTTCATTCTTGACGATATATAAACGACGACGTGGTAGTAATAGAGCCACAGGTTGGTGCATTAACAGGCGTGTGTAGTAGTAGAGTGTGGTGTGGTGGGAGAATTTAAGGAAAGAGAAGCCATCATCTTTACACTCTGAATGCCTTAACTTTGAATTCTAAAAGCTTTCAATGATTAATAAAGTGGCTGAGGGTAATAAATTTGGTCTCAAGTCTCAACAATATATTTACATATATAATATAAATAAAGGTGATGAAAAAGAAGAGGTATGAATATAATTACTGCTTTTGTCCCTGCCTTTTCAAGGCCATGTTTGGCACAGGAGCTCCATCATCATGCCTAAATAATTAAGAGAAAGAATAGGACAAAATTTTCATGAAACTAATGGAAAAATCACATATATTATTTATGGCCATATCTTTCTTCCTTGGATTTTGAGCATTAGAATGGGACCTACTAAAGAAACTTTCTCTCAAAGCTTGTTGATTATACGTGTAATACATTTGTCATGTGATTGTATATAATGTAGGGAGTGGTCAATGCGAAAATTGTTTTTTTTTGGTTAGTTCTATTGAAATTTAATTTGATAATTAAGCCTTATAATTTGAAGACATCTTCACATTAAGAACAAATTAAGTCCTCCAAAAATTAAAATTCTGGTCGGAATTTGGCATGCGCTCCTCACGTGAGCCCTGAATTCCGACCATATTACATTTTTTAGTAGATTTTGTCTTTATTGTATCAATTCTTTTGAATTGCAGGGCTAGTTCTAATAAGATTAAAATTTTATTTTTTTATAATTAATTATATGATAAATATATTGCTTTTTTTATATGATTAATTGAATTCGGTCGGATTTTATTTGAGTAAAAAATTTTCCATTAACAGTGTAATGGGCCCAGAAGAAGAAACTTTGGGACTAAATTGAGACTTTTGTTGAAGGCAATTTTAAAGTTTTAGGGTTACAACTATAATAATAATAATAATAATAATTTAAAAAGGGTAGGTAGGTGTCACATGAGTAGGTTTCACTTTATTTTGTAGAATAAAGTGAAAAGAGAGGTGTAATTAATTTAGAGGACAGTAAAAAGATGGGGTTCTTTGCAACTATAATTGCTTTATTTCTTATTGTGCATACATATGTATATATATTAATTTCGGGTTAAATATAATTTATCCTTATGTTAATGAAAAATCGCAAAAAAAAATTCTGTAAAAAAATAAAATACAATTTTCTCTTTGTAATTTAAAAAATGAAGCAAATCACCTCCCTCCGAAAGAAGATAAATTACATTATTTTTAGTGTTACAGGGAGGTAAATTACATTTTTTATTTTTTTACATGGATTTTTAAAAAAAAAATTCATTAATTCAAGGGGTAAATTGTAATTAACCCTATTAAATTTCAACTGATTGGAGACGACGTCTTAATATTATGCTGATGATGTTGTAGCATGGAGGCTTGGTTGCATAGCAGGCCCAACGATTGTCAAGGAAACACAACATCTCTTCAGGTATACATACTTCTGTATTGGTGAATCCACTTGAAATTACTGAAATGCCCTTCCCGTTCTTGAAAAGTAATCTGTGCAGCTCTACGAGTGTTGCTTTGCGTGTGTGTGTGTGTGCGCATGGGAGCACTGTTAAATGTTGTGAGAATAAAGTAAAATGAGAAGCTTTTCTGAGTAAAGTTGGAGGCCATTTATATATTATCTATACTAAGCTATCTAAATACATTTAGTGTGTGTGCATAATTTTAAATTTTTATTTATTTATTTAAATTCTATGAAAAATAATTATAATGAATAATAGATATTCTTTTCATATTTTTTTTTATCAATTTTAAATGTGGGTGAATAGAATATTTTCATAGAAAAATTTAGAGAAATTGTCATTTTGTCTGAAAATAGGAGGATATTTTGATTAATATACATTCTATCAGTCAAAACTGGTTACTCTGATCCCTTACACTTTAACTAGTATATATATATATATATAAATTACAAGGGCTCTTTTGAGATTTGTTTTAATTACAAATACTCTCTTATTGTTTGAAAAAATACAAATACCTTCTAAAATTATTAATACCCTAACAAATACCATTCTATAATGAGTTGTCATAAGGGGGTATTTGTAATTTTTCAAACAACGAAAATTATTTATAATTATAACAAATTTGAAAGAATTATGTTGTAATTTATCCTCTCTCTCTCTCTCTCTCTCTATATATAATATATATATATATATATATATATATATATGTATATATTTGAAAAGAGAAAGTGAAGTAAAAGCAAGGAAAGGTCTCCATAGGAAATGGAAAATTTTCTTTTAGTAGCTTTTAGCAAAGGATGAAACATAAGTGCTATGCTTTGTTCATTTCCACCATACCATAATGTATATACCTCGTACTTTATCGTTGATGATTTCTAGTGGCAAAAGTGTTTGGCTGAGTTGATTTAAAATATTTTTAAATTAGTATATTTTATATTATATTTTTGAGCTAATTATAGGATATATCTTATTTTTAAAATTAATTTTTGAAGTCTTTTGAACAAGTAAGATACATAATTAGGTTTATAAGTTGTAAATAATGATAATTTTGTAATTAATGGGGTTAATATTGAAAGTATTTATTAAAAATTTAAAAAGTAACTTAGGAGCGTCATACTTTTTTAGCATAGATTTTATAAATGTATTTGTTAAGAAATTTAATTATCAAATATTCTTACAGTAGTTTTAAATATTTTACAAAATGTTTCAATATTTTTTTATTAGCTCATGAAAAGTATTATTACAACTTGAAATTTGTTTATGCAATAAAGGATAGTAAATTTTAAAAATGGCACATTGAGGACATTTGTCGCTAAAAATACCGAATTTGCAATCATCACGTGACAAACACGTGATATTTTCGCTAAATTTGTAGTTTTTCCGTGGCAAATTTACACAATGTGGTAATTGGTTTAAAATTATCGTCCTTTTTTACCAAAATAAAGTTTAAATGGATCAAAAGTGTTACTCTTATATTTTACATGATGAAAATTATATTTTTTTAATAAAAAAAAATACAATTTTAGCCCTATAGCTTAAGGATATGATATGTTTTATCTTGCAGGAATTGATTTTTATACTTTAGTTCTATAACTTTAAACTTGCAGTCTTAGTCCTTTTTCAGTCAAATTGATTGAAAAATTGCATATGACTTGACATGATCCCATTAGATTGAGAATTCGGTGGAAAGGGATTAAAAATTATCAAATATTTAAAACTATAGCATTAAATTACAAAAATCTATTCATGTTGAAAAAAATACCACCCTTTAAATTATAGAGAATTATTGTATATTAGAGTCAAGTCAAATAAGAGGTCTTTAGTTTCAATCTCATTGTTGAAGAATAAAAGATTTCACATGCAAAAAAAGATAAAAGGTTTCATGTGCACGTAGGGAGCGTATCAAAATATTAATATTAAATGAGTCTTTTTTTCACACACATATATACACACATACTTATGTGTACATGCATGCAGAAGGACATGGAACCGAAATGCCTGAGTTCAGATGTGAGCTCATCCAGCATATCAGAGACAAGCCCTAAGAAGCCTAATTTGGAGTTCACTCTGGGGAGGCCACAGTGAGAATCTCGGCAGCACTACAAAATTTGAACCATTATTTGCCTGACAGGGAGCTGGTGAAGAGAATCAGGTGCCCATTGGGAAGATCAGAGGGAAAAGGAAAGGGTGGAAAAAAGGAGAAAACAAA
The DNA here is from genome assembly GCA_034509725.1 of Sesamum angolense. Taxonomy (NCBI): domain Eukaryota; kingdom Viridiplantae; phylum Streptophyta; class Magnoliopsida; order Lamiales; family Pedaliaceae; genus Sesamum; species Sesamum angolense. The sequence continues at coordinate 5,670,372 of JACGWL010000006.1, read as the reverse complement.
GGAAAAAGAAAGACAGAGAGACAAGAAAGACAGAAAGCACAGAAAAAGGGAGCAAGGGTAGGAAAAAAGATTGTGCTTGCTGTCAAAGTTATGAGATTCTAATCAACTTACTATGATATCTTTTTCCTAAGTAAATATTAAAAAAAAAAAAAAAAAGTTTAACTGATTTTGTATTATTGCTATAATGATCAATGCTATTACTAGTACAACTATTGGTATATATTGTTGTTTCCTTTTTCATATATAGTTTATGTACTATTATTATTGCTGTCGTCGTTTATTTGTATAGTTTTGGTTAGGTCCGTCTGTGCCTAGATGGGAGAGTTTCGGATCGACCCTTAATTTATTAAAACTTGTCGAAATATGGGTTGTTTACTATATGAAAAAATGTAAAGAATATGAAAGTTGTAACGCTATTTAAACTGAAACGATGCCGCTGTGGTCAGCTTTCCTTGCACCGCTTCGTTACCTAAGACTCGAGTGATCTCATCTTGCGCAGCCGTAGTTGCCAGAAAATCTGCTGCAGCATTCCCTTCTCTAATGAAAGAGACATCTTCACCTCCAAATCAATCCTCCTGTTCCAGCCAAGCCTGGATTTCCAAGTCCATAGCCATTCGTGTTCAGTTTTAACCAACCAACAGGTGGTAGGTAGCTACCATCTAACAATAATATATATTTAGGATCTTCATTGTAAGCCTTTAAGTACATGGTTAAACTCATCACTCACCGCCTTTTGATCATTGAATGAATATTTTCTTTAGAAGTCTTCAGATTTAGCATAGTTGGTTTTAGTTTAATTATCCTATATCACAAGGTATATAACACCTAATGAAATCTTAATTTCTACGTCCACCAATTATCATTCCATTAGTATTTTACGGATTCATAAGTTCAATTAGCTCGATTAACACATAAAGAGGCTTCTTAAGTTCTGCCCCGTTATACCACCACAAAGGTCTCTCAGCCATACTTCTTACACTGCATAATCCCCGACACACTAGAGAGCCAAGGTTGTTGAGTCTAACCAAATATGCATGGGTGGCTATTCGAACAGTAGCTGCTATGCATAAATACGGCCCACAGAGAGTCTGTCTTCCTGAACCTCCACCATAGTGTTACTGAAAAAATGGATATAATATCCACCAATCAACATATCCGTACACCTCATTCCTCCACGGGATGGCATACCTTACGCAGGATTTCCAATAAAGGCATTTATTATACTCATACCATTACAAAAAGAATGCGGGATTTGGTCGGTTTAGGAACCATTTTTTTTAATGAGAAATTAATAGCTAGATATTGTTGGACCGGAGTTTGGAACGACCATGGAATGGGTGTCCTTCCGTCGTAATAGATGGTGTTTCTAATTATTTGGAAGGACTGGGTGGTGACCGCTCCTAATTAGTAATGTATTTTGTACCACTTGTTCATCTACCGTTCCTACATTAATGCGGTGTGCATCATAAATATGTCTGGTTCGTGGCATTGTCCTGTGTTAATACACCTTGATGGCACAAATTCTGGAACTCCTTGATCAACTGCTCTAGATACACATAGATTAGATGCTTGGGATTGGAGGGCCAAGGATCACCATTGTCAGGATACTCAGAACTTATGCACATTTTCGGTGGGAAATTTTACGGTGTAAGTATAATAGGCCAGCATAAATAAGTACGTACTTTTTCGTACAAAGATGCTCGCTCTGACAGAGACAAAGTCATCTCGGTGAGGAATTTAGTGCGATGAAGGAGCCATCATTTGTCACATGGGTGGCGCCTAGTCAAAAGAACTCAAGAAGAAGCAAAGTGGGGGGGGGGGGGGAATTTAAATAAGGAGCATCACGTTGGTTTTGATGCAGCTGCATGATACTGGCATTTTGTCCCCCTATTGATAAAATAAAAAGGGTATACGATCCTACTACCCATGTAACGCGAACCTATTCATGCACAACCCTAGTCTATCACTATGGGGCTCTGCTGCAAAATTGAGATATGTCCGATCGAAATGCCTCCACCCCTTTGCATCAGACGGATGACATTGGATCCCTCCTCCGTTTGATGATTGGCATGCCACGTCATGTGCTCAGCAGTCATTTTTGAAGCATACAACTTCTGCAACAAAGGGGTAAGCGACAAGTACCTAAGAATATTAATGGCATACGAGGTCTTCTTGTCATTAGGATTTTGCTCCCTGGTCAGCTTGTACCTAGCTAGCTTTTCTACAAAACTTGCAATAACCATATTAATGTCGTCCTTCCAATACAATATGCAACTATTTTTACAAGCATCAATCTTTTCAATAGGTAAACCCAACACTCTTATCAACTTCTTCATACTATAGTAATCAAAGGACAGGGTGTGATCGCGGAAAAATATATTATTAGCCCAATGGGGATACCATATCATATGCTCGCTGTGAAAAATTATTCTCAATCTTAATACTCACGAAATCAGCAATCTTTGCTAATTGGGATTAGGTTCGACTATTCCACAATGGCTGGTAGGCCGCGTGCGCTAGATAAAAAACAAGGTCTGACAACCTAAACACATAATCATAGGGCCCCCAATCGTGATATGAACTACGTCTTGCATCAGTAGGACAGGACCTCGTAGTATTATCATATACACCCTCCTAGTTATAATAAAAAGTCCAGAAAGTTAACCCGATGGCATCAAAAATCATTTTTTACGCCTCATCCGTTTGCGCCACATCAGCTCAATGTATACTGCCTCCTCCTAAACAGGTAGAGTTTGCTCCTCCTGCATACGGGGCGCGATGACGGCGTCAAAGTATTATTGCACCCTCTCTTCATCATGGAAAGTCCAATTATAATACTTCAACAAAATTTACCTCGTCCAATGTTTTAAATTTTTATTTTTGCACTTCCGACACAGACACTTAATCTTCTCACCATTAATATATAGATGTTGAGACTTGACCCATTCTAGAAATATAGTAATACATCCATAAACTTTAGTGTAAAACCAACTCTCCTCGCCAAGCTCTTCTCATACATCAATCTCCTCAACTTTCTTAACATGATGATTCATACACAAACATATACACATGGTTTCCAAAAGTACTGCACCAGTACAGACAGAACGTACATGGAGATTGGTGTATTCCAAGAAAGAATCCATTCCCCTCACAAGATGATGGCGATTTCCTATGTCCTCTAGACTATGTTAATCTCTAGAAGTTTGTGGCCACATATATTGATCAAATAGAAAATAGTCTCCAATGATGATTAATGAGAAACATAGTAAAGAGTGGATACATAGTTATCAAAGTAAAGTGTGGGAACTGATTCAAAATCTGTGCCCTAAATGTTGATCATGAGATAGACTAATAGAATGACTGTATTTGTATGATACCCACAGTTGAAGATTTACATCAATTTTACATATTCTCTAGTGCTATTGACTATTTTTAGTCGTCCACCCATGGTAAAGGGTACTCTTGAATTAATGAGTTGATCGAAAGTGATTAATTGAATATGATTCAATTAAAGTTAGTTGTCGAATTAAATTGTATATGCGATAAAGTAAAAATCTAATTGAAGATGGATTTATAAAGGTCACACAAAACACTAAGGATATTACAAAAAATTAATTGAATAACTAATTTGAAATAGGAAGTAATTATTGAGTTAATTTTGGAAGAGATAGAGGATTAATTATTTAAAGGGTCACACAAAACGCTAAAATATATTATTATTGTTCTTCTTCTTCTTATGATCATTATTATTATCGCTGTCGAATGCAGTTTATGCATGCAGTCTACGTAAATACAGAACCAAACTCGATTGCTAAACTATAGTCTTTTTTTAACTAGTCCAAAACCAACCCAACTCACCCTTAGCTTACTGATTGCGGTGCAATTTGACTTAGGTTGATCAGTTAGGGCGGTCCGACGATTTTGTTGAATACCCATAGCAACAAGTTCATGCTATTTTCACCTGATTTTTAGTATCATGGGCCGTTCCTAAATGACCGTCAAAGGTAATCTGTACTCCTGAATTAAATATTTAAGTATGATTGAACTAATCTAGTGTATAGTTTTTGTCAATTAAATAATGTATTGATATAAGTTCAAGTCTAGTTGAAGGTAAACCTATAGAGTCACCCATAAATCAGTACAGATATATTAGAATTAACCAATGAATCAATTCTAAAAAAAATAAATTAATTTGAAGTGTTCAAATTAATTCTAAACAGTTAATTGATGTGATTATTTACTGGATACTAATTCTTGAGAGTTAAATGATGTGATTATTTACTGGAGAGCAAGTGGGAAGCTCAAGTTTTAATTAATTAATGGTTCAGAGCCCGTTCTCAGTGCTTCTTCGAGGAAGTTCTGACGAAATAATTAATTTTTGGACCTTATCATGATTAATTTAATTGGATTGAACTTGATTAATTAATCTCATTTAAAAAAACGTCTTACTAGAATATCAGACTTTTGAATTCACAAGTCACTCAAACTTTTTATTTACAAGATATGTGACGTATACCTACATTATACATAATTCCTCCATCTCGTAATTATAACTCCTTTTTACTCAAATTATTTAAGAGGAAATTTCTTCAGAAAAAATAGATCATTCATCAAAAAAAGTAACCTTATAAAATAAAAGTTGGAATTGTATACTTCAAAATTTTGACCTAAGATATGGTGAGAAATTCAGCAAAGTTGCCCAAAAATTAAAATATATTAACACTATAAAAGAACTTTCGTACACAAATCTCATAATTGTCAAAACATAAGTTGTCTTAATGAGTAAAGTAATGAAAGCTACTGACAATGAACAATCTATAAAGAACACAATTGTGGGATAACTTCTCAACAAACTTTTGGGTGACCCAAAACCAACTCTATCACTATTCCTTCATAAATTGCGTGGTCCATCCATCATTATTTAAAGGACTTCTTCTAACTCTAGTTTATATTTATAAGTGATCAGTTAAAATAAAAACGGACTTAGATATTTTCATTATTAAATTAGCAATTTTGTAAATTTATTTTATTAATCATTTGTTAAAATATAAAAAGGAATTATAAGTACTACTAGAAATTCTATGAAAATTTTCACAAATTCCAAAAGATATTGATAAAAATTCAATAAAAATAAAATAATAGTCAAATTTCATTCCCGCTACAACAATGTGTCACTAATTGTGTATAAAGACAAACTTTGTGCATAATTTTTGTCAGTAATTCTTTCTAATAACAACTTTTGCAGATTGAATAATAATTATAACGGTTTTTGTGACAACATTCAAAATTTTTCACTAAATATATATATCATTACTACCGGTGCTAAATGGAACAATTACATTTTCAGCTCTAATTGACCTAAGGTCTTTTTACACAAACCACCCTTCCCTTTATAAAAATTATCATACATCCAACAAAAACCGTCAACATCATTTACACAAATTTTAAAAAAAATTAAACATATACCCCAAAAAGCATTAATATTATTACGCAAACTATCCCTACTTTTGTACTGCTATAGGTGATTTTATAATTACTTAAAAAAATAATTCATGTAAACAAATAGTATGTCACTTGATTTTATTTTTATTTTTTAATTTTTTTGCTACTAAATCTTGCAAAATTTTGAAATATCAAAAGTGAAAAATGAATGGGATGGGTGCATATACATAGGAAAAGACTTGTTTATTATTGGGTGCATATTGCAGCTCCAAGTTTTTAAAGTTGAAGTGCTTTATCAGATTTGACCCAGAAATCTACTGTACATTTTACTATTTCGATTCGATTATTATTGTTCTGTATGGCTTCTTTCAATTCTCTTGTTACGTCCAAAAAGCAAATGCATGTGGGTACGGTTTGCAAAAGAAAATTAGACTGAAGCAGCAGTACTTCCAGTGGGCAGACAGAGACAGAGAGGGAGACAGTCAGCAGTAGTAGGTAGGCCGGTACTGCCCAAGAATGTCAAATTATTTAACCATCATTACGCTATCATTCACCATTGATTTTGACTGTTCATGACACGTGTCACGATCCTGATGGATTGGGAAATGGATTCGGACCGTGGGATGTGAAGGTCTGTTTGGGGACAGTGACTTATGAGTCTGACATATTTTCCTTTTTTGTTTGTCGTAATTTTTACAGCGAAATTGCTCTGGAGGCACTTCTGCATGGAGAAAGGTGAGAGAGTTAAGTGAGTGCAACACCCCATGCAGGCAGGCCCACGGCTGATATCAAAATAGGGCGTTGAAAATAAAGCTTTCTTGCAGGGTCATGGATTTATGGTCTTTTTGCCCTTGGAGCTTTTATGAGTAAAGGACTTTGAGCCCCTTCTAACAAACACTCAAAATATTAGCTAGTTGGTGTGGTACGATGTTCTTAAATATATTAATAAATATTTATTTACACTTTCAGATATGAAAAAATTCAAGGGCCCCTCATGTGACATTGGAAATGTTCAAAAAAAATTTTGAAAAAAATAGAATATCAATTACACCTCTTCTGACATGAAAAATACTCAAAAAATCTCCTGAGACCAAGTTGACCAGGGAGTTGTGTGAGTCATTATTCGTAATATAAGGATGATTTTTTATATTTAAACTTTCACAAAGGGCTTTTGATATTTTTTCATATCATAAATGGTCAAAATGAATTTATCTCCTTTCAGATATATTATGAATAAGAATAACAAACACATCAACTCTTTAGAAAGATATTGAAAACTCCCCGTTTCTTGAATGGTGATTTGAATTTATTTTGAGTATATTTCTGGTACGAGAAAGAATTCAAATGCTAAAATTAAAATATAAACAAAAAAGAATGTCCTAAATTTTTAGGAGAAAAAAAGGGCTTGAGGGTATGGACAGACACTTTGTGGAAGAGTGAAAGTGTGGGGTTGAGGTGTTAAACATGGACCAAGAGAAGTATGTTAGCAATTATGGTACATAATTCAATATTCTTATACAACTCTTGTATTACACACGGATTTTAAGGATATTATCGACGCAATAAATTATTAGTATAATGGTGTCATAAAACCCTTGTTTTATCATTTTATTTATCATTCACGTCAATTAACAGTGTTTATTTTAGTGAGAGGTTAGGACAGGGTCATAACTAATTTGTTTGGAATATGTAAATGTAACAATGCATAATGGAAATGAATGCGACGTAATAAATATGGAAGAGCCCGCCTTGAATGCCGGGTAGATAAAGACAGGACTGTCTTTGAAGGGGCAGATTAGCAGATATACAGAAGCTCTGCGTGTGCGTGTGTGTGTGTGATAAAGAGAGAGAGAGAGGGAATGGTCTCAATCAGAGGCCACCCTCTCCTCATTCCCAAACCAATAGTACTATAAAAACGCTGTGTGTCATTTACTACTGATCATTACTACCCACAATAAGCAACCCCACACCTCTGTACTCTACCTGCATCTAAGACAAGTACAAACACATCAAAAACAAAATTACTTCCCTCTCTTTTCAGACAATTCTTGCATGTTTAATTTAGGTTAAGTGATCATTAATAACTATTCTATTGTAACATGACTAATAATTGTGTGTTGAGAATTCCCAAAAGGAATTGAACTCGTCTTCCCATTTTCAGAAGCCACAGACGTGTTTTCAGGACACAAACCGCTGTTTCAAATGGTCCAAGTTTTAAGTTCATTGGAAATTCGTCCAGAAAGTTATCACCAGGCGCTACCAAAAATAGAGAATGATGTTTAAAATTCTATTTTTTGTTTTCATTTATTTTACGTACGAAATTTTGTGCTTATTAGTTGATATTTAGACACGTAAAAGAACTCGTAATATGATGTTTTCCAAGTGAATAGAGATGAATAAGGAATAAGTGATTGGTGTTTGTCAGGCGTCAATCATAAAGCATTGGATTGCAAAATCATTGAATGATTTCTGGTCCCCATTATCTTTTTTTCTTTTCAAATTCATGTGCTTGGACTTTTATATTGTATGTATGCTAAACAATTCTGTATGACAAGTCGCTTGCCCTCACTCCTGTTTGTTTTGTTTATTTCAGACACACTTTTCATTATGCAACAAATTCCTTTCCAGCCAGAGCGTGTGCAATTTTTCGCCCTAAAACAGAAAATGGAAACCTGTGTCCAACTCCGTCTATCAGAGTTTACCAAAAGGTTCCTATATATGTAGAGAGAGATTCACATCCAATTGTTACAAGTTTTGACATTGAAAATTCAAATCTTGTATTTATATATATAAAAAAAACACTTTTTCTTTAGTTTAAATCTTCCATGTGAGAGTGATTAATTCGGATCTCTCTTACATTTTTATCTGAGAATTAGGACTTTTATTTTTTGAATGGAATCGAGCAAAGTGGGAAAATGTCGTTTTTCGTCCCGTAATTTAGGATGTTTTAAATTTTGGTCCCATTAGTTAGGGTATTTTCACTTTTAGTCCAGTAACTTTTAAAAAATAGCATTTTTGGTTCCATGACACGCTCCTGTTATATATTTTAACGGAACGTGGAACATGGTTGTTTGAGCTTTTACAGTTTTGGCACCATATGCTACAGGATTATCACTTTTGGTCCCACAATTTAAAAAAATAGCATTTTTGGTTCCATACACGTAATGGTCACGTGGCCTTTTCCAAAAATGTGTGACGGGACCAAAACTTCTATTTCTTTAAAGTTACAGGACCAAAAGTGAGAATTCCATAATCAATGGAATCAGAAGTGAAAAGGCCCTAAGTTGTTGGACAAAAATTGTCATTTCCCCGAGAAAATGCCACAGAATGAGTCAATTTGTAATTGGTGTAATGCAATTTACCCCCTGTGATATTACAAATGAACAAATTACATCTCTATAAAAAAAATAGTAATTTACCCTCTAGCCTTTTAAAAACACAAGGAGATAAATTGTCAAAAAAAAAAAAAAAAAATCATTGAGGGATAACTTGCTAATTTATTATATACAAGGAATTGCTTGAATTTTTTCCCCATTTGCCACCTTCAATTCAGCACAAAATTTTATTTTCTCATCTTCAGATCTAATTGAGGGATAATTGAGCCATTGATACTGTGCATTAATGGTCCACTGTCACGCCTCAAGTTCAAGAACATGATACGGCAGTACCATCAAATTGAACATAAAAGTTTAGGGACACCAAATGTTCAAATAGGACGAGCTCAAAATCCAATGATTTTTTGTTTTAGAAATAGATCAAAGAAATACTTTTAAGTCAAATATCCCAATGGTATAGCGATTACATCATCCATTTGAAATATTCCCCGAACAACAATACATAATTCTTATTCATCCCAAAGAAATAACACAAAATTAATTAATAAGATAAAATGTCCCTAAGAATTAAGCTCCAATGTAGTCATCATCCCAAATATTGTTATTATCCATCTTTTTCCCCTAACTCTTCACGAAAATGTATATATACCGGAAATGAACGAATAGTCGCGAGCTATAGCTATACATATATATAATTAACTACAAGGATTTTCACTTTGAGTAAAGAATAAGTGCGATATTGCTTAATTTTAATAATTGCTGAAGATAAAGTTGGAGAGAGACGAACAAGGCCTAACTTGGACACCATAGAATGAAAGCAGGAACCATGGAAATCCATAGAACCAACATTATGAATCAGACACCATCAAGATGATGACTCTGTAGCCATGCTGAAAATAAAGTTGCAAATTCTAGAGGAAGTAATAGAAGTTAAAATGCAGAATGCCATAACTTGAAATCAGGCCTGTCAATGGGTAGGGTAAGCCCTACCTAGGCCCAAACCCAAAAAAGACCCGATCTATTTTACCTAGACCCAAACCCTATCCAATCTATTTTACCCTACTCAAGACCCAATCGGACCTAGTGTTTGGGGTGTTTGGGTCTGATTAGACCCAGACCCGATTTTCTTGTCTTTTTTTTTCAACTTATTTTTTCTGCAAATCATACTAATTAAATTATGATTTTATTTTTGATATTTATCGATAATTTATAGGGGTGTTCAATATGGTTAACTGAACCAATTTTTCGGTTAACCAAAAATTTTGGCGTAACAAAAATCAAACTAATCAATTATGTTCGGTTATAATCGAATATTTTTTTATTCGATTCGAATTACCAAAAATTTTGTTCAAGTAATTAACTGCTATTAATCAATTATACATTAACCAACAATGAAAATCATATTTTAACTTTGAAATTATTCCATTTATCCATGTTCAACATTAATTTAATCAATTTTTTAATTCAGGTTCAAAAAAGTTTTATCTGTTCCATATATTAGTCGAGTATAACTAAATTAATATTTTTATATATTTTTTTCATTCTTTTTCTTGTTACGTTCAAATTTAATATTGTTATAAATTTAATTTGGAAGTGTCACTAAGAAAATGAAGATGAAAAACTTTTTTTTTCCAAATATCAACATGTAAGTACATCAAGTTGTTTGATATATAAAAAATTTACATTTTTGATAAAATTTTATATTTATTAAATTTTAGCCGTTCAATACCCATACCCATGGGTATGTTAGGGTCCAAATCCTACCCATACCCAAAATACTTATTTTAATGGGTATGAGTCTAAGATAAAATGATTGGATTTTGGTATGGGTCTAATCTAAAATTATAGGACATGGGTCTGGGTATTACCCGCCCATTGATAGGCCTACTTGAAATTGAAAGTGTTTTTATATATTTCTCTCTGATATTTGAATATAGGGGCAAATTTCCTTTAAATAGCAAGAGACGCCAAAAATATCTCCCAACAGCCTAACCACCTGACTTGTCTAGCTGGCACCAACTCATGAACTAATTGATGACTAAGAAAGATGAGAGGAAATGTATTTACAAAAGAAAAAAAATGATTAGACAAAAACGTGATTGTTGCAGAATTCCTCCCTTGCATTCTATCATGCCGTGTATCTTTATAGCCATGGTCTTCTACTAGCTAGAACATGAGCTTCAACAGTTTCCACAATAATTTTGTCTTTGCACGTGCACAGTCCTCTGCCTCTCTAGAATTTTAATGAATGCGATCATATGGAATGTGCAGGGTGTCGGTAACAAAGAAAAAATTGTTAAGAAATTTTGCAAAGAACAAAAAACTGAAATTTTTAGGCATAATTGATCCAAAAAAGCAATGATTCGATCAGGAAGTGTGTCGTCGGTTTAGATTTAATTCCATGGTCAGGAACTGTAATAATAGAATCTGGTGCTTGATGGATGATAACATCGGGGTTCAAGTCTTGGAAGATGATGAACAATTTCTACATCTTCGGTTGAAAGTGCCTTTTATTGAGGAAACTATATTGTGTGCAGTGGTCTATGGAAAATGTGATAGGGTTGGGTCGCGATTTAATATGGGATTTTATGCGTACGGTGGGGGGTCAAAATGCACCATCGATAATACGGGGCGATTTTAATTCAGTAGTATTTGTTAGTGAGTGGTCGAGCGGAGTGTACCCATCTCATCATTCTATCAAAGAGTTTAGCGAAGCTATATTTGATTGTGGTCTCAATGATGTCGGCTTTGAAGGTAGCAAATATACGTGGATTGATCACTGTCTATGGCAGTGTCTTGATAGGATTCTTTTTTCCAGTGAATGGATGGACAAGCTCCCAAGTACATCCATATGACAACTTCCTCGATTGGAGAGTGCTTTGTCGTGCTGGGTCACTGACATATCCTTTTTTTGTCTTTATTTGACCCCAAGAATGGATTGGATCGAAATGACTTTCTTGTCGAAGACCTTTCTATCTGTATTAATTTCTGACCGCGCGAAATCTCCATAGCCAATTTTCCATTTTTTTACAGAAGGTGCTGCCTTTGGTACTGCTCTTATTTTACACAATCCAGGAACTTCCATAACGTTGGCGTGATTCAATTTGAGCAACAGATAAGGACAATTCAAACTGACTAACCGGTCCTCACCTCATTACTCTAAGGAATTGCTTGAACTGCTAGTGAGACATGGAACCAAAGTGATCCAGTAGAAAATGGTAAAGGAACCACCTCAGCATCTGGAAGTCCTTCCATAGCAACTCATCCTTCTTTGTCAGGTATAACTATTGAACTCAGGGCTTATTACTCTACTCTACTGCCTTAGCTAGAGGTTGATCGGCCCAAAATCATACTCTATCGAGTCAGTAGATTCCGAATAGTATACTCTATATCCGAAATTAGGCATAGGAACCACGGGACCCCCTATTAGTAAAGGGAAAACGTAAGTGCGCTCCTGTGCACCAGCTGAAAAGCTCTTGTACTAAGATTGGGAACGAGCACTCTTCATACTTTGATTTTCACTTTGTCCTAATTGAAGGATTGAAGATAGCCCGACCAGCTCTTTCGACGCACTTCGGAACCGTTGGCTAGAAAGATTGATCACCTACAGAAGAAGACTAATGTCAAAGACAGTATGATCGGAAGGGCTTAAGGCAAATAGGTGCTAGAGTAACTAAAATATCCCGTGATGCTTAGGCCAAAATAACCATCTAGCCAAAAGCAAGGGTTTTGGCTTTATCCTTTCAATCGAGTTGTCTGGTCTAGTGAACATTTTCTTTGCCTTTTGACGTAGCTTAAAGTGCAAGTGAAAACGTCATGTGAGGGATATTAAAAGATAGGATAGAATGTTCCCTACCTAACTGTATACTCAGCCATCATTCAAGAAGCCGTCGGGAGAAAGCGCTCTCCTCATATTAGCTTACATAACTTATAGGCTTCTTTCCTTGCTGCACTCATTCATTCCGGTGGTAAGGTCTTGGAAGCCTTTGATTACATGAGCGTCTTAATGGAGACAACAAATAGTTATTCCATTGCCACTTGAGCATCTGAGTGGAGACAACAAAATAGTCAGTCCATTTCCTCATGAGCGTCCTAATGGAGACAACAAAATAGTTATTCCATTTCCACATGAGCGTCCTAATGGAGACAACAATTAGTCGCTGCGATTTATGTCACAAGCTGCTATTCCTAATCGTGGCGATAATTCCTAAGCGAAATTCTCGTTGGGATTAGATTATGACAAATTCAACTGATTACATGAACAATATATTATAGTTTTTATGTAATTGATTGGATGAGTCAAATCTAATCCGACCAATGATATTTTCATAATCGTACAAGGTTATCAGTATTGTGTTTAAGATATCGTGTAATTTTAATAATTAGGGGTTATATATTAACACCAACAGAACTATGTTCCAAATAAATCTACTAGAATAATACATTTGATGAATGAGTAGAATGTGTTCTTTTCAATATTTATGTGTCTGAACAACCTTAACGCTCTTTTCAATATTTATGTGTCTCAACAATTTTAATGTGCTTGCTCAACTGGTAAACCTCATGGTGTTTTGTGGTGTTCTCATACAATGCTTTCTCTCTCTTTTTTTTTTTTTGGTAAAATATAAAATTTCCTTCTTAAATTTTGTTAAATTACAAGTACCTTCTACTTATTTGAGAAACTATAAGTATTTCATTGATTTAATTGTCTCTTTAACGATGAGCCCATTCTGCTAGTCTCCATTAAATTTTACACCCAATTTTTATGATGAAGTGCCTAAACATATAAATGATAGAAGGAATAACTTTAAATTGTGAAACTCAAGATGGGATGAGCTGTATGTCTGTGTGTAAAAAATTAATAAAAAATATACATAATGACATAAAAATTGTCTGTATGTGTATATATACATATCTTATGTTATCTACAACGTTAATTTAGTTGGTTGTTGTCACTACAAATGTATTACTAAGTATATGAATAATTAAAGCCAGTGATCATAAATATATCTAGTTATCATTATAACTATATTCTTATTATCATAGCATATGAATTACAAATTATTAATAATTTGCAATAATTTCCATAAAATTCTTCTCACTAACCACTTTTAAAAATTATATTATGGTAAAATCAAAATTATTACCATTCAATATGTTGCTTTACTCACCATTTCAAAACTTTGATTTCATATTTTATATATGTTTATTGCGATACTTTCAAAGGGTACGTAGCATTGGAAAGAAGAAAATAGAAGTGCTAGCTGCAAAAGATAATTCCGCTATAAGTTTAAGGGATAATTTATTTACAACTTCTAATTTACAATCTATTTATACAAATTATTCTTATATGTTTTAGAATATTACATATATACTCACAAAAACGTCGATATATTTACATAAATAGATCCTACTTTTAAAAAATTACATATATACTCCTAAGAATATTAATAGTATTACATAAACTATTCCTGCTTTTTGACTGTCAGGGATGGTTTTTGATATCACACAAAAAAAATTTGTGTAAATAAACCATAGGTCAAGGGGTTTAACAAGTAATTAAATTCCAAACTTGTGTAAATAAACCATAAATTATGAAATTATCACCAGCTCGATATTGATCTCACCATATTTCCTAATTATTATTTTTATATTTTTAATTTTTCCTCTCATATGCACTTTATCGTTATACTAGTTTCTTGTATTCCATTCATTTCCAAATCAATTTAGAGTAGAAGGTAATTTAGGCTTCGTTTGGATGAAAATATTTTAATTTGAGGGAAGGATTTGAAATAAAAATTTTAAATGACTCCATATTAAATAAATTTGAATTTCTTTGTAACATGAATCACCCATACAAGTTTGATGGATTTATTATTATGGCTTGATATCCTTAAATTTACTTCCGTTACTCCAAGCAAAACATTAGGTATTTAATTTGAGTTCTTTGACCAAAACCTAGATGATACTAATTATCTTATTAGTTCTTAATCGATATACGATGGGGTGTTACAATATTAATTCATGAAGGCCCTATTTACTTGTGGTTATTAAGATGTGTAAGTGAAATAATACACCCGAGAAAGATGTTTACTTTGCTTTAATACGGAGGCCCGTTTCTAATCTAACATCCCGGTACTAATTACTGTAAATAGGTAGGTTAGGTTATTCAACCGAAACAGCCTAAGTAAACCGATTCATAATTAATATAAAGCATTTTTATTTTTATTGTCTCATTCAGATCATTCACATGACAAAATAAATAGAGTCCAAACAAATATATAGCAGTAAAGATAGGTACCAATGCATTTGAGCATAAAATTCCTATTCTCCCTATTGTTGTACCAAATAATTATCATTTACTCTTTATAAATGCTATCAATCTATACCAACCCAACTACTAAATCACACACCAAATCTCGAGTATTCCATCAAACTAACCTGTATGCGCTCATCTCACTTAGTTGGCTATTTAAGCAGCACTTCAATTGGTGCAGGAAGAGATAACATTGACAACTTCGCTTTTGCAGCAATTGCAGTAATGGCTTCTCAGAAATATTTGTCAACTTTATTTTTCCTATTGGGCTTTATTGTTGTTGCTCACATATGTGATGCTCGTTTCTATGATATACTTCTTAATGGAAACAACAAAATAGTCATTCCATTACCACATGAGTGTCCTAATGGAAACAACAAATAGTCTTTCCATTGCCAAATGAGCATCTGAATGGAGACAACAAAATAGTCTTTCCATTGCCACATGAGCGTCCTAATGGAGACAACAAAATATTCATTCCATTACCACAAGAGCGTCCTAATGAGACTACGTAATAGTCATTCCATTGCCACATGAGCATCTGAATGGAGACAACAAAATAGTCATTCCATTTCCTCATGAGCGTCATAATGGAGACAACAAAATAGTTGTTCCATTTTCACATGAGCGTCTTAATGGAGACAACAAAATAGTTATTCCATTGCCACATGAGCATCTGAGTGGAGACAACAAAATAATCATCATTTTTCCTCATGAGCGTCCTAATGGAGACAACAAAATAGTTATTCCATTTCCACACGGGCGTCCTAATGGAGACAACAATTAGTGGCTGCGATTTATGTCACAAGCTGGTATTCCTAATCGTGGCGATAATTCCTAAGCGAAATTCTCGTTGGGATTAGATTATGTCAAATTCAACTGATTACATGAACAATATATTATAGTTTTTATGTAATTGATTGGATGAGTCAAATCTAATCCGACCAATGATATTTTCATAATCGTACAAGGTTATCAGTATTGTGTTTAAGATATCGTGTAATTTTAATAATTGGGGGTTATATATTAACACCAACAGAACTATGTTCCAAATAAATCTACAAGAATAATACATTTGATGAATGAGTAGAATGTGTTCTTTTCAATATTTATGTGTCTGAACAACCTTAATGCTCTTTTCAATATTTATGTGTCTCAACAATTTTAATGTGCATGCTCAACTGGTAAACCTCATGGCATTTTGTGGTGTTCTAATACAATGCTTTCTCTTCTTCTTTTTTTCGTTGGTAAAATATAACAATTCCTTTTTAAATTTTTTTAAATTTCTAGTACCTTCTACTTATTTGAGAAATTATAAGTATTTCATTAATTTTATTGTTCCTTTAACGATGAGCCCATTTTGCTAGTCTTCATTAAATTTTCACCCAATTTTTATGATGAACTGCCTAAACATATAATTGATAGAAGGAATAACTTTAAATTGTGAAACTCAGGATGTGATGAACTGTATGTCTGTGTGTAAAAATTAACAAAAATATACATAGTGACATAAAAATTGTCTGTATGTGTATATATACATGTCTATATTATCTATAACTTTAATTTAGTTGTTTGTTGTCACTACAAATGTATTACTAGTATATACATAATTAAAGCCAGTGAATATAAATATAGCTAGTTATCATTATAATTATATTCTTATTATCACTGCATATGTATTACTAATTATCAATAATTGCATAAAGTTCTTGTTACTAACAACTTTTAAAGATTATACTATGGTAAAATCAAAATTATTGTCACTTAATATGTTGATTTACTGATCATTTCAAAACTTTGATTTCATATTTTATGTATGTTTATTGCAATACTATCAAAGGGTATGTAGCACTGAAAAAATGAAATAGAAGTGCTAACTGGAAATGGTAATTTTGCTATAACTTTAAGGGATAATTATATAGAACTTCTAATTTATAATCTATTACAAATTATTCTTATATTTTTTAGAATATTACATATATACTCACAAAAATGTCGATATATTTACACAAATCAACCCTACTTTTAAAAAATTACATATATACCCCTAAGAATATGAATATTATTACATAAATTATTCCTACTTTTTTACTATCAGGGATGATTTCTGTTATTACACAAAAAAAAAAAGGAATTTGTGTAAATATACTATAGATCAAGGGGTGTGAAAGGTAATTAAGTTCCAGACTTTAATTCATTATGTAAAAATGATAAAACAAAATACTAAATCGATATAAAATATGTTGAAAATAATAAGTTACATAGTAATGTTTTTTTAATAATTACAACATAAATGGCTTCTCGACGCTTGTTGTCGATAATGTTCTTATTGTTGAATTTGATTGTGGCTACTTACAGATGTACTGCTTGTCAACTTGATGGCACTGATCAGTCCTTACTGAGACAAGAAATTTCCTCTCTTACCAACCCCATACTAGAAGAAATATTGTTTTTCATTTTGGTTCATTAACCGCTGCTGCACGACGTTTATTAGTCATTATTTTTGCAAGCGAAATCAAAATATTTGTCACAACTAAAATCTATGGCAAATACTTCAGCTTTAGGTAAAATCACAACGGATGCTAATTCACCATAGTCAAAATTTATGTTTTTGCAAAAATCCCTCTTTGAATTGTACACTATTACAGTCTTCAAAATTCAATAATAAAATGGTCTTCACATATTGTTGCATACCTCTTTCTAGTCTTTGTTTCATGGACAATTATTTATTTTTGAAATTAGTGGCATTAAAATATAATTATTTTTTAAAGCATAGTTGCTTCATCTCATTTTCAATAATATTTTAAAATTTTAATTTAAAAAAAATAAAAAGGAGCATCAGTCATGGCTTATTTTGCACGGCAAAAAATGTGTTCTTTTAGTATTTATAACCATTGCTCTCAAGAGCCATGGCTAAAACATCCACCATGGCTCTGGGCAGCCCAGAGCCATGGTGGATGTTTTAGCCATGCTTTTAAATAGGGGAAATAGCATTTTTGGTCCCATAAATTAGACCCTTTTCACTTTTGGTCCCATTCGTTACGAAATTAGCACTTTTGGTCCCGTAACTTAGAAAAATTAGCAATTTTGGTCCACCGTCACTTTTCTGCTAACTTTTTAACGGAGACAGCCACGTGCCGAGCACGTGGCCGTTAATTTTTTTTTTCTGGAGGGAAAAATGGCGTCATTTATTGCTTAGTATCATTTTGGGGGGAATATAACCACAATTGAGGGCCAAAAAACACAAATTGAAGAAAATTAGGGCAAAGAATTGTGATTTCTCTCCTCTTTCACAAAAAAATACTCCCCACCTTCCCAATTGTTGAAATCAAAAGTGAAATAGAAATGTGATTTCTCTCCTCTGTCAAAACTAGTGTGGTTTGATTTAATGGGAAAAAAATTTGAGAAAAATTTGTTGATATTAAAAAAAATTTGAGAAAAATTTATATTAGAAGAGATTAATATAAATTTTTCTCAAATTTTTTTGTTAATATCAACAAATTTTTCTCAAATTTTTTCCCATTAAATCAAACCACACTAGTTTTGTGACAGAGGAGAGAAATCACATTTCTATTTCACTTTTGATTTCAACAATTGGGAAGGTGGGGAGTATTTTTTGTGAAAGAGGAGAGAAATCACAATTCTTTGCCCTAATTTTCTTCAATTTGTGTTTTTGGCCCTCAATTGTGGTTATATTCCCCCCAAAATGATACTAAGCAATAAATGGCGCCATTTTTCCTCCAGAAAAAAAAAATTAACGGCCACGTGCTCGGCACGTGGCTGTCTCCGTTAAAAAGTTAGCAGAAAAGTGACGGTGGACCAAAATTGCTAATTTTTCTAAGTTACGGGACCAAAAGTGCTAATTTCGTAACGAATGGGACCAAAAGTGAAAAGGGTCTAACTTATGGGACCAAAAATGCTATTTCCCCTTTTAAATACTACGGTTAATAAGCCGTAGCAAAGGCGTAAGCAATCACTATTTGCCACAATATTCTATTTTTTATCATGATAATTAGTCGTGGCCATAAATCATATTTCTTGTAGTGGTTGTCTCTTCCTGCCAATTGAAGCGTCGCTTAAATAACGAACTACTGGAGGTGGCCGCCTACAGATCAGTTTGATGGAATACTCAGGATTTGGTGTGTGATTTAGTAGCTGGGTAGGTACAGATTAATAGCATTAAAAGGCTTAAATGGTACTTATTTGGTACAACAATAGGGGAATAGGACTTGTATGTTCAGATGCATTGGTACCTATCTTTTCTGCTATATATTTACTTGGACTCTGTTTATTTTGTCATGTGAGTTATTTGGTCCCCAAACACTATCACTTATTCGATTTTGGTCCTTCAATATAGGTCCGTTACAGTTTTGGTCCTCAAATATTCATTTCTTTTACACTTTCCATCCCTGCCGTCATTTTTCCGTCTAACTTGGCGGAGGCGCCTCACATGTGACTCACGTGAGGCAGAAAATGAAGGAAAATTAGCGGGATAATTACACTTCTAATTTACTTCCCAAATATTACTACTTATTCGATTTTGGTCCTCCAACATAGGCCCGTTACTGTTTTAATCCTCAAACATCCATTTCTTATACATTTCGTAACTGGACAATTTTTATTTTATATAATATTTTTCGCTAATTATTCATATTTCATAATGTTTATTGCATTCCATTATTTAATATTTATTCAATTAATTAAACTCATACATAAAATTAAATTTAATAATCAATATAAGTTTAAAATTATTATTTAAAATTATATAATTTAAAAAAATTAGGAACAATTTTAGTAATTGCAAATAAAATGTTACAAATTTCAAAAACAACACCGTTAAGAAATCATTGCTAAAATAATTCTAAAAAAGCATTCCTAAAATGGAATCACCTTTCCTTAATATATTCCAACTCAAACTAATGCATACAACACAATGTATTCCAAGAAATACTCCTAAAATAGTTACAAGAGAGCGCTCCAAATAAATAATAAAACGTGCCTAATAGTATTCCAAAATGCGTACAATACAATTCCAATTATCGTTCCTAAATATATCACCATCTTAAATAACAACAGTTTCAAATTTTAGCCGAGTGTATCCCAAAAATTGTTCCAAAAAATTATCACGAATTTATTCATTCAACCGTTCCGCAACTTATCCAATGTGACTCACGTGAGGCGGAAAATGAAGGAAAATTAGCGGGATAATTACACTTCTAATTTGCTCCCCAAATATTACTACTTATTCGATTTTGGTCCTCCAACATAGGCCCGTTATTGTTTTGATCCTCAAACATCCATTTCTTGTACGTTTTGGTATTGGACAATTTTTATTTTAATATAATATTTTTCGCTAATTATTCATATTTCATAATGTTTATTGCATTCCATTATTTAATATTTATTCAATTAATTAAACTCATACATATAATTAAATTTAATAATCAATATAAGTTTAAAATTATTATTTAAAATTATATAATTTAAAAAAAATTAGGAACAATTTTAGTAATTGCAAATAAAATGTTACAAATTTCAAAAACAACACCATTAAGAAATCATTGCTAAAATAATTCTAAAAAAGCATTCCTAAACTGGAATCACCTTTCCTAAATATATTCCAACTCAAACTAATGCATACAACAATGTATTTCAAGAAATACTCCTAAAATAGTTACAAGAGAGCACTCCAAATAAATAATAAAACGTGCCTAATAGTATTCCAAAATGCGCACAATACAATTCCAATTATCATTCCTAAATATATCACCATCTTAAATAACAACAGTTTCAAATTTCAGCCGAGCATATCCCAAAAATTGTTCTAAAAAATTATCACGAATTTATTCATACAACCATTCCGAAACTTATCCATTGTGTTCCAAGCAATCAAATCAAATTTTCATATTCAAATACACTATTAGGAATGGTCAAGAATAATTTGGTACAATACCGGTTCCAATTTAGGAATGGTCCTGCACAAACCGTTTTTAATTTTTAGGAACGCCGTCTATAACAACGGAGCGTAAACCGTTCCAAAATCTATTTGCAATTGATTTCTTCAATTCCAAAATAAAAAAAAAAAAAAATTCGTAAATTCGTTACAAATCGGGCATTTTTTTTGTAGTGGAAAGACGATGGAATGGACGGAAAGTGTAAAAAAAAAATAGATGTTTGAGGATCAAAACTATAATAGGCCTATGTTGGAGGACCAAATTCAAATAAGTGATAACTTTAGGGGACCAAGAGTGTAATTATCTCTCTAATTTCCCTCTATTTTTCGCCTCACGTGAGTCATACGTGAAGCTCCTTCGTCAAGTTTGACGAAAAGATGACGCCAGGGACGAAAAGTGTAAAAAAAATAATATTTGACGACCAAAACTGTAACGGTCCTATATTGGATGACCAAAATCTAATAAGTGGTAAAGTTTGGGAACCAAAAGTGTAATTATTCCCCATATTCTTATGCTTAATAAATGAGAATTTTAAGTAATAATTCTAGGAGCGTTACAGATTTTCTCATTATATGAAGGATAAAAGTGAAATACTAATAAAATCGTAAGAGTGTATTGCATATTGAATGTTAAGATTAAATGTAATTTCATTTCATAAAACCTTTTCTTTAGAAAAAACTGAAATTTCATTAATCAAAAGTGTGCATCGATTTAATTTTGTTATGGCTGATTACAACATTGGATCCTTACACTATCCCCAATGAACCAATTTCTATGGACCAGCATTCCATCCCAGCCTTCGCAAGATCCTTATGGCTTAAGGATTTCTACTACTAGGCTACCAAAAGAAAATTGGACACTTGTCAGCAAAATATTTCAATTCCATTATATTTAGCATTAATATAAGGGACAAAAAGTACGGATTGAATCTTTCCAAACATTTTCTTTCTTCTTCCTAATTGTCTGGAGCCTTATTCCCAAAAAATTGGGAACAACATAACTGTAGTCATATTATTGGTGCTTTCATTTCCTCCTGTAGTCATGTGCAAGTCATATTAACGGTAGTTTGTTTTTTTAATATATAATAATAATATATTTTTTAATTAAATCATCCAAGCACTGTCAGAAAATTAACGGAAATTGACGTCTGGAACTAATTTGGGCAATTTTTGTTTAAAAATGGGACCAAATCGAAAATCGCGTAAAGCGTGGGACTAAAACGGAAAAGTCCCTTCTTTATGGACCAAAAAAGTTATTTAGCCTATTTTAAATAATATACTATGTATTAGTATTGACATGAGAGGTCTTATAAGCATATTTGATAAAAGAATTTATCAAATACTTTACAAAACTTCATAGTTAGGAACCCCTATTTTAATTCAAAGTAACTCAAAGGTAATCCAAAAGAAAAATCATAAGAGGATGTATAGTTACATAGCCTTACAATATACCACATTCAAACTAATAATCTATGTACCTAAGTCAAACTGTAGAAACCAACCATACAACTACTTGTTGTCTTGACCTCAATCTTTCAATCCTTAACTACGTATTCGAGAGCTCTATCAAGCTTAAATTCACATTTTAGCTCGGGTTCATGTCCTGCAAGCCGTCTTGACCTCCGACACTTCTCAGTTGCGATAGCTGCATTTTTAGTAAAATGAATATATATTATGATATATAATTGTTCATGTCAACTTGTAAAATCATCAATGTGGGCATTAGAAAAAAGGGAATAAATTGAGTATTTAGACGCCATTCAAGAAAATATACAAATTCACTTAGAAATATAAGTATATGAGCATATACATTTTACTAAATTCAAAGTGAATTATTATGTGCTGTTTGTCGTACAATGAATTGAAATTTCAATTATGCACACAAAAAGCACGAATATAGGTTTCATGCAATTTAATATTTAGGATTATTTCAAGACGATTTTACTGTTTATTGACATTCTCAAATTGATACACTATATAAATTATTGCAGGCATCTAAGTATTATTTCATTATTTTTATTAAAAAAGTATATACAGAGTGAGGAGAAAAGTTTGCAAAGAAAAGAAACTCATATAATGTGTGTAAGAGAGAGATGTTGAGAGACATACTTTGGTCACAAATGTGCAAAGCTGATGTCCCTCTTTTGATTTCATGTCCCTTTTTAACTTCTGTTTCCTTTTTTACTCCCTGGAAATTACATTTATCAGGAATTTCACAACATTCAAAGTACATGTATTGTTAAATAATAATATAAAAAAAACATATAATTAAAGCGAAATTTGAGAATGATGGATGAACCCAATCTCAACATTTTCATAACCTTAAAACCATTAATTATAAGGTACTGTTGTTCGAAAAATTATAATTCAAATAAAGACCAATGCAAACGAATTAATTCAAAATAAAGTACGTACAAAATGTGGTTTTGGTTAGGGTGGATAAAATACTTATAATGGTTACAAGTCATGGCAAATGTTTTTGCAAAACTAAGAGTTGTGCGAATACTTTTGACATGATGAATGAGCTGAGTTTTTGCATTGATTTTATTTAATCATGATTGATAACAGTAATTTACTACGATTTTTAGTCTGTAATAATTAAAATGTAGACAATAAAAATTCTTTTTCTAGTGCATATATAGGTAGATGGGAATAATACAGTTTTAGTTCTATAACTTAAAAGGAATCAACTTTTTGGTACTACACGAATTGATTTTCACAAAGTAGTCCTACAATTTTAAAATTTTGTCAATTTTAATCATTATCCATCCATTTAGCTAGAAAATTGCATGTGACTTGCACATAACCCAATTAAATTAAAATTTTATTCCTGTAATTTAGGAAAAGTTACTAAAATTGTTTAAATGGGTCACATGAAAGTCATGCAATTTTCAGGCCAAATTTGACTGGAAAAGAACTAAAATTACAAAAAATTAAATTACAGAACTAAATTATAAAAATCAATCAGCACATGACATGCCCGTAATTAGTTACATAACTAAAATTGCAATTTTTCCTAGATAGAAGAATGAAACACAACTAAAACATGTAAAGCAACCAAAGGATCAAAAATTTCGTTTGGTATGAATAACCATGATGTCTTACCCTTGTACAAGTAGATTTTTGCTTATCTTTTTTGAAGATCTTTGTGGATGTTTCTCCTACTTTTGGCTGTTTCTTTTTGCCCCGGGAATGGGATGCTTTAAATTCCTGTACAATACATAAATAGCACGGAAAGTGAACTAATTGAGAAGCACATAAATATAGATCTTGCCCAATTAAGCATAAAAATTTCTTTTTTCTTTCAACTAATTTCCTGTTTTAACAATAATATTACAGCTAAATGACAAAAGATTAGCGTGTGCCTCAAATAAAATAGTTTTTTTCTGAAACTTGATCATCGGTTAGTAATGTTAGCCGTAACCATAATAAATATTTTAGCTATGGCTAAAAATTATGGTGAATATTGATTAAATGTGGTAAAAATATAAGTTTTTGCTACCGTGGTTAATAGTAATGATTTACCATAGTTTTGAAGCCGTGGTTATTAATAGTGTAACGAAAACTCAATTTTTTTCTAGTGTTGCCTGTGCACATATAGTTCAGAGTCCAACCAATCCATATTGCCTGTGCACATATAGTTGTAGCTTGGTTCCATTTGCATAAGCATATATAAAGAGCTTAATACAAAGTTTCATACATTACTGCAAATAAAACACAAAAACAATAAAAGAGGAGAATAGAATTAGTATAAACTCACAGGACCATATATGGATAGTCCTCTCTCTTTCGCATCCTTTATGTTCCGTAGTAAATCTTCCTCGCTGTAAAACTTTTGTCCTAGAACATTCGTATAGTACTGCGTACGCCACAAAACCAAACTAAATCAACTTAGATTGATGCTCCTCAAATAAATATCAATGTTGTTCTATTTTCGTCAAATCCAATTGATAATCTACGTATAACATTATATTCCTCTACCAGAATTGAGTACATTTTCAGACACTCATATGCAATAAGTGAGGCTAATGCACGCGTTGTGATTGCTCTACATATGCACAAAGAAAATTAGAGCAAATTATATATATATAGCATGAGTTGCAAGGGAAAGTTAGCCTCCCAAGAGTTTATGTATAGCCCTAAATTATAAACCTTGGGACAATATCCATGAAAAGTAGATAATAATGAATAAAAATTAATGATTAAAATTTTAATTATCTAACTAAGAGAAGGATGTAAAAGAATGAGTGGAAGCAAAAACCATCTGTTAGATGATCTAAGTATTCAATTATGCAATGTGGAGACATTATCGTTTTTAATACATAGCTAAAAGCTTCATGTATCCACTAGTTTTGCAGACAACAAAGTACGTAGTAAGATTTTGTCTAAACAAATAGCAGTAGTTTGATGTTCGAGGAGAGCTTGTTTTTCTAGTACATCTCTTTTGAGAAAACTATTACTCAAAGTACACAATGATGGCTGTCATGATAATCCATCTAACATTTATGCATGAAGATGCATATTAAGTTGTGCATGCACTTTATAGTAAAGGGAATGTATATTTTGGCTAATTGTATTAGAACTTGTCCGAAGAAGTATTTTTATACTGCTACTGTATATAGTTGACAACCAATGGACTTTATATCACACACATGATGCTCGAATAAGTGCTAACTCGTACAAAAGTTATAGAGGATATCAAGGAATTGGACTCAAATCTTTAACCAGAGTTACCAGAGGAGAATGGGTCACCACACTAGTAATGGACAAGTTAGAGTAGCTTGTTAATATCTGTATCCAATTTTGGTTAGACTAGCTAGATAATATCTCTATCCATTTTCATTGAAAAAATTATAGTAAAGAACATTTTCGGTAATTTCATCATGTTGATAAAATTTTCATTCCTATTTCTTAACTATATTACATTTGGAATTTTGACAAACAAAACACATGAAATAAATTAATTATCCTCAATTGAACATATATTCTATAATTCTAATATAAACATAATTAAACCAAGTATATCAAAATTGAAGATCTTGAAAATTAACGATAGATCGACACATTCTAAAACATAACAATCCTAAAAGAGAAAAATAAGAATATTCTTCGCAACAATATATATAATGAAAATTAAATAAAAGAAAAAAATAAAAATTATCCTCAAAACATTCTAATAAATAATGTTCATATCAGTTAAATCGATATAAATTCTCAAAATCTAACACAAACCACATATAAACACGACGGAGGAGTATATAGAAGCTTCACATTGATTTTGACTACAACTATAGCATGCGAAGATTGTATCTCGGAATAAAAGAGGACACAGGAAAAAACAAAAAAGGATATCGTATGCAGTTTACCTTGACAATGCTTCCTTTGTTATCAACTTTCTTGAAAAGTTTCCAACCATCGGGGATGATAAATGGCTCAAGATCTGCCATCGATGATGGTGGTGAACAAAAAATTAGGGTTTGATTCTTTTAATTTTTTATGAGATTGAAGGGACCTTTGGCACGGCGGAGCTTATATTTGTAGTGAATATGGCCTCCGTAAAAGGTATTCCTATTGGCAAAACGGATTACTTTAGTGCCTTAATGCCTAAGAAACGGAAGACAAATATTAATGGAGAGAATTTTATGAGCCGATTACGAGCATTTAAGGCAAACATTAATCACACTGAACCTCAATTTTAAATTGGCAAAATTCCTACTAAAGTAAATTGGCGGGAATAAAGCATGGTCTTGCAAATAGGTTTTTCACTAGAATTATTATATCTTTTTAATAACTTAAAGGCCGGATGGTAAAGAAACCAATTGGTAAAAATGATTGTACACTTGAGTTGCCAGAAATGGGACTACTAGATGCTTGGCATGACGTATGGCCCTTCAAGATAGCATTTATGATGTTGAACATGGAGAAAACTTCTTGTTTTTGTTTGATATTATGATAAGGTCGTGGGCTATGTTGTTCCTAATTTGAGCAAGGAATAAGGCTACAAAAAATGAGGATGAAGAAAGAAAAAGTTTGACAATATTCAATATGTCTTTTTTATTCCTCATACTAATGCTAACTATAATAAAAATTGAAATCTTATCCTGGGCCGTACAAAAACAAGAGATTGAAGGGAGGTCGTAGATCAGGAAAAGGTTCAAGATCCATACTGGGGCGGTTGATAAGTGTCATATTTTCTTTTGGAAACCCTAACAAACTTAGTCCTATACAAAATTCCTTTTAGAAGTAGAAATCCTTCCGCTATATGAATCTTGCTTAGGCTCAGGTGGATTTATGGAGGTTTGGGCTGGGTTACTAGTCCAGAGGAATTGGTTTATCAGGCCCATTGTAAACCATTTGGGGTTCAATATTGTAGTCAATCGTATCAATGTCTGGCCCTTCAACAGAGACCTTGTCCTCAAGGTCAAAATCCGGACATGCAGCACAAAAATCATCAAGAGAGGCCAAAGAGGCTTTTGATTAATCTTCCCCAGGGTAGTGGACAAGAACCTAGACCCAGGGCCATCTAGACAATGGAATCGAGCTTTGGCCCAATATGCGCAAAAGTTGGAGGTTAGGGATGAGACCAAGGGTTTCTGGTGCCAACTCACCAGCAAAGTGGGGTACATTGTCATGGTAGGATTTCATAAGAACTACATGAAACACTGAAAATACACAAGCGTCGGCCGATAAGTCTACTTCATAAGCGATCTACTTAATACGATGAAGGATTCGAAATGGATCAAAGAATCGATTCATGAGTTTTTAGGATGTAAAAGGCGATTAACACTTAATTAACGATACGACTGTAAGCGGAGGAGTACCCAATCCCCAACCTTGAAAATGAAATCTTGGCAATGGTGATCGGCATTTTGTGTCATCTATTGGAGAGCAAGAGAAAGATGATATCAGGCCACCGATAGGATGTTCTTGTGAAGTTGCAAGGTTTCGTCAACAGAAGCAATAACAGTCATGCCCAAGACATAAAATGCGATTGGAGGCGGTGGACCATAAATCACTTGTATTGAGGTCATCTTGTTAGATGAATGCAGGGATGTATTATACTAGTATTCTACTACGTGAAGGAAAACAGATCTTAGGATACGTTCCTCACTCACGAAATAGCAGAGATAAATCTCCAAACAAGATTGAGAACTTGTGTCTGGCCGTTTTTGTGGGTACTAGGCACTGCTATAGGACAAAATGATGCCACTAAAACAAAAAAGTTTTTGCCAAAAATTGACAGAGGAACAATCGAGCACGGTCACTAATGATGGATTTGGGAAAGCCATGGAGAATGTAGGTTTCAATGACGAAGACAGAGTCCAATTTTGCAGCAGAAAACTTCATAGGTAGGGCCACGAAATGTGTATATTTCAACAGACAATTATGATTGCCTAGATAACATACTTCCCCTCTGGAGTTTGGAAAGTGAGTAATGATGTCCATGCTTAAATCCTCCCAAACACGATGACGAATTGGGAGTGGTTGTTAATGTACAAAATGGTTTTTGAGTTGAGTAGTTGTTGCGACGATAGGTGTTGCAATGATGGATGAAAATTTTAATATCCTAAAGCATTTTTGCCAGTAAAATGAAGCAACCAAACAATTGAAGCTGGCACAACTTGAATGTCTGCATGGGGGCCTAAAATGAAATTCGGAAAGTAAAGCAGGATGTAAGCCAGTCTTTGCTGGAATAAACATTCGATTCTTGTAATGGACTAAGCCAAGTTCTGGAGAAAAGGTCAAGGGACCTGTTAGGTGATTTTGAGGTTTGACAGTGAATTGGTCAGTTAGGTGAGAAGCAAAAAACTCATGGGATAATGTAATGATGGTTGGGGTAGCTGAAGATATGGTTGAAAATAAGAGAATCAAATGTGCAACTTGGTATAATAAGACATCATCGACAATGTTTTCCTTCCCTAGGGTATAGAAGATATCAAGGTCATATCGTAATAGCTTAGTGAGTTTTTTATGTTGTGTCAGTATCTAAACTATTTGATTAGGAGGTCTTTTATCCTTATAGATGTAGAAATGATGCCCCAACAGATATTCTCGATGTCACTCTGCAGCGTTGGCTGGCCAATCCTATGGCTTGGCTGATAGATGGTGAATGCAAAACTCTCAGTTTGCACTAGATATCCTTGCAGATTACCTGGATGAAATAGTTTAAGATGGATTCTAGGGATATGCCAATTATGCGATTACAAAGCCATTCAAACTTGGTTTGATAGTCAACAACTATGCCATGTTGACGAAGTTTAAAAAGAATAGCTTGGTGATTATCATAGGAAGACAAACCAAATTGGAGCTCAAGGCAACGCAAGGCAACCCATAAAGAAAGCTGATGATTAGTGTACATCCATTTATACTAGAGTAGGAAGAAATGTTATCTTTCATTTATAAGGAAATAATATCAAGTCGTTGTTCTGGAGGCACTTGATAATAAGAGAAAAACTCATCATCTTGGAAAACCCAATCAAGAGGATCTATGTCATAGAAGGCTACAGATGAAGCTCAGGCGGTGTGGGGGTGGGGGTGGGGGTGGGGGGGGGTGGGGGTGGGGATGGGGATGGGGATGGGGGCGGGCGGGGTGGTGGGGGTGGGGAAAGTTGTGCATAGCATGGAGGTGGTGGAGACAAAAGAGCGTGCGGTGGAGGGGTGAGATGAAATGAAGGTGTTGGAGACACTGAACAAGAAGATAGAATATTGAAAAATTTTAATTTGGAGGTTTACGACAATAGATACAATGGAATCATGGTGTTGTTCCATGGTTGCATGGACGTCGAATAAATGTTAATGAGGGTGAGGATAGCCACTTCAAGAGTTTGGGTAGATTTGGGAGGCATGGTAGGAGGAATGAAAGCACCAATGGTACGACTATGCCTATACTGTTCCCAATTTGATCTGGGATTAAAACTCACAAAATTAAGAAGAAGAAAGACAACATTTTACACGATTCATCCATCCTTTTTATTCGTCATATTGATGCTAAATACAATATTTTGTTGACAAGTGTCCTATATTCTTCTGGTAGCCTAGTAATAGAAATCCTTCAATCATAAGAGTCTTATTTTAGCTCTGGTGGATTTACAGAGCCTTGGGATGGTTTGTTGGTCCATAGAAATTGGTTCATTAGGGCCAGCGTAGGGGTCCATTGTTGTAATCCGCCGTAACAAATTATTCAAACAGAATCACGGTTTTGATTAATGAAATTTCATTTTTTTTCCCTACAAAGGTAAGTTGTATAATATGAATTCCATTAATCTTTACATTCAATACACAAAATCACTCTTAGGATTTTATTAGGACTTTACTTTTATTCTTCATGGGAATTGAATTTTTGATACTACATTTTAAGCCAGTTTGCAACCATGGCACCATGCTTTTTCAGCTGACTTGAAGTTATCTCATCTTCTTTAAAGGCCAAAATGAGATATAAGGTGGGGTATTTGATCTAGATATTTGTTTGTGTTGGTATAGACTTTCTGGTGATTTGTAGTTCATTTGCTTTTGGACGACTTTTGTATAGTGCACATACACTATTATCTAAATTTTGAATTTATTGACAATGAATTATTTGTTTGACTATGCATCAAATTTAACTTCTTGCAAGCAATTTCAATATTTTATTTAAATGTCTTATACATTAGCAAGGTGTTCATGCAATTAATTCATAGCTTAAAATAGAAAAAAATTGGAGAAAGTCATTGCATTCCTGGAAACACAAAAATATGGAGAGGAAAATATAAAATGAGCTAAAGAAAACTCATAATTATATAAAGAATAGCCTAACAACAGGTATTTTTCCTCCCGCGCTCATTGCCAGTATTTTTAATCACCCAACAATCATGACAGACCCATAAATATTTTTTTATTATAGCTAAAACTTTGCGAAACATATAGTTAATCGTGGGGAAATTTTTTATTTGTTTGATTTTAAAGATAGTATTTATTTTTCATTATTTAAAAATATAGTGCTACATGTATATAATTAGATAGTAGTATAGCATCGATATAAGGAGGAAAAAATTCAAGGATTCCCCTATGATATTGAGAATGTTCAAAAAAATACCTAATCAGAATAAAGTATCAATTACATCCTCTGTGATGTGAAAAAGATTTCAAAAAAATCCCTTGAGACCAGGTTGACCAGAGGGTTGTATGAGTCATTGTTCATAACATAAGGGTGATTTTTTATATTTAAATTTTCATAAGGTTTTTTTTTATATGTTTTCATATCAAAGGAGGTTAAAATGAATTTAACTCATAAAGAAATGCATAGAAGCTTGAAACTTTATCTTTTATTATTCAAGAACACTGACCCAAGAACACGAAACAATCCAATCGATACACAATGCAAAGAAAGAACCATTATGGTGGCTCCACAGAATTCATATGAAGAACAGTCGATTACATCAATATGTGTGTGCATATCGTCTTACTTGAGCTTGCGGAGAATGAGGGGAGCGCCATGCTGTGGCTGGACAGTGAAGACAACGTAAGGAGCGTGTGTGTAGGTGGGCGAGAGCTCAAAGGAGAACGTGCGGAGAATGTTGGAGAAAACAAGCTTGGCCTCCAGCAAGGAGTAGTTCTGACCGATGCAGATGCGCGGACCCCACCCAAAGGGGAAGAACGCTGGGCGCCCGTTCGTGGCTTTCAGCACTCCATCAGCAAACCGGTCGGGCTTGAATTCGTTGGCATCTTCGCCCCAATACTCAGGATCACGGTGTAGTATCACAATTGGCAGCATTATAAGTGTATCAGCAGGTATGGTGTACTCTCCGAGTTTGGTTTCTTCTTCGACGAGTCGAGAGAGCTCCACCACAGGAGGGTACAGCCTCAGCACTTCGTTCAAGATCATTGGAATCTAAAGAAAATCAAGAGAACAATGTCAAGCTAGCTAGGGATTATATACTTGTAATAGTAAGTTGTTGGAAAATTCTAGGTTGGACTTTTCTCAACCGAATCTGAACCCATTATATGGCAAGTATAATACACTTGTCCTATGTTTAGTGTACAATTCAGAAAAATCAATCATCTAACAATTGTGATATACTTGTTGTAATTGGTTTAATTCGGATAAGGAATTTCTATAAGTTGTCATGTTGACTCAAATGCTTACCACTTTGAGTTGGCTTAAGCCTTCATAGTCGGGTTTATGGTCGCCAAACACTTGGAAAGCTTCTTGTCTAGCGTGCTCTTGCCAGTCTTGATGAATGCCAAGTAAAATCATTGTCCAAACCAGCAAATTCGCGGTGGACTCGTATCCCGCAAAGTAAAACAACTTGACCTGTCCGAAGAGATCAGTCATGTTCTTGATGCCATGAGCATCCGCAAGTTCAGAATTCAATAGCACATGGAAGAAGTTGTCCTCCACAGTTTGGCCTGCCGATATCTCTTTTGCTCTTTCCTTGATCAGCATTGTTAGTCGTTTACGCACTTCACTCATGATCTGCTTCGCCCTTCGGTTGGTCTCAATTGGCAAATACCTGTGCACGTATCAATTTTGATTGGCAAAATTCTTGGGAATAATGGAGTTAATTTTTATCAATAACTAAGGTTAATTGTATTTTCCTTCATGTAAAACTACTTATAAATAGGTCCAAAATCCCCAAACAGAAAAAAGTAGCAATGCGATCGCGGTACTTTTAGAAGAGAAACTTCTTGTCTCCCATGATAGGAGATAATATTGCGTTTTTTTTAAAAGAATTCTTTACCCATTGAAAAATCTTATTTAAACTAGGTTAGGTCAAACCAAATTAATCACAAAACAAGTGTAATACATTTGATATGTAATTGGTCATTTTTTCTGAACTGTACACCAATGACACAACAAGTGTATTGCACTTATTTCAAGTTCGACCAAGTTGAGTCCATGCTAAAATTTCCCTTACCGATTAATACTTTCACAAAAGGGCATATCAAAATTTAAATCAATAACCAACAAAAAATGTTAACCTAAACTAAATCTGGGTAGACTTGGACTAGTTGTATGGCAAGTGTAACATACTTGTCATGTGATTAGTATACAGTTAAAGATAAGTGACCTATCATAAGACAAACGTATCACACCTGATTTGATTAAGAACTTTTCGTAACTAATATATTGTTGACTTACTTTGCTCCTGGTAAATCAGCCATGCGTGTGGTTTGATTTGCCAAATAGGCCATTTCTTTGAGAATCACATAAAGGTTTTTATCCTTGGAATAGTCCGTTGCAAACAACGTTCGAGACACGACTTTGGAAGTCAAGGATTCTAAATAGGGGAACACGTCGAGAACACAAGATTCGTCATCCTTCGTGAACGCTAAGTTCTTCCACTCGCTCAAAATCTCATCGCAGCTCACTTGAAATGCTGGTATCATTTTCTGTAATAATAAGTAGGCCACCTCAATCAGTATTCCCAATTAGCTAGAAATTAACAAGAATATTGATTATTTGAAGTATTATACCTTCAATTTTTCCAACTGGAAAACAGGGTTCAAGGTGGTTCTGCTTTTGCTCCAGATTTTGCCCTCAAGGCCAAGAAGTCCAGTGACAATTAGTTGGACAATGTGGTTTGTCACCTTAAAATTCTTCTTGTAGGTATTATGTTTGGTCATGACTGTTTTCATCAACTCGGGGTCCATTATCAGCACTCTTGGTCTTGGCCCCACCCACAAGTACGATTTTTTACCTACCAAAAGTAGCAATTATTATAATTAGCAATATTCGTTCATACTTTTTGAAATAGCTAAATTCCACACTTTAAAAATATATCGTAAAGTTAGTTTTAAATTAGTTCCATACTTTAGAAAAATATCGCAAAATTAGTCTCAGAGTTGTAAATTTCTTTAGAATAACGTTGCAAAGCTAGTCTCAAAGCAAATTAGTCCCAAAGTTGTAAATTATTTTACAGTGGGACTAACTTTGTAACTTTTTTCTAAAGTGTAAGATTAATATTAATCACTTCAAAAAGAATGACACTAATATTACAAACCACCCCATATTTTGGAACCAAAATAACAATTTTCTCGTTTATTAGATTAATGCAAGAAACTCATGCAGGAAAAGATATCCTACGAGTATTTCAAATTAAACAATGAAAATTCATGCTTTAATTATATTTCTAGTTCTATAATTATATATATTTTTTTATATTTTAATCATGTAACTTGTTTAGATTGTAAAATAGTTTTGGACCTTTTAAATTTATACATTTTAGGACAAAATTGGCCAAAATTTCCAAAGGTTGGTCATAAAGTGATGTCATGATTCAAGTTATTGGAAATATTCAATAAACTTTATCCTAAAATTAGAAAAAGGTGAAAGATCATTTTATAATTCTAATAAATTACAGAATTAAAATATCAAATAATTATAATTTACAAGATAACAAGTGCAATTAAACCGCAAATCTACTAGCCATGCAATGAATTTTCCATCATTGTCTCCTGCGCTTTATGCAAACTAGTAATTTGTGGTACATTTTATGTGTGTGCAATTTCTATAAATATCATTTAAAATAAAATATTTATAAAATTTTATTATCTAATAATATATATGTATATAATATAATAAGTTAATATTAAATTTATAAATAATCCAAGATTGGTTTACAGTAAACACATGATCAAGAGTATCCATATTAATATATGTTCTTCCTCTCATAGTATTAAGTTTTAGCCATTTTCATTTAATGAATACTCATCTCTAGTCACTGCCCCCCAATAAAGGATCACACTGATAAAAGTATTAGAGATAAATAATAAAATCACAATTTTAGAATTGTTAATGAAAATTTATGTTAATTAAGTTAAAATAATTTTAATTTTATCATAAAAATTATAATTATTAGTGAGAATAGGCAACTAGTAATGTATCTGTGTGATAATTCAATGACAATATAACTATATTGATTTTTATGTTTATTGTCATTACACATGCGTCATTAATGTTTATAAATAAGTGTATACATACTATTTTTAAGTCACTAATATTGCTAGTAACAAAATTTATGCAAATATTGTCAATATTAAATTATTATATTTGTAAATAATTTTTGTTGTTGCTTTCCGTAATGAGTACTAATTAGTGACATACACAAATGTCAATATTGGTAATTAATTATGAATAATTATTATGGTTAAAAATAAAAAAAGTGTGTCAAATACTAATCAACTATGTCTCTGCAACAACTATTAGTTTTTGTTTCTACAAAAGAGGTCAAAATATTAACTACAACCAAACGCTATACAAATGTTTTAATTGGCTATAGCTAAAATCATGATAAATGTTAATAAATATGATCAAAACAAAAAAAAAATATATATTGATTTTGTTCGAGTGTGATGGACAATATTGACTTCCCATTATTTTTTACGCCGACTATTTACAATGTCGGAATAATTCATTTTTTTTTTCTTTTTTGTTAGTATTTTCAATGCCAATTAACGTGGCTCTAAAATAAAATTGTAAGATGATTGCAGGAAACCTTGGAAAAAAAGTTGAATATATATAACCATTTGTGAAGGGTTTTATGGACGAAGGGCATGACTGGGAGCAGGATCATGAATATTGATAGCTTTCTCCAGGGCCTCAGCGTACCATGGAATTCTCTTGATGTCCCAAACAGAGGCTCATCAGAGTGTAGGAGTTTCCTTTGAAAACCCCTGCTGCCTCAGCATTCTCTCTTCCTCCTGGACTAAACCCACACCCACAATACCCTCCACGCCCACCCCAACGCCACAATCGCCACCAACGAAAGCCCTATCAGTCTCCACAAACTCTTCTCCCGCAACATCGATCGGTGCGTCCATTCTTTGTTCTGCGCGAAAGAAGAGAGAGAGAGAGAGAGAGAGAGAGAGAGGTGTGGTGAAGGGGGATGGAAGGAAGGGAGATCTGCAGGCTATTTAAAGACGAGTACGTACTCTTCATGTGTGTAACTATCGAAATCATGCATGTCTCTCTTTTCTGTTTTCTCTAATTTAATTATTCGAAAGAAATGCGAAGTGCTTGTGATATTACAAAAAAATAAATATCTCCTACAAAAAATATAGTGTTTAATTTTATTCCAGTATTTTTTTAGAATACGGCAATTACCCTCTATGTTTTTCAAGTGAAGCAACAATGGGTAAATTTCATTCGCTAAATTGCGCAAATGTAAATTTGAATAAATTTGCACAATTCATTAAAAACCTTTAATTATTTTTGCGACGGCCAAGCAAATTAATTTCAATTGTACCAACAATATTTGACTGAGTTGGTATCACCTCTCCTCATTGAAGGAGGTTCAAACCCAGAATAGTCCACAGATCGAATTTTCTGTTATAATGTCTATTTCATCTTCTGATTCATTCAACATTTTATATATACACACACCAAGCATATATGTTATTTCCCAAGAGAAAAATGAAAGCAATCCCCTATGATATTTAATAGACAAATTATCATCACCCTATGGAAAAAAAAATAGTAATTTGCCTCCTTGTACTTTTTAAAATGCAGAATTTAACACCCCCCCCCCTCCCCCGTTTAAAAGGGAAAAATGCAATTGACCCCTTGTGATATTGCAAAAGAGCAAATCACTCCCTTCTAAAAAATAAAATAGCAATCTACCCCCTATATTTTTCAAAATGTAGTAATTTACCTCCCTATTTTTTAAAATGAAGCAAACAAGAAGATAAATTAATATTTTTTTTTATAACAAGAAAATAATTTGCTCATTTTCAATATCGCATGACGTAAATTTCACTAAGCCCTATTTCCGTAACTGAAATACATGTTATATTTATATACGTAACATGTTTATCTTGAATGAAGTAAAACAATACATATATTTGCAATAGAAAATCCAACTCCACCCCCACCCGTTGTACAGAAAAAGAAAAAGCAAATGTCATTTATTATTTTTGTATCATATTAATTATAGTTTTGTATAATTAATATAATTCGAAATAACAGTTAAACTCGTGAAAACTGTAAAAAGGTTAGGTTTGTCACTGTCCTCAACCTCTAACACATTATGGTTTCAACGGAGTGTCTCCGCAACTCGACCAA
This sequence comes from Sesamum angolense, assembly GCA_034509725.1. Classification (NCBI taxonomy): domain Eukaryota; kingdom Viridiplantae; phylum Streptophyta; class Magnoliopsida; order Lamiales; family Pedaliaceae; genus Sesamum; species Sesamum angolense. Next base: position 5,633,287 of record JACGWL010000006.1, on the reverse strand, counting down.
CCTCTCCGTCCATGCATTGTTCATCTCAGCTAATTAAATATCATCTGGCTCATGATATTGCAGTGATTAATTAAATTGTAACTTCTCCATCACTAATTAACTAAAAGGAATGTAAATACAAAATAATAATAATAATATTTATGTCATTATTTGGTTTATAATAATGTACTTAGGATAATCTACCGCTACTTCTCTTAAAATTTGGTGTAATTACGAATACTCACTAATAATTTAAAAAATATAAACACCCCCCTCAAATGAAAAATAATTATGTGGTCCTTAAACGATAAGGTAAGAATTACTACTTTATCATTGCTTTTATTTTATTTTTTAAGGAAATAAAACAATTGAAAAGAAAATATAGATCCTATTGTGCTTAATTCACGTAATTCTTAAAAGTCCAACTGAAATCTTATCAAATAAATCCTAACCCGTAGCTAATTAATTAATACATCAAATAATTGAGTCTAACTCGATTTTATTTAACTCATTAAGTTACCAAGCCAAAACTCTAATTAATTGATCCTATTAATTAAATCATCCGGTTAAACTAAATTGATCTTGTCAAATTAATTAAACCTAACCAAATTTAATTAATCTCATTAATTAATTTTGGGCTTCACATCACATGGGTCTCCCATTTAAATGATCACATCATTTGATTTTTTCGAATTAATTTAAATTTTTTAGATTAATTCATTCCTTCTAAAATTAATTCATAATTAATTCTACTACTTCCTTGAGTGGTGTTTGGTGTGACTCTATAGGTTCACTTTCAGTTAGACTTGGGTTTTTATCAACACACAATTTAATTGACAATTATTTTTAATTAAAACTTAATCCAAAAGCACTCATTACCATGTGTGACCGTCTAACAACGGTCTATGGCACTAAAGAATAGGTGAAAATAGCGTGAACCTTAAGGCTACTGAGTGTCATATGAGTAGGTTCTTTCCATTGGTCATCTCTCGATCTTAGTCTAAGGCATGGAATCGGTCATTAGTTCCCATCCTAAACTAGACATCTATACTTAATATCTTAATTATGATTCTCGACTTGATCAACATAGAAAAACACTTGGTTATTTGAGCACCCGCTGTGGCCACCGACTCCCAGAAACACAACACACATTAGAACGCTATCGGATCCAACAAGTGTTTAACTTTTGATTAAACATATATTTTGTCAATTTGTTTTTTCAAAAGTATATATGAGCTATTATGATATTATATCTGTTTTGTGTCTATTATATATATATATATATATATATATATATATATATATATAAAGTTACTACTTTATTCTTAATTTGAATTCTACACTTATTAAGAGTACTTTTTAATTAAAAGATAATTTAATGAAGATTTCATGTGTAAAATATTAAAATATATTAAAAATAATAAAAGTAATTCAAGTATTAGACTAGTTTGTCGAACCAATCAATTTAACGGGATTGTTATCATATTTATTAATTTAATAGGATAAATGCTATCTCAATAATAGTTGAGGGGGCAAATTGTATATAACCCCATTTAACCAAGAAAATATATAAATATAGAAAAATTCATGCCATCCTCATGTGAGATACAAAATGTGCAAAATACACCTTTATAAAAAAAATTCAAATTACCCCCTGTATTTTTTATAATTGAGCAATTTACCCTCTTGGTCTTGGTAATGTACTTGAGGTACGATTTTAATTGATAAAATAATATTTTATATTTAGATATAATATTTACTAAAAATTATATTATTTTAATAATATATTTTTATAATATTATTTATAATAAAATAATGTTAAGAATAAATGCATGAAAAAGAAAAAAGAAGTAAATATAAAAGGTAATGGAGAGTGGAAAGTTATAAGATGAACAACTAAAAAAATAAAAAAACAAACCCAAAACGGGAGACACCTCCAAATAGGTGTTTTTCCTTAATAATAAAGTATAGATATATATAATTTTAATGAATAAAAATATACTATACATATAAAATTAAACTTTATGTAATATATATTATATAAATATATACTATTAATTTAGACCATTGATCTTATGAATTAAATTTGAATTTTAAATTCAATCATATCCAACAGCTATTAATAAAGATGTAAATATAATTATACAACTAAGAATAAAAAAATATCTGAAAAACACGAAATTGTATGAGGAGTTTACTTGCTTTATTATGAAAAAATATGAGGTACTGTAATTTGTTATTTTTTTCTAAGGAATGATTTGCTCATTTTAATAGAGAGCATTGGGTAATTTGCATATATACCCGCACAGTCCCAATTTGCACTCTCGCACAAGGGTTTTGGCTTTTACTTCTCGAATTCACTTCATAGACCTTGTTCGTTCTTCTGCTTGCACACAGAGAAATGGGGAGATCGGCGACGACAAAGGATGCCCAGGCTCTTTTTCATTCTCTGCGCTCCGCTCCGCCTACCGCCACCCCCAATAATCTCAAGGTCTATCTCCAATTCTCCCTCTTCCTTCCTATAATATATATGCAGATGCATCTTGTATGTGGATAACTTTCAGAAATTCTGGTAAGTTTCAATGAATTTGAAATGAAGATACTTCATTGCCTTGCAGATCATCGATCTCTACATTGTATTCGCGGCTGTTACTGCTGTAATTCAGGTTTGTTGAACATTTAATTGAGTATATCGATCTTTGGTCTTTTATTATTAATTTAAACCGATCTGAAATAATTTCCATGGTTGGGCAATAAGTTTTACATGATTGAATATGTATCTCTTAGTTGAGAGTACAGCAACTTCATTTCATGTGGGCTAAGGTAAAGGAAGATTGTGTTCAGATATTTTGGGGGTTTGTTAGTGTGGTAGCGGTTTGCTGTGTAAAAGTGGAAAGTTCGTAGGATTTTCTTATGTGCTGTTCTTGTTGGTAATTTGGGTCAGAAATCCGATTTTTCAGCTAAGGAAAGATATTTGTCATGTTTCTTATATTTTTTTCAGTTAAGAGCGAGATCAAAGGCTTCCTTCCTGGTGCGGAGCGCAGTTTTGATGTTGGAATGGGCATAACATAATGTGGGTATGTTGAATATGTTGGTTGGATCCAGTCAAGTTGGCTGAATGAGGAGAAAATCATGGGGGGTGGGGGGAGTAGTGATCCATGTAGTGAGGCTGACACTGGTAGCAGTGTGCAAACCCATTGGTTTCAGCTTGTAGATTTGTGGAAATCTTTTTATGGCCAAATAGTCAGATAGGCTCTGGCAAAATTCTAACTTTGTCGTCCTTCTTTTTGGTGCTCCTTTAGCATGAGCATAATCCTAAATGCAAGTGCCAATTGACACTCTTAAGTAGACTTGACTGCACTATTCCTATTGAGAGACATTGGGACTCCACATCGCTGCATCCAGTTAAAAGTTTATAGGCATATGCCCATGGGTTAGAGTACTCAAATTTGGAGTTACCAGTTTTCTCTTGGGACCTGGGAGATGAATTTCTCACTTCTTAATGATCTATGCATTAGATCACCATGTGCTACATGTACAGCACAGACTCAAGGAATCTATCCAAGCATAATGGAGTAACCAGATGCCCTGAACTGATCTGCTGAAGATCATGAGCGTTGAGCTAGAAAGTAAAAAAGTAACTGTAATAATGGAGTCATGACAACTGCCCTGTCCGTTATGCAGGCACAAAGAGAAGGGGGATCTTTTGTTTATTTTCTCTGTTGGCATAGTCAAATAGTAAAATACTCAAATAGTCATATATACAAGCTGGTATTTGTTGAGAAGCAAATATCAGTTTCTTTAATATGATTATGAAATTGAAGATAATCTACAGGATGCAAGTACAGTGATGGGTTTCATTGTAAGATTTGATTTTGGTAAATTAGGTAACTTGTTTGGAATTATTTATAATATTTTGAATCTTAATTGATCTAGAAGAATGAAACAAAATGACTTGCTCAATTCTGTTCTATGGCCTATATCTATTGGCTGAGTGCCGTAGACACAAAAATACCATCATATTTTCTATTTCAAAAAACTTGTAATGTCACCCATCTTTTCGGTGGCCTATCTATGTGCTTTGTTTAACACCATTTAGCAGTCTATCGAATGAACTCAGGCATATCACATTGAATCTGTAAACAGTGTGCTGTGATCTTGTACATATATCAAAGCAACTAGCTTTTGGCTCCTCTTGCATACAATTCTTCAAGAATCTGCTTTCTTATTATTACCATGGGGAAACTGATTATCTGTTTGATGTTTGTTGATATCAGGTAGTTTACATGGCTATTGTTGGATCATTCCCTTTCAACTCCTTTCTTTCAGGGGTTCTTTCATGTGTGGGAACTGCGGTCCTTGCTGGTAAGTTGATTGCATGATTATTTCTTTGTGCCCATATATTTATTGGATCTACGGAATCTGACACTGTCCAACTGTTGCTTTCTTTGGTGACAGTTAGTCTTCGGATTCAAGTAAACAAAGAAAACAAGAATTTAAGGTAATGCTCTCAGAGAAAATTTTCTGCCACAAAAAATTTCAGTATCAATCTTCTCTTGTTTGACACAGAAAAATAGTTAGAGTTCTAAGCTTTAAATTGCTGTTCTGCTTTTCCAATTACTTGCTCATTTATCAAGTTAACAGTTGGAGTTTGTACTTCCTGGAAGTATTAAACCAAAAATCTTGGCTGTCAAGATAGCTCTACATCTGTAATTTGTAGACTTCATCTAACTATTGAGCATGAAATCCTGGAACTTCCGGCTTTTTCTTTGACAAAATCAATATGCAATCATTTTCTGTCCAGTAGTCTTAGTGACAGATTTGGTTAAAGTCTGATCTGTGTAGCAACCATATTGGTTAATACTACAGAAGGAAATGTGGATACAAGCAATAAAGTAATATTATCACATTGAATTTTCCGAGCTGTTTTGAGTTCAAATCTTGCTTGGTCGCCCATATCACTTAATCGTTTGTCCACTATTTGCAGGATTTACCTCCAGAGCGTGCTTTTGCTGATTTTGTTCTCTGCAATTTGGTACTTCATTTGGTGATCATGAACTTCCTGGGATAAGTTGATGTTCTGCCCGAGGAACAAGCTTCTCCAGATTCGGATTATACTCGCTGATGCAATCAGACAGTGTGATAACATTTTTCATGCACTTAATTTAAACTTCTATCTGTTACTGAGGTCGAATACAAGAAGATTAAAAAAAACAGCATTGCCTGTCACTGATATAGACTTCAATGTGTTAGTTGACAACATATTCCTGAAACCTGAATCATGCTATACAGTGTAATCTTTTTATTTTGTGGTAAGACGTCATTATAGGTGGCCGAACTTCTCATTACATACGTTAACTAACTTTTTTGCTGAATAACTATTATAATTTATTTGTGCCTGCCTATAAAATATAGTATGGTTCTGAAGATTTTAAATAAGAAGGAACAAGTTAGGCTATTTTACCAGAGTTCTGCATTTGAGGGTCTTAATTTTGATAACTTTAGCAATAATTGAAAGATTTGGTTTTCTTAATGAAAGAGGAGTTGATGAGTGTGGTCAATTTATCATGAAGATACGCACTGCTTTCTTTTATTAAAGATGAACCTGCCTTTTCTTGTGCTGCATTTTATGGACTTCAACATTAAACAAGAGAAAGTGATGGTTGGGATTAAACTGCTTGATACTACGCTAGTATCTTTCATGTTGCTTATGTTATTACTGGTGAATAACCAAGTAAGAAGGATTTAAGATCATAAGATAACTTCAACATGAAGAAGATAGGTTCACTTGATTTGCGACCAACTTTCTTTATAGCGGTGTTCATTAGTTTCCTACATAATATAGAGCATGTTGTGTATGTTATGCATGAACAAGGAGGCAACAACTCAACACAAGTGTTGATAATTTCTTGTTCATAGTGTAAGAAATATTGAATAGAAAATGTTGTTATATGGAAAAATTATTGTTCTAGAAGCAAAATTACGATATGATAATAGTGCAATTGTTGGAGCAATTTTGATTTTCAAGATTAACATAATAATTTTTCTCAACTTCAAAGTATTGGTCAAAAATAAAAAATATAGGAATTTTCAACTTGTTTTCTCCCAAAAAGATCTAAAACCGCGCAGCCCGACATGGATTGGGAAGGGATGGGGGCACGCAGGTGAGGGTTTTCTCCCAATCCCACCTACCTACACTCCCAATCCAAATATAAAGATGTGGAATGAAAAAAGCAAGTTGAGAGTCTCTTATGAAAGTATTGTGAGACACAAGAAAAGATGTATTTCTAGTAGTCATTCTTCATAATCCCCCAGACGAATGACTAATTAGTCTAAATAATACGATTTTCTGAGCAAAGGACGAAACATAATTAAGTATATTCGATTGAAGTAATGCATAGAGAGGTGAGAGAACAATTCAACTAATGAAAATAAAATAAATCTTGAACTTTAGATAGCTTAAGTTGGGACCCCCACAATACATTATTATTTCCTGAGAGTCTGTTGTTTTGTGATAAAATTCAAGTATTATTAATGGTCCTGCACTAGTATTTCTGGTGAGTGAACTAGAAAGAAAACTCTTTTTCTTTCACTAACACACTCATCTAGATAGCTTCATCAAGTCCACATTATTATGGACCACTCAAAACTAAACTATGAAAACTATCTTCCTGGCCCATACTTCGTCGTCATCCATCAAGCCCTTGTTAGGATCACACAAAGTATAGAGCTATGGATTCTCATATGTTTATTACTACATTCCATAGTCTAGGGATTTGAGCCATATTACCCTTGAAGTCTCCAGGATATCTCTCCTCGTTGGACAAAAGAGGATCTATCAAGTTCCTCTTGGACCTCACATAATCCTGAAAAATGATTTCATATTCAAGAGCTCTTTGACTGAACCATGGATGCGAATATGTTTCATTTCGCCATTGTATACATAATTCTTGATAATTTCAACAACAGCTTGAAAATCACAGTGTAATGAGATTAGTACAGATGAATCCTACAAGGGCACGTCTGCCACCAAGTCTCTCAACCACTTAGCTATTTGACTTGCTAATTCAAAAACTATAGATTCAAATTTCATGGTAGAGCGAGCAATTAGCTCCCCCACCCAAAGTAAAAATACAACAACTAGTTGAATTCACTTCACCATTATGAGTTATTCAATTTGCATCACAAAATCATTCTAATACTGCATGGAATTTATTAAAAATGCAAACACAAACCCATTGTACCTTTTAAGTTGTATCTTAACAAGCGACGAAGTGCATTCCAATATTCATTATTCGGATTATGAATATAACAACTTCATCTACCCCACACAGCATATAAATTATGTCAGGTTTAGTGTAGTTCATGAGAATACGAAGGTGTCTTTGTTCAAAATATGTAGAGCCAACTTTTGATTTACGATGGAAGTTCCTTTTCTTTATAATCTCACATAATAGATACACTAAAAAACTATTTATTTATTATACTTAAACGCATCACGAGATTTTATTCGCCACATTCTAAAGGAATTAATGAGCTTCATTTAATCACAAGGCTTCTGACAGAAACAACGACGGCGAAAACCTTCACAATCTCCATCAGTGAAACCTTCGCTTATACAAACAAACTTGCAGTTGCTTTTAATCAGACAAGGACCTTTGAAAGTGAAGCTTGGTGACTCACAAGTCCTCCCCATGGCCTCCTCTGCAAATCACAAATCAACATAAACACACACACGCCATTGGTTCACAAGAAAAGCTTGAATGAGGAGAAAACAAGGGGTGAGAAGAAAATTACGTGAGGCCAAAGCAAACACCAAGAGCAGCAGCAAAGCAGAAAAGTACTTAGATTGCATGGTTGTCCGATCTTTCTTGTTCTTGAAGTTTTAGTGTTGGCTAGTGTGTGCTCCTATTTATACTAAATATGAACCGAAAGAGAGGAAGGGATATGTACAAATTAAATGCTATTTATGGATCATAATGGATATCGAAGTTTATGCAATGAAAATTCAAAGTAAAAGGTATTTGCTAGTATATACGTTTTTTGCAATAATCATTAAATTGTTTGGTATGCATGAATTTTACTTAGATGTCCGCACTAGGGGTGGCAAATATGGGAGTTGGTATGGTTGAGGTCTAAATTGTTTCAATCTAAAATCGATTGAACTTACAATGGATCTAAAATGGGTTGGATTGAAAATGAAGAATGTCAAGTCGAGAGGAAATTGCAATTTACGTACCACAACTTATATTATTTGCGATTTTGGTCTCATTATTTTATCCTCACCATATTTAGTCCCATAAATATCAAAAGATTTACAATTTACATCTCACTCACATTTTTCGTTAGATTCTTGACGGAAGGAAGTCGTTCTTTGCACGTGCTCCGTTAACTTAACCAATCTTGTTTACTGATAGTATGAAAAATTGCAATTTACGTCCCACAACTTATACCAAAAGTGTAAATTGCAGTCAGGAATCTAACGAAAAGTGTGAGTGGGGCGTAAATTACAATTATTTTTACACTTATGGGACTAATTAATGTGGTGGGAAGTAAAATAATGAGACCAAAATTACAAGCCATATAAGTTGTGGGATATAAATTACAATTTTCCTATCAAATCAACAATAACCATATTATGTTTAATCTCTAAAGATTTCATAATATCACATGACTAAACTTGTACAATTCATTGTTTATGAACTAGTAAGGAATCAATAGTTGCTCAACCATTTTCCCCATATTTGTTGATAGAAGTGAACTGTAGTATGTTAATTATAAACTATTATTTGGTATTGATATTATAGGATTAATGTTATACATTGTTGGTAACTTAAGTTTGTGTTTAAAATCAGTTTATTATCTTAAGTTTATTTTTTTATATTAGCATCCATAAATTTTAGTTGTAGTCCCATATTGGTCATCTAACCATTTTTTTTATGAAACTATGGAGTTTGATTTTTTAGAAAATAAAATGGTCAATTTAGATTTGTTTTTTTTACTTTAATCCCTTAAGTTTATAAAATTATCCTTTTAGCTCTTTCTTTTTCTTTTTGCAGGAAAAATATTGTAGATCCCTGCCTAAAATGCTAGATATTAGCCCTTATTTAAGGACTGCTCTTTTAGTAGACAACAACACATTGAGAATAAATTAAAATTTTATAGTGTGAAAAATGTAATGAGAGTACACTATAAAATTCCATCTTTTACAGAACCAACTCGTCAATAAAGATATTTCAATTACAGATTCAATATAACGATTGTTAGAATTGGAGCACACGTGCTCAAGCAATATCAATAGTAATTCATTGTATCTTTTTATATGTACACTTTAAAACTTATTAACAATTATAATTAATTAAATATTTAAATTTATAATTTATAATAATAATAAAAATTAAAGAAAAAAGAAATGGCAAATGGTCACAAAATTCTAAAAAATAATAAATAATTGCAAATCGTTGATCCCATGGATGACTTGCATTATTTTTATTAATAATTTTAATAATATATTTTTATTAATAATTTTAATATTATATTATTTTTATTATTTTTAATTGTTTTGAATTATTTAAATAAATAAGCCCGTTAACTACATCTTCAGTGCTAATGTTACCACTAATACCGATAATTTGGAATGACTTGTTGTGAAACCAAAATTATAAAGTCGAGACAAGAATTAAATTTTTTATTTTAAAATAATTATTCCTCTGTTTTGATATTATAGTGGCCGCAAATAATTTCTCAAACTACAATGACTTATAATTAAAAGTAGTAGTGCTAAAAATTTTGAGAAACAATGGACCAAAAAAATATTTTAAAATTCTTTTCATAAAAAACAAAATACAGTTTTACAAAAATACTTTGAAATGCTTTAAGTTGTTTTCCAAATTGATTGAATGGAATGAAATGGGAGGAGCTTATTTAGAAAAGGGGAAAATTGCAAGCAATCCCTTGTAGTATTTTGAATGAGCAAATTAACCCTTTATAAAAGAAAAAATAATAATTTATCTCCCTGTATTTTCTAAAATACATTAATTTACTTCCTATATTTTTTAAAATGAAACAATTCTTAGATGGGGAGCCAAATTGTTTCATTTTAAAAAATATAGGGGGATAAATTGCTATTTTATTTTTATAGAGGGGTAATTTGCTCATTTACAAGATCGCAGGGGAGTAAATTGCTATTCACCTTTTATAAAAGTTGAAAATGTATCATTAAATAGACGTGTCTAATCAAAAAAGATATTTGCCAAATCTTATGACTTTTGATTCAAATGAACGCATTATTTTTACCAAAAGGACATATATCATTTTATCGTAATAGACAAATTATTTCAACAAAATGACATCCAATTCAGTAAGAGACACATATTCAATTGATTAGACATCGTTGGATGATAATCGAGCGCCATCAACCATATATGTCACAAACTTGTCATATATCACATATCATAACGAATCACTTGTTATGATTTAATTTGATCGAAATAAATTTGTTACTTAAATTTATTTTTTAATTTATAATTCACTATTTTCCAACTATCAACACAACAATGGTTGTAGTGAAGCTCCTTGGCATCCGCTTCGGGAAAATTGTATTTTTTATCCTATATAATAAGCTCATTCTCAATGTAGTCTCATTGTTAGATTTTTTCACATTTAGTCCCATATGTTATAAAAATTCTCAATATTAGTTAGTTCCAAGTCACTTTTTTATCAAATTTTTAACGAAAAAGTCATTGTCCATCCAATTCACGTCACTTTTCCTTTAAAAGTTGACGGAAAAGTGATTTAGGACTAACATTAAGAATTTTTTAAAATAAATAGAATTAATTGTGATAAAAATTTAAACAAACGGGACTAAATCTAAAAAATAAGACTAAATTAAAAATAAACTTTATATATGGAACCAAAAATGTGATTTTTCGCATCCCTAGCAACAAAGAACTTACCTCACTCTTCTTCAATCGCTCAAACACAAACATTCACAGCTACAGAAGCTGAAGAATATGAATTGTCAAGAAGCTTATCTTCTCCCTTCTCCTCCCAATCTCGCTGTTTTCCTTACAACAATTGTTCTCCCATTAGTACTCTTTCCATACTCTTCGGCTTCTTCCCTGGATTCCTTCATATACGTGGGCTGTTCCCAGACCAAATACAGTCCGGGCAGCCCCTACGAGTCCAACGTCAACTCCGTTCTTGCTTCCCTAGTCAACTCAGCCTCTATTTCCAGCTTCAACAGCTTTAAGATTTCCCTCCCCGGCTCCACACAGGCCGACGTCGTCTACGGTCTCTACCAGTGCCGCGGCGACCTCACCACCCCCGAATGCCACCACTGCGTCGCCAGTGCAGTAACTCGACTGAGCACCTTCTGCGTCGCCACGTCCGGCTGCGCCTTGCAGTTGGAGGGGTGCTTTGTTAAGTACGATAATGCACCATTCTTGGGCGCTCAAGACAAGACTGTGGTATCAAAAAAATGCGGGCCGTCGATTGGGTATGAATCTGACATGTTGGCTCGGAGAGATGCTGTGCTGGCGTATCTAACGGGTGGTGGGCAGTATTTTCGGGAAGGTGGGTCCGAGAAAGTCCAGGGCATGGTTCAGTGCATACAGGATGTGAGCATGAACGAGTGCCAGGATTGTTTATCGGAGGCGATTCAACGGCTGAAAAGTGAATGTGGGTCGTCCCCTTGGGGGGACATGTTCTTGGGCAAGTGTTACGCGCGGTACTCGGGGAGTGGCTACTCGTCGGAAAGCGGTGAGCAGCTCCATCACCGGAGAGGGTGGTTCACTGTTTGTGCCTTTACGTTTTCTTTAATCTTTGTCCTCATGTTATTTTAGGGCATAAATGCAATTAATGTTCATGTGATATGAAAAATTAGCAAAAAAATGTTATTAAAAAAAAATTATTCCATGTATTTTGAAAAATAAGGTAAACGACCCCGTCTCAATAGTTTAGATGGAATTTTTTTGCTTTTTTTTTCAAAAGTCATGGATATTTTGCTTTTTTTTTCATTCACAGGAAGTTTTTTATTTTTATTTTTCCTCGTACTACAGAAGATAAATTGTATTGTTACGCATTATTTTAGGCATATTCTGATAAAATACACCACGAGCTAGCTACTTGTGATTTCTGAATGTATTAAAGTATTAAAGTGGTAATGAAATTGATATAGTCAATTTTTAAAACAAATAGAAAAGGAAAAGGAAAAGGTCCTTCTTTTTAGCTTTTGCTTGGCGACCATAAAAGAATTATAAGGTAAAATTGGAGTCAATTTTCAATATTCTCAGGCGCCACTTACGTCTATTGGATTCTTTTATTATAAAAAACGTATACACATATTAGCATTGATGCTGAATATACCACGATTTGAATTTCGGTCGACTATGAGTAGGTAAAAAAAATTTTAAAAAAAAGTTCAATTTTTTTTATAATCTAATGCATATATTGAATTATAATAAATTCTTGCTAGTTTGCATTACAACTTTCTTTTTTTAGGTGAATTTATTTTGATACCCAACTACGAATAGTTACTCTACTGGCTTCATTTTGGTGATTTGAATTTATATATTTGTTGTGTATATAATATATATCCAACATATTTTATGTATTTTGCTCTACTTTATAAGTTTACTGTCATTTTTATTAATCTTGTGTTGAGTAAAAATGTCAAACGTCACTTATCCAAAAATAAATAAAAAACTAGAAAGAGAATCGGGTCTGGATCGAATACAATAATTTTGGGTCTAAAGACCCACAGGGTGTTGAGGAGGGTAGGTTAGGGTCTAGATTTTATTTGGGTATAGATAGGTTTGGGTAGAACAAGATCCTATGCATTGACATTCCTAGCAACAACAATATTCATCGTGAAGGCTGCGGAATATATACATTTATTTGGAATTTAGATGGTAACGTAATTATTTAATTCATAATGTTTTTTTCTTAATTAATATATAAATAGGAAATTACACCAATCTTTCCTGAAATTTGGCATGATTATAGATATTTCATCGTTGATTGAAAAATTATAAATACCCCCTCAATTTTAACGTTCGTCTAACAACGAGTCTATTACGTCAGCTTCCATTAGGTTAGTGGAAGGTTGACAAAAAGCAGAAACATAGATTAAACTATTATGAAGTATGAAGGGTTCATATGTCGGGTTAAATTTTGACCAGGAACCATCCAATTTGTGGGTCAGATTATAAATTATAAATTTATATATATTTATAATTTTAAAAAATATTTTTGTGGGCTAATATTCACTATATATTATTTATTTACCCACCCTCAAATATTTTTATATTTTTTCATATATTTTTTTTTTAAAAAAAATTAGCAAAAGTAAAAGTAGTAACGTCCACTTAACCATCTAGAAGTTACCTCAATATTTTCTATTTGAGGGTGATATTTATATTTTTTTTATTAGAATGGAGTATTTGTAATTATGTCATTTTTTTGGAAAGTAGTCATAATTTACCCTTAATATATATATATATATATATATAAGTGGAAAATGAAGAAGTCTCTACCATTATATATCCGCGATGAACTATTACTAATTGAACTAAATCGATTACAAGTACAATCATTTAAATCGATATTAATATCTAATACAGATTATTACAATAATCATAATTATATCTTGATCAATAATGTTAGAATAGACAACTTCTATTACGCAATAGACCAACTCTTGCTATATAGTAGACAACATTTCATACACCTGATGAGGTTCGAACCCATAACCTCTAAAATTATGGGACCTCAATTTGGCCAACAATATCCGATCATTGGCTTTGCTTCGGATGCTTTATAGCTTTACTTTAGTGCACTGCTCTCCTTCCAACCCAAACAAAACTTGTAATATTGTTCATTCATATATAGATGACAGATTCCACACCACTTTGTCATCTTGTAGTGTTGCTGCTTTTGTATAATTAAAGTGCTCCTTTTGCTGTTTTCTAGAGATGGGTGTCCGTGTCCCACTGTCCCTTTTATGCTACCAAATTTTGCAATCCTTAATTCTACTTCATTACAATATATACATAGTACGTCAATTGGCGTTGTTCATAAATATAGTCCTCCATCTTTGTTTAATTAGTAAGATAAGACTTAGTGTTTGTGGCACGTCCAAATGTATGTATATAATAATTAAAAAATAAAATTCAATATAATAAGCACTACATATTTTAATTAAATAATTTAAAAAAAAAATGAAGCAATTATAATAAGGATCCTTGGTGTGCGCCCTTCTCCCTTCGCCATGTAACTGCTTGCAACTCACCTTGTCTGTGCCCAACCCTTGTCCTCGCCCCGCTTATTGTCCCCCCGTCGCCTCTTTGCTTGCGCCCAACCCCTTCATCAACTTCACTTAAGCCTCCGCCTGCCATCTATATATATATATATATATATATATACATACATATATTCAAATTATTCCCCTAAAATATTGGAAAATGACAAAAAAACAAAAAAAAACTGAAAAAAAGGGCAAAAAGCCTCCCGAGTTTTAATAAAGAAACATATTACCCCACTTTGTTGGGCAGTATAATTCACTTGCTCATTTTTACGACTGATTTAACTACTTAGGTTTGTAAATGATCACTTTTATTCCTAATTATTAAATATAAAAGTTGAAAATAATTATCACTTTCTCTTTTTTATGCTTCTCTTTTTTTTTTTAAGGTTTTTTTCTATAGATTCTATATAGAATCTATGAAAACATATGCAGTTATTTAGTAATTAGGGATAAAAATGATCAGTTACAAACCAAAATAATTAAATCAATCGCAATATGAGCAAATGAACTACACTGCACAACAGAAGAGGATGTTAAAAGATTGAGGAGGCTTTTTGCCCTTTCTTTAAGGGATTTTTGTCCTTTTCAATATTTCAGGGGTAAATGGACTTATTCCTATATATATATATATAATTTACTAATTTTAATAAAATATAATTATACATAAAATGGAGGTAAATAATCTTTTCACTTAAGCATTTAAAATAATTTATACAAAAATAAGTATTTCGGAAAATAATAATTTCTGAAAATTTGATGTAACTTCGGTAATTCCTTTTTTTTTGCTTTTATGTAACTTCTGTAATTCCTGAAAACATAGATTGATGTAATTCTTGAAAATAATTTATGAAAAATTTTCTAAAAGTAATTTCTGAAAAATTTTGTGCTTTTCTCTGTAGTTTCTGTAATTTCAGAAAACATATATTTATGTAGTTTCTGAAATTTATTTCAATTATAAGCAACAATTGTCATCCCAAATTTGTACCCAGCATGAATGTCATTGCTTTACAGGCTATCAATCTGTCTTGTTCCTTATCATCACATTCTGAGTTATAGCTACAAGAACGAACAAATCCTCTTCCAAAGAGCGGTCCAAGCACCCATCAGATCACACCCTAGAAGTAGGTGGTGATGTAAGTGAAAGCTCTTCTAATGATTCGGTTGCTCTATTTCTTCGTCGATCTCTAGTTGCCATTTTCTGGCCATACGTAGCAAATATATCTGCTAAATCAAACAATCCAACTTCTCTCAACTTCTCAGCCATAACCTCAAACATAACTACACCTTCTTCATTAGAAAAGTAATGCAAGAACTTGTTGTAATCAAACCTCGGCACCTCATGTCCTCTGTCTATCACTCTCCCACATACTTGGTTGCTTCCAACGACTTCCCTGCCTTAACCAAACCTCCAACAAAAATCGTGTCAAAATTTACCAACGGATCTTCCCCTTTCCTCCCTCTCTTCCCCAAATGTCCCTGCAACAACATGACATGTATGCATCATCGGCTCACAACCTCGTTTTATCATGTCCCTGAAGACTTGTGTAGCCTCACTTGGTTTCTTCAACTTCAAGAGCCCCTTGATCATCCCATGATACACACGTATATCAGCATTTTCGACCCCTTCAAGAACCTTATAAGCCTCATTCACCCTTCCTCTACTCATAAGCCCATAAATTATGGAGCCTAATACCTCATTATCAGGTTTAATCCCTCTCATTTGCATTTCCTCAAACACCATATAGCTCTCCCCCATTTTGCCTCTCTTACACAACCACTTGATCACAAGCCGATACGTAGACAGCCCCAAATCATCCATCCTCTTCACCCTCATTGACTGAAAAAGCTTCAATCCCTCATCTAACTTATTATTCTTGAATAGGGTCTCCAACATAATCTCGGCTGCATCAATGTCAGGCTCGAACCCCTCATCCACCATCAAATTCCACACCTTTGACGCCTCAATCAAATCGCCCACATCACAAAATCCATATATCAACCACCTGTAAGTCACCCCATCAGGCTCAATGCAATCTTTCAACTTCACTACTACATGCTTAGCCTCCAGTACAAGCTTGTTTTTACACAAAACTTCAACCACCTTGTTAAAGGTCTCAACTTTGTACTCATATCCAAACCCATTCATCAAATGGAAAAACTCAACACACTTCTTTAACTCTCTAGCAGCAGCTAGAGTTCTCAATGCGATTACGTATGTCTTGAGGTTAGCCAAACGGAGTTTTCCTATTTCGTGGCAGAGATCCCAGAAAAGGTCAACGTTTCTTGATTTTCCCACTATGTCAAGAGTCTTGTTCAACGTGGTTGAGGTGTGGGTGAAATTCTGTTGGGAAAGGGAGAATTTATGAAATCTGTAAACAGGTCGCCAAGAATATGAGAACTTGTTGCATACTTGGAGGAAAAACTCGTGACTAAGATGGAACGGTGTTTTGTTGAGGCTGGCATGCAGTTTTGTATCAGGTGCATTTTGCTGTTGGTAGAGGACTGTGCAAACTCTAAGGAGGTGGGCTTCATCAATAGGGCCTATGGGACTTGGAACTGGTGGAGGAGAGGCCGCGGCGGTGGTGCTTAAGGATTGAAGGTGGTGATGGAGCTGGAGGAGGTTTACGGAATGTTTGGTGAATTTTGCTGGTCGAAGCATTAGGTACATTTGACCATGTCTTTGATTTGGGTTAAAACTGGAAACTTCCTTTTGGCTGCAAATACAAAAATAGGACTAAAGAAAAAAAAGGACCGAAAGAAACCCAAATTCATAGAAAAACCCTAACGAGAGACGTACCGAACCCAAGTCAATTTACGGATCCAAGGAGCCTTGAGATTCTTCCACCACGAATACGCAAACCCTAGATATCAAAAGATCTCCGAACAAAATTACAGTTTCAAATTCTATTCACAGAGGGAAAACGAAATATAAACACCCTAAGTAGCGAAAAAAAATTTTAAAATAAATTAGATGAATAAGTTGTACAGATCAGAAAATTTAAAGTGAAAACCTAGAATTTCTGGAAACAACGGATTGGTTTCATAGAGGGATCAATAGAAAGAGAATTAACAGAATTCAATGAAAGAATTGTCGAATTTGAAGATTGAAACCTACAACTAAAACAATTCTGGAAACTCCACTGCAGTGAAATTTGGAGGGAATTGGGAGAATTTGGGGGGAAATATTAGGTGCGGATCGCGCTTCATTGTAGATGCGATGAGGATCCGAATACGATGACCCGGTTCCGTTGCACGTGGGAAAGCTCTTTACATTGCTGGATTAGGATCCTTTTTGTGCATGATTTCCGGTATTTCAATTTTAACTGTTTTGACTTCCTATTAAATCCAAAAAGAAGAGAAATAATAATTAATAATAATAAATAATATAAGATGCTTTATTCTATTTTCTAATCTAGGAAGTGAATTTTATCTTATATTATTAATAATTAATATGATAAATCAAATGTACACATTAATATGATATAATCATTTATTTACAATACTTAAGACCAGGGGTGCAAATGAGCTTGAACACATTCTGGTGAGCCCGAGCTCCATAGCTCGAGCTCACGAACAAACAGCTCGCGAACGAGTAAAAGAGGTTTAGAAGGATCTATTGGGTTCTATAATCAGAGAGGAAAGAGCAAAATATCATCTCTAAATCAAAAGAATTGTATAAAAAATATAGATACTCATAAGAATGATAACAAAAATTCAGCTAAAGTCCAAGCTTGTGTCAAACAAAAGTTAATAAAAATTCAATGAGGTATTTCATCAAACACTTTGAAAGCAAAATTAGACAATATGCTCGAACTTGATTGACATGAGTTAAGCTTGAGCTCGCTCGAGCTCATGAACTAGCTCGCAAATTGGAGCTCGCCAAGGAGCTCGAACTCGATCCTAGCACAACCAAAATAATCAATAAAAAATTCAATCAGACATTTCATCAAACGCGATGAACGCATAAATTTTTGTCAAAAAATTTATGCTACAAACTGTAAAAAAAATTATAAAAAAGAAAATCACCTGTTAGTGGTGGAGTAGGAGCGAAGGTGTGTCGTGTGCCAATGGATTGAAGCTGGAGTTCTGCAATTTTCCTTTCACTGCGCGCGGTACTGCGGGAGAGAGGTTAGAGAGAGAAAAATTGAAAGAGTTCTCAATCGATTGGAATTGTCACATAATTCAAATTACTTATAATCATACCTTTTATTTTTTTATTTTTATTTATTTTATTTATTATTTATTATTTATTATTAATAAGTCTAGAAATAATTATATATTTATTATATATTAAATAAATATATGGTTAAGATGACTAAAATCAAATACATTTGTTGTAGTGGAATTCAAAACCTATTAAATTACTGATTAAGTTTGTTTTCAAATAATATAAATCAAAATACAGTATTTTAAAATCATATAAAATTAAAATATGTTATATTGACAAGTATTTTATATTAAATATTTATTCATAAAAAAATAAAAAATATACAAAATTGTTGATTAAGCTCTTTTTTAGATAATATATACTAAAATATCATATTTTCATAACATCTAAAACTAAAATATGAGACATGGACTAATAATTTTAATATATAGTGAATAAGTACATTTTGTTGTAACGGATTGAAACTGTAACGATAAAATATATGCATTATTAAACATTATTTACAAAGAAATTATCTAGATATATTAAATTATTGATTAAGCTTGTTTTTAGATAATATAAATCAAAAGATCATATATTATTATAATTTAAAACTAAAGTATGATATATTGACTAGCAATTCTAGTACATGGTGAATTTAAAAATAAATACATTTTGTTATAGTGGATATTGAAATTATAACGATAAAATTCATATACATTACACTAAATATTTATTTATAAAGAATTATCAAAATGTACTATATTGTTGATTAAGCTTTTTTAAGATAATATAAATTAAAAAATTATATTTTAATATCATGAGATATTAACTAATCATTTTAATTGATAATGAATTTTTTAATATTTATTTGCAAAAAATTATCAAAACTTATTAAATTGTAGCTTAACTTATTTTTAAAAATATAAATAAAAATATCGTATTTTATTATTATATGAAATTAAAGTAAAAATATATTGATTAGTAATTCTAATATATGGTTAATTTTGAATATAAACTTAATATAATATTAAATATACACTTAAATAATATTCATAAAAATTAAAAATAAAAAAATAAAAAGGGGTAAGCTCGCGCATAAACTATGAAGCTTGAGGACTTGGCTTGCTGTTGCCGCTGCCCAACAACCGCTCCGCCTTCGCCTGCCATCTAAATATAGGTATAAATAATTTATTAAGTTTAATAAAATATAGTTCCACTTCCACATAAAAATAAAGGATACATAATCTTTATATTTTAAAATTTTAAAAATAATTTATACAAGTATAATTTTTTAATTTGAATATATAATCTGGTAACTACTTTTATTAACATATTTATTGTATAATTTAATATTTTAATTATTAATTATTGTATTATTTGATATAGAGATTCAATTGCAATAATTAATAAAATAATTTAAATTTAAATAAAAATTAATATAAATAATAAAAAAACATATAAGGTCATATTACTCATTTTCGTAAATATTACTTTAACACTCTCTTAATCTTCCGATAACTATATAAATATCCTTTGAGGGCATTTCTCTCTTCAAAAAATTATATTAAAAACTTAATCAAGTTAATAAATATATTTTTGAACTTTTATTCATTTTTTTCATAAAAAAACTATCAGAAATTATTTTTATAAAATTTTAAAAAATAGGATATATAGTATGTGTAAAATATGCAGGATAAAACTTAAATGTGCATTTCTTTGGCGGCCATTATCTTCTCCATGACCCGACACCTGTTCTTCCTCAGGCGCTACGTGTCCTGCAAGGCCACCTCTCCTCTCTCCGACTCCTTGTTAAAAAGATGTCACATGGATTACAGCGTCTAATTGCCTATCAATAACACCGCTTCTCTCACAAACACAAGGGATACCCGTAAAATTATGGCACTGGAATGGGTAATTCTGAGCTACGTCACGGCGGCTGAAGCCACGATGGTCCTGCTACTCACTCTGCCGCCAGGCCTCAATCCTCTCCGGAAAGGCGTCATCTCCGTCATCCGAAATCTGCTCAGGCCTTTCCTCTCTGTGCTGCCTTTCTGCCTATTCTTGGTATTGGACATTTACTGGAAGTACGAAACTCGGCCAAGGTGCAACTCGCCGGATTCGTGCAGCCCGACGGAGCTCGTGCGCCACCAAAAATCGTTGCTCAAATCCCAGCGAAATGCTCTGCTCATCGCCGCCGCAGTAATGTTGTATTGGTTGCTCTTCGCTGTGACGCGTTTGGCTGTAGAAGAGGAGCAGTTGAATGAGCGGGTTCAGCGGTTGAAGAACAGCGACTGACTCGACGAGAATTTCCTATATATCAGAGAGAGAACTACGTGAAGTTGTTTAGATGATTCACTAGCTAAAAAAATATGGTTTAACGAAAATTCTTTTGGTAGGATCAAATTAATGGCACACTTGTCATGTGATGGATCGCGTTCTTTTAATTATATTTATATGTGAATTACATGATCGATGTACTGATTTTATATTTTAATAAATAAAGTTATGTATTAATGTTATAAATATTTGAATTAATTCACTTGAATATGGAAAAAGTTATTTAATTTGATAAAAATAAAAAATCACTCTAAGAATTTAAAATCTATTCCCATTTAGCACTATATGTCATTCAAATTTAGAGTCACTTAAAAATTTGGAATTTGGAAATGTAATAAATCTGAAAAATTTTATTATTTTTTATTTGAAATGATAATTTAAAATTATGAATTTAAATGCAGCTAGGGTTATAAATTTTGAAAATTGAATTTATCTATTCAAATGGGGTTTAATTTGTATTATAGAAAAGAACAATTTACCCCTTAAGATTTAAAGAATGGTGCACATAATTTGCCTGGAATAACTTAACGTGTAGTTCTTAATATAAAGACCAGTTTGACCCACTTATATTTGCTGCTGACTAATAGATTTTTATTATTAGAAAATTAGGTTTTTAAAGACGAAATCCATGTATTTCAAACCCTAGACCTAGGCTGACACAAGAAAAAAAGAAATGCGATTTTCGCCATTCAATCAAGCAAGATGGTGTTTTGCAACAAAAATTCTAACTCGGATTAAATTTGGAATTAAATCAATTATAAAATAAGTGTATTACACTTGTTTTGTGATTGATCATTTTTTCTTTACTATACACCAATTATACGGCAAATATATTACACTTGTCATATGATTGATTCAAGTTCGGCCAACTCCGATCTGGACTAGAATTTTCTGTTTTGCAAATACTAATATTGTGATGGCGTGCATGTGACATTATTTTACGGAGTATTTTGAACTTCTTTTTTGTTGGTCGTGGAGTTCATTATCTGAAATTTTATTTTTTTGTTGTATTTATTGTTAGAGACTAAACGAGGAAAGTGTAAGTTCTATATATATTTGTGTTGTATATGTTGTAGATTCAACTTTTTTTTCCCCTTTTTCTTAATTACAGTAGATTTACATCTACTTTTGTTTTTTTTATCTTTTTCTTTTTTGGTTTTCTGCCCATGAAATGATGGAGAACAGACAAGAAAGGTGCTCGACCTACAATATGAAGGTTAGGCTATTCTATATATACTTATACTATTTTTTTTTTTTTTTTTTTATGTGTGTTCTATTTTTTAGGATAAACATGTGGGGCGGAGTATTGTTTTACTTGGAATCTGCAATTATCTAATATTATATGTATGTTTTTTTATTAGGAAAAATTGAATATTACTTTCTTTATTTTCAAAAGTCAGCTAAAAACCCTCTTATATTTTAGAAATAAGCAAAAAAATCCCTCTATTTTTTTCAATATAGCACACTTGCACCTCACCATTAATTGAAGTTAACGACGTCAAAATTTTCTTTTCCTTGTCTCGAGCTTTTGCTGACACTTTTTCTGTCTCCGATATTTCATCTTGCGCCCAATTTAAACTTCAAAGTACAAATATTGTCACGGATTTTTGTATATTGCTACAAATTTTCTACAACAATGTGAAATTCCACTTTCGTACGCTCTCGAGTAATATCCGATATTATAAACAATATTGTCTGACTCGAACAATAATATTATTGTATCAATAATTATATTAGATGTTATCAATGACACATTTTATATTTGAATATTATAGGTATCGCGCGATTAATTTTCTCAAATTGGTATCGAACGATGCTTCGACCCATGGCAATGTAGAGTCTCGTGACAAAAGCTATCACCTTATTAGGGACTTTGCTGCTCCACGATGAACAACCAGTTTTGCCGACCTGGCCGAGGCTTCCGCTGTCTCAGTTCGCTGTCTTCCTAAATAGTACGCGTCAGATAGCATGCGCTCTTGACTGAAAAATTCCATCCTCTGACAGATTACACGGTCTGGAAGCGAGAGCTCAGATAAAGAGATAAATGTAATACATCGAACATCTTCATTAATAATTTGCTCCAGCCACTCAACATTCCATCCCTGCACACCAGGTGGTAACAGTGAACTAAACGTTGCCTCATCTGGTTATAGTTTTGATTAATATAATACTGTTGAAAATTTTGTCTCAATTATAGTATTGCGTTGGATTGATCAATGGAGACCTGTCGAGAATTTGAATTCTTTGCAAACCATTGGAAAACAAATCTATGTGGTCGAAAGTTTTCGAAGCAGCTATTTCGTATGAGATACAGTCTCAAATAATTAACCAAAAAAAATTTGACTAATTTTCCGACAGTTAGTGACAGATATATACTTTTTTCCGTGCTCTTTTTCAACAGACTTTCGGTTGATTTTTTTTTTTTTTTTGTCAAATTGATGTCAAGCTACCGATACAAATCCGTTGCAAATTCTAATGAATTTTCGTAATAGAGACCACCCAAAAGTTGATCGCAATAAAAATAATTTTTTATAGTGATTGTATGGATATAATTATGAAAAACTTTAATAATTCTCGCATTTATTTCATGGCGTACTCAATTCCATTTAAATATTTAAAATTATTATTTACTTTGTAGAAATTAGAAAGTGGCGGAATTTAATCAGATTTTTTTTTTTATATTGCTTCATAGTAAAATCATATGATTAACGGAATACAACACAAACATTAATTATCAGACATTGATGTCTCAGCTACATCATTCATTCATATTTGAAATGTCACAATACTTTATTTGAAATCTGATAATAGTAATGCATGAGCTTCACCATCAATCACATGGCTTCCTACACACACAACGACGACGTTTTCCTTCACAATCACCGTTTGAAAAACCTTCATCTGCACAAACAAGCCTGCAGTTGGGATCAAGCATGCACAAACCCTTATAGATATTGATACTTGACGTTTCGCAAGTCCTGGCCATGCCCTCCTCTACAAACTCACAAGAAAAACTTGAATCAGAAAGGAGAGAGAACCATGAAAAAATTACCAGAAAAATTGCATTTTACATCCGATAAGTTTATTCTTTTGTGATTTTGATCGTTTTTTATTTTTGATTCACCACATTGCATCCCCTAACTTCAAAAAAATTGTAATTTTAGTCGAGCCTTAATTCCATTAAATGCCTGACGGAAACAACACGTGCATGACAAGAGCTCCCTTAGAGATTGTTTCTGTAAAAACTTAACGGAATTTATAAGGCTCGGAACTAAAATTGGATTTTTTTTTTTTAAGTTATGGGATGTAAGGAAAAATTGTAATTTTAGTCTGGTAACTTAAGGGGATTGCCATTTTTAGTCCTGTACGAAATTATTTTCGGAATTTAGTCCTATAACTTTATAATTTTGGCAATTTTCGTCCTTTTTGACCGAAAATTATAATTTACTTGCAATTTTAATCATGTAAATAAATTTATGTAGGACCAAAAATGCCAACTCCCCTAAGTTATAGGACAAAAAATGCCAATTCTCCCAAAGTTACAGGACTAAAAATGCTGGAAAATGATGAAAATTGCAAAAAATTTAAAGTTACAGGACTAAATTGTGAAAATTAATTCGTACAGGACCAAAAACGCCACTCCCCATAAGTTACAAGACTAAAATTGCATTTTTCCAAGGATGCAATGTGGTGAGTTAAAAAATGATAAAATTGCAATTTACCTCTTGTGATACTTAAATGTGCATATTACCTCCATATGAAAAAAAATTTAGCAATTTACCCCCCTGTATTGTTTAAAATGAAGCAATTAATTTACCTCCCTAGACAGGGAGTAAATTGCTTCATTTTAAAAGACATAAGGGGGTGAATTGCTATTTTTTTTTATAGAGAATAATTTACTTATTTACAATATCACATGGAGTAAATTGTATTAAACTCGTTAAAAAATAATAAGATAAAAATCACAAAAAGACTAACTTGAGATATTTAAAATGCAATTTCATCCGCTAACTTCATGATGAAATCTTGAATCAGGAAAGAGAGGAGGAGGGAGGAAGAATATTACGAGAGGCCAAAGCAAATACCGAGAGCAGCACCAGCCAGAAGAGGTACTTAGTTTTCATAATTATATATCCAATCTTCTCTTGCGCCACTACTCTCCATTGAACAGCCCTATTTATACTAATAACTCAACATGCATTTATTTTTGGCCGAAAACTCTCAGATTTATACGAGAATAGTGGTCGTGACACGTTATTTCTATGTGTATATAATAAATAATTTTTTTATATTTTAAAATATAAAATAAAATATATAAATCAACAAATTACATTTTAAAAGAAAAAAATAACTTAAGGTATTATCGGCACAATAAAAAAGTTGGTGTAGTTGTGTTAAAATAACATGGAATCACTTTAATAAAGAAAGAAACAAAAAGTACTCTTCACTTTTTAAATGCAATTTACCCCGTGTGATATGTGAAATGAGCAAATACCCTCCTGTGAAAATAGAATTATCTAAATACCCCCTTGTGTTGCAAAAAATAAAGCAAATTACCCTAATATCAACGGTTTAGATAGGGGGTAATTTACGTCTTTTTCTAGAACACAGAGAGTAATTTGTTATTTTATTTTTTAAATGAGTTTTTTTGCACATTTCTCATATTACAGGGGATAAATTGCATTTTTTTCCATTTTAAATTATCTAAGGGGTATAATTGTCATATATAAAAATTAGTGCAATGGTGTCACAAATCGTCATTTGTGAGTGTAGAGGGTCTTTCTTTCTTATATTAGTACAGATATAAATAAGAATAAAATATATAAATCAACAAATCACATTTAAAAAAAAAAAGAAAGAAAGAAAAAGATCAACTTAAGGTATTATCGATACAACAAAAGAATTGGTGTAGTGGTGTTAAAAGGACGCCGTTGAGTCACTTATGTAAAAAATAAAAAATAATAAGTGCAATTAATTTTTAAAATTATCTAATTAAGGAAATAATTGTCATATTTAAAAATTAGTATAACTGTATCACTTACCGCTATTCGTAAATGTAGATGCTTATTAGTATAGGTATAAGCTATCCAAAATTTCTGTATAATTAGGCTTTCTTAACTCAATAATTGACTTGATTTCCAGATAAATTGGGCAAAGTTCTCCCGGTTTTACTAATTGTTTATACAGCAAATCATGTGCAAACTCTTGAGTCCATCTGTACAAATTAGGATAGTTTCTGCAACCAAAATTTCTAAAGTTGATGTTACAAAAATTTCACCAAATTCATCAATCAAGAAACATTGCATATGAGAGCACCTCCACAAGTTGTTATAATAATAACTATTAATTACTTGCTGTTTTTTGTCACAGCAATGTTTATTTCTACTCAATTTATTAACAACCATGATGAGTAGGAACGACTTCCAGACATGACTACACATACGAACAAATAGTGCTCGATCAAATATTAGCACACAAGAATCCGTCAAACAATGCTTTTCAGTCATCATGAACAGGGGGAAAGAAATTTATCTCACTGTCAAACTTGCAGAATTTAAGCACAAAAAGCCCTCCGGCAAGTAGTAAGACAATGGAAAAATAGAGTTCTTGGCACTTCTGATTTTTGGTTTACACTTGTGATGCAGTTGCAGTATTTTGTATCTAAGCTTAGCAGTATTTTGAACACTTTTGTTTACCAGTATTTTGCTGTGGTTTTGGTACACTCTTTATGACTATAAGCTTAGCAGTTTCTTGAAAGTTTGTTCAAAGATTATTCAAAGGTGATCGTATTAATATAATCTACTATTTATTAGTGTCCAATCTTTACAGATTGAGTATGACATGTTTACATCTTGTTATTTTCACATAGTCAAAATGCCACAAGTTCAGGCATGATCAAAGTTATTTTAACATAACAAATTCATTACTAATCTTAAGTATAAATTAAAAAATAAACACTTCCTTACTAATCTTAAATGAAAAACATACCAATAACAACAATAACAGAAATATAAAAACTCACTTTCTTACACAATCTACTCCCTCTCTGCACTAATCTTTTTACTGCTTTCACCACTTCCTAACATCCACATTAAAAAAGAAAAAGAAATTCCATGAAAAAGCAAACAACTTGATATATAATTTCTAACTCTTTTCCATCTCTGTTCTTTTGTTTCTAGCACACTCATATTCCTCACCAAGCTAGATTTTACTCCTTGTTCTTGAGCACATTGGAGAATCTTCCCGCTGAAAGAATCTACATCGTTATTCTGAATTTCTTTAGTCCTAAAAATCAAAATGAATCTATATACCTTGTAGTCATGATATGAATGGAAGCGTCTTTCTGTATTTTGGTTAGTCCAATATATGCCAACGTAAGTTGGCTTACTATAGTAGTAATTTATTCAACTGGGCGTGGAAGACATGGCCCAATTTCTTCTTCAATCTTCGCGCAACTGCTGGTTGAAATTAGGGCTTGGAGCAAGCAACAAGAATTGGTGGGTGTGGGGTTAAAAAGTGTGACCCCCTCCCTTCATCGCTTAGGTGGCAGGTGGTTACAACAAACCACTCTCCCAGAAAAGCCCTAATTTTTGTCCACGTAATTAAATTTTGACCATTTTTAAAAAATCAATCATCGGAGTCTTGTAATTGTCGAAAAAATTAATTATGGTATTATTTGACACCAATGTTTTTAGAATCAACCCGAACCGATTGGTTCTTTAAATTCAATCAGGGGAACCTACCATGTGTTCGGGTCGATTCATAGGGCCAAAAATGATAAGGCCCAATTGGGGGGTGGCTGGCCCCCGAAAAATCGTGAATTTTTTTTGTGCATAAATGGGTAAATTATATTTTGCCATTCGAACTATGCCCGTTTTTACACTTTGGCATCTAAACTTTTTTTGTGTCAACTTGCCATCTCAACTTTGCGAAATTTGCACTTTACCATGTATGATCGTCTTTTTAGTGATTTTTTTATTGAAAAAATATCACATGCTGTGCATATGTGAAAAATATCACATCAAATGACCTTTAAATATCACATGTGCATTGCATATGATGCTTTTTTAACAAAAAATTTGGTGAAAAAATAGTTATAAATGGTAAAGTGTAAAATTTCGTAAAGCTCAAATGTTGACACAAAAAAAAGTTTAGATGCCAAAGTGTAAAAACGGTCATAGTTCGGATGATAAAATATAATTTACCCTAAATTTTTTATGGTTCAAGTTTTTCCATACTTATAGCTAAAATGCTTTAGTTTGGCTTATATTGTCTTAATGTGGGACGATAAACTTGATTTAAGCTTTCAATACTTATAGCCTAAAATACTTAAGTTTAGTATATACTTTTCCAATATCGATCAACAAGCTTAGTTTAAGCTTTTCCATCCTTATAGCCTAAAATGCTTGAGTTTGACTTATATTTTTTTAATGTGGAACAATAAGCTTGGTTTGAACTTTTTCATACGTATAGCATAAAATGCATAAATGTGGCTTCTACTTTTTCAATGCTTAAAAATAAGCTTGACTTAAACTTTTTTCATATATATAATCTAAAATACTTAAATTTGATTTATACTTTTTCAATGTGGGGATATGAGCCTGACTTAAGCTTTTTATATTTATAGTCTAAAATACTTAAGTTTAGCTTATATTTTTTCAATGTGGGACAATTAGCTACTTCTAGGGTTTTTCTTTCCTTTTTCTTCATTATCTACTTTTTTACGAAAAGTAGATAAATTTACAATGGGGAGTACAAACTCCCGTTTGTAAATTTATTGAAACAAAAAAGTATCCAAATTTATAATGGGGAGTACGAACTCCCTAGTATCGCCTAGAAAATCATAAACAAGGAATACTACTCCCTTACAGTGATGTTCGTTAAAAGCATAAATAAGGAGTACTATTCCTTTACAAAATAATTTTCTAGGTAAATTGTGAAAAGAGGAAAAGAGTTGATGGCGATAATCCAATATGTCAAAAAGTTTATGCCAATATGCTCGAATTCGGGGCCAACTTATCACATGCAAAAGCTTTCCAAGCAGCAAACAAATAGAAAATACAAAGAAAAGACAAAATACCATCAAGTTAAGTCGAGAGTTTGGCATGTCAAAAAGTTTATGTCATATCGCCAGTTAATAGTAAGTATATCTCAACTTGATGTAGTCATATATTTTCTTAGGATACCTGCAACACGGTCGAACAAACTGTTCTTCTTTATACTTTTCTCCAAGCTTCTTCAATCTTTTTTTAACTTTTATTTTTTAAAGAAAAAATTATGAAGGCGTGCATCTGTTTTATTCGAAAGGGGAAGCAACAATGCATTCAAATTTCAAGAGTTTGTGTGGTTTTAAATTTTTACTTTTTGTTAGTTTGAATTTTGATTTAATTGCTTCTTTCAAGAGGTTTATTGATTTTTTCTTGTTAAATTATTATAATTATATTTATTTAATTAATTGGTATATTAGGTTTCGGTATGCTACAAATATATATACATGTATATAATATATTTCGGGTCAATTGACTTTCTCAATTCGATATACCGATCGAACCAACAAGCCAATCACCCAATAATTTATGCGGTTCAATCACCAATTCGATTTTTAATATATTATTTGCTACCCCTATAACTAGGATCATTATTTTTCCACCTTCTAATATACGGGTCAAAAATACAATTAAGCCAAATAAAAAAAAAAATAACTCCAATCTCCATCCCATTGTATACCACATATAGTTCAACAAATCCATTTAGGTTGCATTTGGATTGAAGATCAAATTCTTTGGATATATTTGGATAATTTAAAATGTAAAGGATTTCAAATTCTTCCATTTTAATTTTGAACAAAATTTTTATGAATATGGATGGATTTCAAATTTTTCTCAAACTAAGTCATTTGATTTTTTTTTTCAAAATCCTTGTTTCAAATCCAAATCCATCAATAGGATTTGAAATCCTTTACATTTAAAGTTATCCAAACATATCCCAAAAATTTATTATAATTGAAATTCATAATTTCAAATATTTTCATCCAAATGCAACCTTATCATTATTGTAATATTTATTAAATGGAAGACTTTTAAAATAACTAACATTAATTGAAAAATATATGTCGACTAAAACACACTTAATATATTTATTTTTCGGAAAAGAGAGTCACATTTCTAATCGATTATCTCTGTCAATGATTTTTCTAACTATGTGTGTATATTAATTTATTTTCAATTTTGATTGATTATTCATTTTCTTTTGGATAAAATGTATTTTACCCCCTATATTTTGTTGAAATAGCTAAATTTCTTTGTGTTTTTAAAATTGCTAAAAGAACCCCTGTGTTTTGTTATCTCAACAAAAAATATCCCTTTCGTTAATAATTAAAGGAAAGTGCATTACAAGCGCTCCTTGTGCGTTTGAGGGTGTTTTTTAGCTGTTTTCTATCTTATTTTTGAATTGTTTTGACTAAAATACCCTTATAATGTTTTTATATTTTATATGTATATGTTTTTACTTGTTTTCAGTGATTCTTTTTACATTTTCATCAATATAAAAAATAAAATATTTTTTAAAATATATTTACTTACAATATAAAAAAATTAATTTAATATGTATATAATTTTTTTAAGTTTTATAATTTAAATTGAAATATTAATTAAAATCACACTATAAAAATTAATATAGTAAATTTATTTTTCAAATTTTGAAATATCTTAACTAATATAAATGATAAAAATTATAAAAATTATATAATATTAATAATTTAAATTATTATTTATTTAAAAATATTTAAATAAATTATATTTAAATTTAAAATAATTTTTATAATTATTAAAAATGAAATTTAATTATATTTAAAAATTAAAAATTAAAATAATTAATTTAAAAAGAAAAGAAAGGACGGGCTACGACGAATACTAAAATAAGAAATAATATATATTAAATAAGAGGATAACGGTTATTTTTAAAAAAAAATAACGCCGTTAGTTATATTTAATGAAAATGGGCGATTGAGCTATATTTAAGAAGCACATGGGGTTTTTAGCTTATTTTTAAAAAAAAAAAAAAGGGTATTTTTAATCGATTTTTTAAAATACAAGGGGATTTTATGAATTTTAATCTTCTCTTTTATTATTTTTACTTAATTAAACAATATAATAAAAAATTTAAATCTGGCACTCTTGCAAAAATGTTTGAAATTATGAAAATAGAAGTGCACCAGTTCTGGCATGGGCGTCAAGCATAGGATCCAAACCCACTTCACTGAGTGGAAAGGCCACCCCCCTAAATCCTCGAAATTCTCATTACCTTCCTTTCTGTCCTTCCCCACAATCTTCGCCGTCCCATCCTCTTCCTCCCACCATCATTATCACAAGCACAAAAGAAAGAGAGAAGTTCATTTCTACCTACTCGAGTACAGTGAAAATCAAGCAGCAGATTCCACCATTGTTTTTTACTCAAGAAAATAAGAAAAGGGCCTTTGTTTTGCAAGTGTGTCTACTCAGATCAACTCCAACCACGCGGCTTAAAAGACGTTCTTTTCAATGAACTACAAAAAGCTACCCCATTTGCGTTTGCAACTGATTTCTCAAGGTATTGATGAATTTAAGAACTCAAATCTCCTTTATTAGTTCTTTCCCGCTTACCCATATTAGTTAATGTACTATTTTCTTTTTCGGTATGTTTGGCAGATGCTTTCTCCCGTGGTATGTGCAATGAGTTTATTAATTCATTGTTGAGAAATATTAGTCTTTTATTAATAAGATTTCTAGGTGATATAAGAGAAGAGAGATTTCTTCTGGGATTTAGTGAAGGTGAGAGTTTTTGCCGGATTTACTACTCCTGGAATGTATGTTTGTATATTTGGTTTACTTGTTTGAATATTTGGTTATTATTTATTAGTCTTTCCGTGTTACCGAGTAATGGTTTGTTTTTTGAGTAGTTAAGACTTTCACCAACAACCCAGTTTGAAAATTTGGAGAGAGAGAGAGAGAGAGAAAGAGAGAGGATCTTGGGCTAGCCCTTCAATTAATGATATTTTAGTATTAAGGAAGGGAACAGTTCATTGAAAAGAATTTGGCAACCGAGAGACAGTAGCATTGTTATTGCAGTTGTAATTTGTAATATTTGATTACCACGTATGCATTGGTCTCCTAGGTGAATATATTATATTATCATTAGAGTATGTCGTATTTGAAAGTTTCTTACACGTCTTGGGCAGATCGTTCCTTTTGTTTTCTACATGACTAGCCCTCTTCTTTTTTTTAAGTATTGGGAGAGTAAGCAGTAGAAATGAAGTGATGGATTCTTTTTTCTTGTAAGTGGGGGTATGCGGATGTCTTCTCGGATTTTGGGCTCTTCTGTCTCCTACTTGGAAGGTTTAGATTTGAGGGGATATGGTGTGATATCCTTGATACCTGTTTATCCTGTTTTTGGTTGATTATAGGTAATATTTTTCTGTCGTTCTATGAAGTTTAGACTTTAGATTTATATAAGTGTTATTTTAACAGTAAAAGATTTGAACTGGGCACGAAAAGCGGCTTTTTTTCACTTTTTCAGAAAAAAAGAGAAAGTGAGTTACTTTTGTAGAAAGAGAAAGTGTTTTGATCTATCCCAAAGGTGTAAAACATTTCACCCTTAAGTAGTCTCTTGACTCTCTTCCTAAGCTGGATTTGACTGAAACAAGATATTTGGAAGAAAATTTTCTATAAGATGCTTTGAGAAACACTGAAATGCAACGGGGTCCTTTTCCTGGATGAAAAAGTATTATAGTGGAAGAGAGGCCTTTTAAATTTGAATTTTAAATTTTGGTAAAAGATGTATCATGTTGCTGTTCTTTACCTGCTTAATACACTTGCTATTTTGATTTTTGACCTCTTTGATGATTAATGATTTTCAGGTTTCAGTGACAAGTATAGTTTTCTGTTGCATATGTTAACAGAATGGCAGGAAGATCCTTCAGACCTTCTGATTCACAACATGTGAGCGGTTCAGTCGCTCCAACTGTGACCTTTACAAGGAGAACATCATCAGGTCGATATGTCAACTTGTCAAGAGAAAGTCTTGATAGTGAGATAAGTGGTGTCGAATTCTCAGAATACACAGTGCATATACCACCAACACCTGATAATCAGCCGATGGATTCTTCTATATCAATTAGGATGGATCCTCCGATTTCACAGAGGGTTGAGGAGCAGTATGTATCCAGTTCTTTGTTTACTGGTGGATACAACAGTGTTACCCGTGCCCACTTGATGGACAAGGTGATTGAGTCTGAGACTAATCATCCCCAGATGGCTGGTGCAAAAGGTTCATCATGTGCTATTCAGGGTTGTGATGGAAAAGTCATGAGATGAGAGGGGTGAAGATATTCTCCCGTGTGAATGTGATTTCAAGATTTGCAGGGATTGCTTCATTGATTCTGTGAAGACTGGTGATGGTATCTGTCCTGGTTGTAAAGAGCCTTACAAGAACACAGATTTGTCTTTAAACTCCGTGGAGCCTGGTCAACCGTTGCCTCTGCCATCTAATGTTGGGATGTCAAAGATGGAAAGGAGGTTGTCATTAATGAAATCAGCCAACAGGTCAGCAATAGTGAGGAGCCAGTCTGGACTCATGAGGAGCCAAACAGGGGTGGATTTCGATCATAACCGATGGTTGTTTGAGACCAAAGGAACGTATGGATATGGTAATGCGATATGGCCGAAAGATGCAGGATTCACAGATGAGAATAATGATGAATCAAGTGAGCCTCCAGAACTTCTCAACAAACCATGGAGGCCACTCACCCGTAAATTGAAGATTCCAGCTGCAGTTCTCAGCCCGTATAGGTAAAAGCAGTTTTGTTTCAGTTGTCTGTATTCTGTTTCTGTCGTTTTCGTTTTATATGTAATCAATACTTATATTGATGTTTGTAAATGTGAGCGAATTATGTCTGAGTTTAACTGAATGATAAAGTTCGAAGTTTGGTTTAGGAAAATAATTATATTAAAGATGAAGAACTCTAGCAGAGTCTAGAAAAAATCATTGAAACATCACTCTTAGAGGAGCATAAGATGCTGACTGATGTTCCTTTGGGGTAATCTGTTGTGAGTTGAGTTAGAATTTTTGTCTTCAGTGAGGCTATGCTATGTTCAAAGCAGTACAAGAGGAGCTGGTCTACTCTCTGGACTTATGATATGCTTGCTATGCATGTCTTGAAATCGGGTGGAACTCGTAATTGCTGATTTTCTTCAATTCAAGATTGTGGTTATGTCCATTTGTCTTGTGTAAATTTCTACTCAGCAACTTTTTCTTGTTTGTGTCTTAATCTTAGTTATGTGACCGTCAAAACATTCTATCACATTTTCATTAGATAGTGAAACCAGTTTCCGCAAATTTAAACTGAATCTGGTATATAAGTCTGACAAGCATCTTTTGTAATTTTGCATCCTGCAGACTCTTAAATTTTTGTACGTATGGCTGTTCTTGGACTATTTTTGGCTTGGAGGATCAGCCATCCCAATGAGGATGCTAGATGGCTGTGGTTGATGTCTATCATCTGTGAGATTTGGTTTGCCTTCTCTTGGTTACTTGACCAGCTCCCAAAGTTCTGCCCGGTCAGTCGTGCTACTGATCTTAATGTGCTGAAAGACAAGTTTGAAACGCCTAGTCCAGCCAATCCAACTGGGAAATCTGATCTTCCGGGGGTAGATATATTTGTTTCCACTGCTGATCCAGAAAAAGAACCTCCGCTTGTTACTGCCAATACTATTTTGTCTATCCTTGCTAGTGATTACCCTGTTGAAAAGCTTTCTTGTTATGTTTCTGATGATGGAGGTGCCCTCCTGACTTTTGAGGCCATGGCAGAAGCTGCAAGTTTTGCAAACTTGTGGGTACCATTCTGTCGAAAACATGATATTGAACCAAGAAATCCTGAATCTTACTTCAGCCTGAAAAAAGACCCATTTAAGAATAAGGTCCGCTCAGATTTTGTCAAAGATCGTAGAAGGGTTAAGCGTGAATATGATGAATTCAAGGTTCGAATCAATGGTCTTCCTGATTCAATTAGGCGTCGTTCTGATGCATATAATGCTCGAGAAGAAATCAAGGCCATGAAGCTTCGGAGACAGACTGTTGAGGATGAACCATTAGAACCTTTGAAAGTCTCTAAAGCAACTTGGATGGCAGATGGAACTCACTGGCCAGGCACTTGGATGGTTTCAGCTCCAGAACACTCAAGGGGTGACCATGCTGGTATCATACAGGTATATGTTGTGGACTTTCAAGGAATTGACCATTATCAACTCAAGTTTGGATCATTTGATCTGGATTCCTATTCCTTCTTGATGCCAGGCTCTTCATTTCAACATGAATAATGTTTCTTTCAAAAATTTCGACTTAATTAATTTATTTGTTAAAACAGGTCCGAAGAGAAGTCGTTGGGACAAAATTATAAACATCTTATATAATTGGTCATATAATCGTGCTTAACTTTAAATGAAATATTTTGGAACTTTATTTCCCACTTGCACTTTTTCATGGTCTTGTAAAATTTTCGTCTTTGCCAGAAGCTTTTCCTTGTCTCTGTTAAGCCGGGGAAGTCTTGCAGCGTCTTAAAAATTTGTCATACACCTGGCATCTTCATTTTGTTCAACCAGTTTCAGTTGTTGAAGTTCCCAAAAGTATAAAGATCCAAGTGGAGACATTGTTGTCTCCATTGATATTCGTGCAAGCTTATGTATTGTCTTACATAAATTTCAAAAAGAGTTTCCAGAATTTTCAGGTTGCAATTTGGTAGGCAACAAGGACACTTCTGATTAGTCACCTTGCTAGATTACATTAAAGGTTTCGGCTGCTGTTGTTTGCTTAGAGAGTGAAAGTATATAAAGTAGTTTCTTTTTTCTTCTGTATGTTGACTCATTAAGTATTTCTTTTTTCTTTCT
This sequence comes from Sesamum angolense, assembly GCA_034509725.1. NCBI lineage: Eukaryota > Viridiplantae > Streptophyta > Magnoliopsida > Lamiales > Pedaliaceae > Sesamum > Sesamum angolense. The sequence goes on along the minus strand of JACGWL010000006.1, from coordinate 5,597,598 downwards.
TATGCTAAATGGATAACTCATTAAGGAAGATGATCTTTTCTTAACTATGTGAACTGCAGGTAATGTTGAAACCTCCAAGTGATGAACCTCTTCATGGAACTGTTGACAGTAGTCCACTCGACTTTACTGAAGTTGACATTCGGCTGCCCATGTTAGTCTATGTTTCTCGTGAGAAGCGACCAGGATATGATCACAATAAGAAGGCCGGAGCTATGAATGCTTTGGTTCGAGCCTCAGCCATCATGTCCAATGGCCCCTTTATTCTGAATCTCGACTGTGATCACTACATCTACAACTCGGAGGCAATAAGAGAAGGCATGTGTTTCATGATGGATCGTGGTGGAGACCGTATATGTTATGTTCAATTTCCTCAAAGGTTTGAAGGCATAGATCCATCTGTCGCGCTATGCAATCACAATACTTTTCTTTGATGTCAACATGCGCGCTCTAGATGGGCTGCAGGGTCCGGTTTATGTTGGCACCGGATGCCTTTTCCGCAGGACTGCACTTTATGGCTTTGACCCACCCCGTTCGAAAGATCACTCTGGTTGCTGCAGCTGCTGTTTTGCTCGTCGTAACAAAAGCACATCTGTTAATTCTGCACCAGAGGAGCACAGAGCACTTAGAATGGGAGATACTGATAATGAGGAAATGAATCCATCTCTCTTCTCTAAAAGGTTCGGGAACTCAAGTTTCCTAGTTGACTCCATCCCTGTGGCAGAATTCCAAGGCAGACCACTTGCAGATCACCCTGCTGTAAAGAACGGACGACCGCCTGGTGCTCTCACAATCCCTAGAGAACTCCTTGATGCATCAACTGTTGCTGAGGCAATTAGTGTCATCTCATGCTGGTATGAAGACAAAACTGAATGGGGTAATCGAGTTGGATGGATTTATGGGTCAGTGACTGAAGACGTGGTGACTGGGTATAGAATGCACAATCGAGGCTGGAAATCTATATATTGTGTCACTAAGAGGGATGCTTTTCGTGGCACTGCTCCTATCAATCTGACTGATAGGCTTCACCAGGTCCTTAGATGGGCCACTGGGTCGGTTGAGATATTCTTTTCACGTAATAATGCTTTGCTGGCTAGTCCTAGGATGAAGCTTCTACAAAGAGTTGCTTATCTCAATGTCGGTATCTACCCCTTTACCTCCTTGTTTCTCATAGTTTACTGCTTCCTCCCTGCATTGTCACTCTTTTCTGGTCAATTCATCGTCCAGTCTCTAAACGTCACCTTCCTTACATATCTTCTTGTCATCACTTTGACACTCTGCATCCTGGCCATGCTTGAGATTAAGTGGTCAGGCATTAATCTGGAGGAATGGTGGCGAAATGAGCAGTTCTGGTTGATAGGAGGAACAAGCGCTCATCTCGCAGCTGTACTCCAGGGGCTGCTCAAGGTGATTGCAGGGATTGAAATCTCATTCACTTTAACATCCAAGTCTGCTGGCGATGACAATGATGATGAATTTGCCGATTTATATATCTTGAAGTGGTCATCCTTGATGATTCCACCTATTACCATCATGATAACCAACTTAATCGCAATAGCTGTTGGTTTTAGCAGGACAATATACAGCGCTATACCGCAGTGGAGCCGTTTGCTTGGTGGTGTATTCTTTAGCTTTTGGGTCTTGGCTCATCTTTACCCCTTTGCAAAAGGGCTGATGGGGAGACGAGGAAGGACACCCACGATCGTGTTCGTCTGGTCAGGGCTTATTGCTATTACCATTTCACTCTTGTGGGTTGCGATCTCTCCCCCTTCCGGTAGTACCCAAATTGGAGGGTCCTTCCAGTTTCCATGAGATTTTTAAGACATGGGCTTAAAACTGGTGACCTATTCTCAGCGTCATTTCGATAGATGTTCTTTCGGATTTACCCTTAAAAAAACGAGCAACGTACGAGACTGCTGTTATCGTTTAATTTTATTTATTTTTTCTTCTCCCGTACATGTTTGCGGCAAGAGCAACACAAATAGAAACTTGAGAATATAGCTACTTTATTCTTTATTTTAAGTATAGTTTGGTATGGCTTGGGGAGTTATAACACTTGTTCTTCCATTGAGTTGTTTCTGGGGACTTCAAAAGGTAGTTGAGGATGTAATATTTGAAAACGTTCAAATTTTGGACCCCAACGTATTTGAATTTGCCAAAAACAGTGTGAATTTTATGGTACGACAATGAACCTAAGATTAGGAATATGCCTAATCCATCTGCTTTCATCTATGCTGCAGCTGTCCAGATAGCGACGACTGACAGCCTGACCAAATGAATCATATTCAAATAGGAATGTAAATGATTCGAGTTGAACTGAATATATTATTATTTAAATTTATTTGAATTATTATCGAGCTTTAAAAAATTTATTTGAATTTGGTTTGGTTATTATTCTAGTCGAGCTCAAACGAGTTTTAATTGGATCAAATTCGAATAATTTGATATTTTTAAATATATTTTACTATTTTTGCATTAATCAAATCGAGTTCGAGCTGAGTTCAAAGTTTACGGACAAGATTCAAGTTTAGTTTGTTAAATTTAACAAATCGAGTTCAAATAAATTTTGATCGATCGATTTTAATTAAATATCGATTAGTTTGATTATGTTCAAACAACATTGTTGTGATAGTTAATATTATATGTGTATAAGTTGTTAGGTGAGAAAAAAAATGTAATATTATATTTATAGTTGAGTGATGATATGTTTAATTTCTTTTTTATTTTTAGCTTTATTATCGTGAAATGTGTTTAAAGTGTGGTTTGAAAAATATCTCAAAACAACATATTTAGGCGAGTATAAAAATTAATCATAATGTGGTGGTAATGTGGCACATTTGAGTGATTACAGAATTTTGGTTTTAATAACTTAGAAGTATTTTAAAATAGAATTGATATTAATATTACTATGTATTAAATATTTTTAAACAATTAATATATCATATGTTAATATCATATTTAATGAAGATAAGTTATTTGTTATTAAGAAAAAGATAGTTAATATTCGTGATATTTATTTAATCAATGGAGTATTATAGCAGGAAAAATATATCTATATACTTAAAAAAAAATTATACATTACTTTTTATGTACTAATATTTATACACGTAATTATTTTTTATTTTTTAAATTTATTCTTATGTATTGTATGTTTTGAAAGATCTATAATTATCTATAAATTAATACTTATGTTATGATTTAATTTTAATACTGCTTATATATTAATTTTTAATATACTAATATTTTAAATATTATATATTTGATACACAATTTTTATATATTTCAAAGTTTTGTGAGAATACAGAAAGAGCTGTCACATAAATTATATTTACTTTCATACTATATAAATTTGATTATTTTTGGTATAAATGCATTTTTTGTCCTTAAATATAGTCACTAATGCGATTTTGATCCTCAAACAATTTAAAGTTGCAATTTTGGTTTTCAAACTTTAACTTTTTTGCACATTTAGTCCTTCCGTTAACTTTTCCTTTAACCCTAATGGAAATTTCATTTAAAGTGAAAACAATTGCTATTTTTCATCAATTTTGTGGTGTTTTTCAAATTGTAATCCAATGCATGTAATTTTTCTATTTTTCTTCAAACTTCAAAAGAAAATAAATAAAAAATTAAATAAATTAAGCAACAATTTTTTTAAAATTTATTGATAATTTTTCTATTATTGACAATTTTGTTAATATTATTTAGAAAATTTGTTGTTTAAATTAATTTATTTTTATTTTATTTATTCTCTTTTGAAATTGAAAGAAAAATAGAAAAAAATGGGTGCATTGGATTACAACTTGAAATACACCACAAAATGGGAGGAAAATAGTAATTTTTCCAGTTTAAATGAAATTTCAATTAAGTTTAACCGAGGGACCAAAAGTGCCAAAAAAGTTAAAGTTTGAGGACCAAAATTACAACCTTAAATTATTTGAGGCCCAAAAATATATTTATCCCATTTTTTTAATTAAAAAATCTGAATTTCAATGTTTTAATATAAATAATTATTAATATATTAAATAAATAATTATTTTGCAAAAATAAGAAAAAAATAGTAAATAATTTGCCACACAAATATAATTACAATCAACCCACATACAAACAAAATCATACGTACAAATATAAATACATATATATAAAGGTAACATGATTTGATAAAATAGTTTAATTGTATTTACTGCTTCGTATATTAGGAGGGGTGGCAAAACAAGGACCATAAATATAGGAGTGGCAAAAAACACCCCACAATTAAATGTTTTTTGGCAATTGTTAGGACTCTGGCGACATAATTTTTAAAAGTGATCGAAATTTGCTTACGTGAACAGAAATTGGGGCTTTTTTTTTTGGGTTTTGCTGATTGGATTTTTTTTTAAAAAATCAACTACCACTTAAGCGTGTAAGTGGAAAAAAAATCTTGCCATATAAGCAATGGTGTGGAAAAAAAATAAATACTTTTTTTTAACTAATTGTATATTTTTTTAATTTGTCCTCTTCCACATAACTGATTACATAAAAAAAAATAGCAAATTGTATGAAAAAAAAGTTTGAATTTTTATATTATACTAGCTGTCGTGGCACAGTGTCTTTGAGTGTGTATAAATAATTTTAAACATTTTAAAAATACATCATAAATTTTAAATTATATATACATGAAATATAAATACTTAAAATTATTAAAAATTAGATTATTCAAGATAATTTTAAATCAAAAAAATTAAAATTATTATTTTCTATAGTACAAACTGACCACCCCCCACCACCCCCACCCCCACGCCCTCCCACCCCTCAGCCCCCTACCCTCGCCGCCCTAGCTTGGGCGACGTGACAATTAAAGATTTGGACGACACTGTGTCAACCAACTTCTCCTAGCGCCAGCAACGTTGCGTTGCCTCTCCTCAACTGGGGCCGGCGGCGGATTGGGTGGGTCGCCGGGGGGGGGGGGGGGGGAGGGCGAGGGGGAGGGGCAGGTGTTTAATTTTTTATTTTGATTTATTATATGAAATAATAATTTTATTTTTATAATTATACACAATACAAAATTTTAAATTAATTTTATATAATTTTACTTTTTTTCCTATGTAAGTGTTATATAAAAAAACAAAAAAAATGCCCAGTCAGCAAAAGCAAAAAAAAAAAATCTTAATTTCTGTCCACATAAGTAAATTCCGGCCACTTTTAAAAATTCAGTAGCCGGAGTCCTACAATTGTTAAAAAAAAAAATTAATTACGGGATACCTTTTGCCGGCCATATATTTGGTTCCTTGTTTTGTCACTCCCCCTAATAAACAGTAGTAAATGCAATTAAACCATTTGATAATGAACAATGATGTTTGTTCTTAAAAAATAAACCCGGACACACAACACACATATCGTAAACTATTTTAAATTATTTCCAAAAATAAATACAAACATACAATCCAGCCCGACCCGGGTGATCCTATTTCTATACTACATTGTAGCACTCCAATATTGGTTAAAATTCTTACTGTACACCAAAACACTTAGAACTCCATGTCATTAAAATGTGAGTTCCCTGCTAACATGTAATCATCTCAACATTTGATGTATGAACACACATCATATGTGAGCAAATTTCTTACTACAACATGTACACACACATCACATCACATAGCAGCTTAATGTCTCGAAGCATCAACCGCCGCTTTACTCCGCCGCTTGGTGCTCCTCCCGCCGGAGCGGCGACGTTGGCTGCCACCAGACCTTGTCTTACTCTTGGGACGCCCGCTGCTCGTAAGCATCTCCCTTTCTGAAGGGGAAATGACACACTCCGGAGGGGGCACAGGGTACCGTCTCGTATCGTAGCAATAGGAATAATACATATGTCTCTGACGGAACCATCTCATGGATTTGCGGCTCTCAGGGGTGACAGTGCTGTAGTCTTTGGCCATCAACGCAGCAGCCGTATCAGTGCAGTTGCTGGATAGGATTTGGTCGACAGGATCGACGATGCAGCCTTCGAGAACCAGGTCTTTGAACTCGGCGACAAACGGTTGGTATCTGTAGTTCACTTTCCTTTTTCCGCCGCTAGTTGCCCAAGATGAAGCGTCCCAGATGGTGGCGTAAACGGACATTGGCTTCGACGGATAGTCCCCTCTCATGGCTGCATTGCGCACTACTTCTCGTATTGGAATCTCGTCCACGTAGAATCTGAGTCAATACACAAGGAAAAATGAAATAATGAGACTGATTTATTTAAGGAAAAATGCAATTTACCCCCTATGATCATATGAAAAAAAAGTAGCAATTTTGCATCGTATTTTTTTAAAATGAAATAATTTACCTCGTGAAATACGATTAATTAAGGTAAAAGCTTACATGATGTTTGTTGGGGTCCAAAGAATGCTGTAGCGATGAGAATCCTTGCTTGGATCAAACCACATTCTGTACCTCTCTTCTCTCCCACGAGAAACGCTTCCGTTGCCATACATGTTCGTCTGGAACCTCCACGCCTTCCCAGGAATTTCCCAAGAACTCTATGTCCAATTCGTCGTGGTTCTTTTCAAATGTATCCACATTTGATGTCTGCATGCGTACATAATCATTTTTGGTTACGGATTATACTGAATAGTACTCCAACACTACCAAAATATATATATATGATTTTTTTGCTGCAGTATAAACTACCACCATATAAAAATTTTGGTAATTCAATACCATTAATCACAATCAAACAAATTAATGTGAAAATCTAAATTTTTACTGTGATTATATATTTCGTAATTTTTAGTTATGACCAAAATATTTACGACGGTTTTAACTATAACTAATGTTTTGTCCTTATTATCAGAAATAACAGCTAGTGCTCGTTGTAGAGCTGTGGTTGACTTGTGTTTGCTGCGATTTTTTCTTTTACCATAGTAATTAATTATAACGAAAAATTATATTTCTTTTAATGGATCAAATTCATAATTGTGCTGTTGAGTACATTTATATTTATAGATAGGACAGTTTTTTTTTTCAACTTTTAAGTGTACTTATGCAATTCGTGGAGCTGGAATAGAGTCATCAACGTTTGAATCACCAACTAATTTATAAAACTATTAAATATAGGAACAATTGTGATTTTCGTTCTATAAGTAAAGGGGTTCACATTTTTTAGTTTTTTTTTTCTAATTCAATTAGGTAATAAATGACGATAATAGGGGGGAAAAAAAGACAGACTAATGACATTTATCATCAGAAATTGACAATTTGGCTGGAAAATGGCCGTAAAATAGTTCAAATTTGACATGCACATGATATTTTTTGGTCAAATTGGCAAGTACCGACGACAAATCTCCTCAATATTTTACCCTTTTTTTTTTTTTACAAAAAAAATAAATATTGTTCTGACTTGCCAAAGTGCCACCACTTTACACTTATACGACAAAAATCAATTTTCCCATTAAAAATAAAAAATGATCATGTGATAATTACATTGAAAAGTGAAAAGAGAAGTCTCGTCTCGTGTACTCTATGTTATAATTATATTTCCAAAAATTTCAGGATTACTTATATATACTCACGTAGAATGCGACGACAATGCCAGCAGTGTATGTGGATGGCATCTTGATGCTGGCGCTGAAGAAGCCATAGTTGTAATAATCAGATGAGATAATGCCTGAGCCTGAACAAATTAAGCAAACGCATGATCCAGCAGTGTTGGTAATTTTTAGTCAGAAATCAAAGAGAGAATCTAATTAGTGTTCTCAATGTTCAGACAACGTATGATTGTGTGCTTACATATTACATGCATGCATTCGCATATTAATTACCTGATAAACGGTTGAGGAGAAGGCTGACGGTCTTGTCGTCCGGAGATCGCCGGATGTTGAATTTGCTGAAGAGAGGAGAATAGGAGTCCCCGAACGCGAGGGTGGTGACATTGAAAGCTTTGGCTGTTGGGAAGGTGGTGGTGGTGCTGCTGATCCATAGAAACAAGAGGAGGGAGAGGGGGGTTAGGCTTCTTTCTAGGGGAGAATGCATTACATGTTCTATTTTCTTTTCCTTGGTTAATTTCTCTTGTTCTTTTACCTTTTTTTTTTTGTGTTTCTCTCTCCTCCAGATTTTCTCTCTCATCCTTTGATGATATTATAGGATATTCCACAAATAAAAGGGACATCCAACGTTATTGGAAGAGAGGAATATTGTAAAGTTTTATTGACTTTATACAATTTGAATATGATCAATTGTAGGGATAAATGCATTTTTTATTTTCAAACACAGTGATTGATGCGATTTTGATTTTTAATATAATTTATATTATAAATTTTGGTCCTCAAATTTTATTTTTTCTGACACTTTTTATCATTTTGTTAACTTTTTCATTAAACTTGATGAAAATTTCATTCTAAGTGGAAATAGTTGCTATTTTTCTTTCTATTTTGTAGTTTTTCACATTGTAATCTAATGTATTCATTTTCTATGTCTTTCTTCATACTTTAAAAGAGAATACACTAAAAAAAAAAATTTAAGCGACAATTTTTACAGACTCAAAGTTAACTAATAAATGAGTATAATAAATACACAAAAGATTTTCATGAAAGATTTTATTAATTTGGTGATAAGATTAAGTTATTAACTATTTATTCTTTTAGAAAAAAAATGACTAATTAAATATCATTTTTTATCATATTTTTAACATATTTTCTTTAAAAAATATGATAAAATATATTTATTCACTTTTTTCTAGAAATATTTAACTTTTGGTTAAGCATATATATTTGTCAATTTCTTTTAAGAAGCATATATGAGTTGTTGGTTATATTATATTTATTGTGTATATATATATATATATATATAATTTGTACTCCATTTTTAATATAAATTCTTCATTTATTAAAAAGATAATTTAATGTACAAAATACTAAAATATATTGAAAATAATATAATTGTTAAGGTATGAGGGACATTTTATCCAACCAAGGGGATAAGTGTCACATGTATTAATTTAGGGGTAAGTGTTACATGACGAATATTTTAAGAGGGAAAGTGTTTACCCATTACTTAGATGACCTCACCTGTTCACAGGCTATATTTACCAAGAATGAGCCCAAAAATTGACAAAATAAATAAATAAATAATGTTTCCAAAGTAGCCACAAATTTTAATTGACAACTTGATTTAAGAAACAAAGAAGAGTTTGACGAAACATTTCAAATGACCTTAAAATATTTATTGGGCGATCCAATTACATGGCCTTTCATTTTGGTGTGAACTTATCAGATTATAAATGTCTAATGATTCAATAGAAAAATACCATTTAATAAAGGTTAATTACATTTAGAATTCTTTTAAAATGTGAAATTACAAGTTTTAGTTCCCTACATGAAAATTCATTGTTTACGCCTGACCATCTTCGTCAGGGTTTGACCAAAAAATGCTAGCATCAGCAAAAAAATTACATAATTTTCTAATTTTACCCCTCATTTAATATTTTTATGTAATAATTCGTACTTGTAAAAAAAAAATGTAATAATGTTAAGCTCAGTCCACGCACACACACACACACACACACACACACACACATATATATATATATATTTCCCTTATTATTTTATAAGTACAAAATTATAAATGAAAATTTTAAACGAAGGGTAAAATTAAAAATTTATGTAATTCTTTTTATTAGCATTAGCATTTTTAGTCCAAACATCTAATGGAAGGGTGTTTGGTGTAAAGAAATAATTTTCGGAATTGGTGTAAGTGTAATTTCAAAACTTCTTTAGGAAAAAGTATAATTTTGTATTTTTAGAGGGGGTTTAAGTGCAATTAACTCTAAAAAACAAATGTTCATTTAAGACTATAATCTACGGACACTTAACTATTAAAATTTCAGTAATAGCTGTTGAAATGTGTTAATCAGTCTTAGCTAGCTGATATATCCTATCAAATAAAATTGAACTGCCTGATATAGATTTTGAGCTACCAAATTAATTGCATCCATTCCTTCTAAATTGACCTTTTATTTGTCCTTTTCAATTTAAAAATCAAAACCCAACAAAAATCCATTCGGCGGCTATTTATTTTATTATTATTATTAGGCAAAATTACATTTTTAGTCCTGTAACTTTAGGTCATTAGTGTTTTTCGTCCTATAACTTTCTTGGTTTACACATTTAGTCCTTTTTTTGGCAATTTTAGTCATGTACTTAACAAATTTAGTCCTTTTTTGTCAGATTTAGTCATGCAATTACAATTTTGGTCCTCCGTTAAATATTCCGGCCAACCCGTTTGGCCGGAATGCCACGTCAGGCAACACGTCAGCTATTGGAATGCCACGTCAGGCAACACGTCAGCTATTGCAATTACATTTTTAGTCCTGTAACTTTCTTGATTTACATATTTAGTCCTTTTTTGACAATTTTAGTCATGTACTTCACAGATTTAGTCCTTTTTTGGCAGATTTAGTCTTGCGATTACGATTTTGGTCCTCCATTAAATTTTTCGGCTAACTCATTTGACCGAAATGCCACGTCAAGTAACACTAGCTGGTGGAATGCCACGCGAGCCATTGTTTTATGGATTTTAAACTAGCAACAGAAAGAAATATTCCCCAAATCAAAACCCTAACTCCTTCATTTTCTCCTTCAAAAGAACATGGGAAAATTGGATGAAATTATTGACGTTTTGAACCGTTAACAATCAACATTTCTTATGTGGGATTCTGTCTTCATGAGTTTTGGATCGGACGGAGCCGATTGAGGCGGTTTTCTCCACAATTGCTTGGTGTTGTGCATGTGTTCTTGCAGTTTATGCAGTGAGCAGAGGGGCTGAAAAGTTGCCATTAGTTCTCGTTCTGTGGTGGGGGTTTTCGAGCACGTGTGATTTGCTTGTGGTTGTCTTTTATATCCTCCACCGTTTCAAGTATGTAGAAGTGCCTAAATTTCTTCTAAAAGCTAACACTATTGATCTCCTATTGCTTCCACTATTTGTCCTACTATGTTTCAGCGCTCTGTATAGGAATACTGCTAAGTTTTGGTGATGTTTCTTCTATAAATTTTTTAGGGATAAATACAATTGTTTTCTACATCGGTCCACTGTTAATTACGAGCTTTGTAGATTTTTTATCACCGAAATAAAAACTTGAAATGACACCATGGTATGGTCCTTGCATTAGTCTTCTTCACTGTAAAGACTGTGGAGTCGTTATCTCAGAGGCAATGGTATTTTGGTGCTCGTCGTATTGGCATCAGAGTTCGGGCAGCTTGGATGGCGTTAATATATAAAAAATCTATGTCGGTTAAAGAAACCAAAAGGATGAGTCAAATTAGAAGTTCGAGCTCGCTTTTTGGTTCAAGAAGACAATAATTACATCCAATTTTTCCCTGTTCTTTCGAAGCAGACAATGAAGGAGTTAGGGTTTGATTTGGGGAAGATTTCTTTCCGTTGCTGGTTTAAAATCCATAAAACAATGGCTCGAGTGGCATTCCACCAGCTAGTATTACCTGATGTGGCATTCCGGCCAAACGGGTTAGCCGAAAAATTTAATGGAGGACCAAAATTGTAATTACAGGACTAAATCTGTCAAAAAGGACTAAATCTGTGAAGTACAGGACTAAAATTGACAAAAAATGACTAAATGTGTAAATCAAGAAAGTTACAGGACTAAAAATGTAATTTTGCCCAATGGCTCGCGTGGCATTCCAGCCGCTGACGTGGCATTCCGGCCAAACGGGTTGGCCGGAAAATTTAATGGAGGACCAAAATTGTAATTGCAGGACTAAATCTGACAAAAAAGGACTAAATTTGTTAAGTACAGGACTAAAATTGCAAAAAAAATGACTAAATGTGTAAACCAAGAAAGTTACAGGACGAAAAGCGCTAATGGCCTAAAGTTACAGGACTAAAAATGTAATTTTGCCTTATTATTATTATTTTGAATTTGAAGCGATGTACTGTTACAAATGAAATAACTCAATTACAATTATTTTTATTAAATATCAATACGTAATAAAGACAATTACAACAATCATATTCTGATCAACAATATTAAATAAATGAAATCAAAACCTACTACTACATTACATAACAAATACTATGCAATAAAATAACATCCCATATATATATATCGTGGGGTTCGAACTTATAAACTCTAATATCGATTCGTGCTGCTATTTCTGTACCAAATATTTTTAGTTGTGTTCCAATATTTAATTGTTTTGTTATCGTAACTAACAAGAATGAGTTAGCAATTAGAACAAATGAGTTATATGACACACTACAATTAATTTTAAATTTTAAAAAAATTAGCTATTATTTTTAAAACATATATTTAATTGAATAAATAAAAAATATTAAAATAACAAAATAAAGTTATGAAAAATTATTAAAAATAAGTGAGAGAGAAAAACTAGCAAAAAAAATTTAATAACATAATTTAAAAAATAAAATATGATAGGCCAAAAAAAGTTAAACACCCAATTAAGGATACTAAAAATTAATGATAGGTTGATGTATACGTTGGTAGTATACATTTATTTATAAAGGTAAAAAAGTAATTTTTTACATGCAAGTCACATAATAAACACATACACCTTACCACGTTTTAAAACTCTTAATACCACTATAAGTACCCCATATATTATTTTTTAAACCAAGTTACTGTTTATTAATTTGACAATTCATAACTCACTGTCTGTAAAAAATTCTCACGCTAGATTTACTAACATTTGGTGTATTATTGTGTAAAGGGTAAAAAAAGAAGTGGGTGTGGCCTTCCCAAGCCAAAAAACCACATCCACACCTGAAAAACCTTCTACCTGAGTTGTCGTCGGTTCATGAGATTATCAAACTTGCAACCCTTTGATAGTAACAAAAAACTTCTTCATTTGTAGCCATGTTTACACTTTTTTCCTACTCAATGGAACAAAGAAGAAAACGAATCAGCTATTTATACGAAAGAAGAAGAAAAAATAAGTCTTTCTCACTAATTTTTTATTTATTGGTATATTATCTCTCAAATTTGCATCTACCTAAAGGAAAAAGTATCGGTCATTTAACTATTTAATGATTTTCCTCTTGTGTTCTGAAATTGAACAAAAAAATATATATACATATAAAATACAATGTGTGAATATCTGAATTATAAGACCAAAATTAAAAACATATCCAGTTTCTGACGTATCTCTCTCAATGTCTCCGGAGGGGACATTTCAATTATTGGGTAGCAACCTCATCCATTACCATAATTCACATGCACAACACCTCTTTTCTTTTCTTTTATTTCTTTTTTTTTTTTTTCTTGTGAGAATCTCACATGTAAAACAGTCATTGTAACTTTTCTTTGTCTGGAGCAGAAGTTATAAAATTTTAAGGGTTAATTGCATTAAGACTCCTTTAAAATGCAAAACTACACTTTCTTTTAAAAAGTTTTGGAATTATATTTGATCTCTTTTGAATTTTAATTTTTTTTACACATAATCCCTTTGAGTTTAGACGAAAAATGATGGTGTTAACAAAACAAGGTAAGAAGTTTATCGAGACTTAATTTTTATTTAGGAAGCATTTCGGGTTTGATTAAAAGCATGTGATATGAACTATTGGGCTTTTATTAAAAAATAGCAAAATGGTCACTAATTGGACTTCATGACCAGAACCACTACTATTTTGAAAAATAGAGGATTAAAATCACTACATTCGAAGTTAGAGGATCAAAATTGTCAATCCCTTAAGGCCACATTTACTTTGAATGATGTGATTAAAATGGGATATATTAAATTGTGATTATTATCATGAAAAAATCACATCATATTTTGGGTTTAAGGCACTAATCATGAGCTAATAAAAAATAAAGTAAACAAAAAATAAAGGGTGATTAGCCATGATATCATGGCTAATCACCCAAAGTAAAGATGGCCTAAATATATAAGATCAAAATTCCAATTAAAAAAATTATAACTTGGACTGCCACGTTATCAAATTCACCGAAGTCTCAATTTAGGTGCTGACATGGTTGATGATGTGGAATTTTTATACCAATTGTTAATTTTACAATTACAGGACCAAAATACAAATTTTAATTTAAATTGGACCAAAATTGCCAACCCCTAACTTACCGGACTAAAAATACATTTTCCTATAGTTTTTCTATCTTTCTTATATACTCTTTGCTCTAAAATAAATTAATAAAAATATTTGAGTTTTCTTCCTCATATTCTATGGTATTTTATTCGATTTATTTCCAAAGCACATGATTATATTATGAATATGCTGACCGTATATATATTTACATGTGTCAAACGTCAAGTGAAGGACCATAAAGACAAGAATTTGGGATTAAAATAAGAATTAACCATCAAAACAAACTTAATTAGCTTTTGTGCATGAATTAGCATCAATTCAAAGGGTTAATTACTTTAATTTTCATAAAAATAGGCAGATTAATTAATTAAAAATAAATTTTCATACACTCAAATTAAAGAGAATGAAAATAATATTAGGACAAATCCTTTCGAATTAAATAACATATAAGAAAGAATCTTTAAATAAACTATTAATCAACCATTACGATGATACTTGGTTTTGAGCATTCATCATCTATTTTTTTTATTATTATTATTGTGCTATTTAGATGCCTTCTAGAGTTAAATTATATTCTAATTCAAAACAGACCGATTTACCTAATTAATTAAAGTTCCGATTGTAATCTTTGTGCGATAATCAGAAAGATGATTGGAATTGAATTGGTTATGATTTATTATCTCAAATACTTCATTTGAACTGTTATTAGTTTATTATTTTTCTAGCCAAATCAGTATTATTTTAATTTGTATTCTACCAATGTTATTTTGAGATTATGTATTTATTTCGTCGAATTGAATTTTATATTTATTTTAAGTCTACTTTATTTTTCTTTTCTTTTAACTTAATTGATTAATATAGAACATATTAATAGGTAAATCATAGTCACTTTTATTGAGATTTGACATAATTATAAATATATTTTCTTTATATGTAAAATTATAAAATACTCCCTGATTTTAATGTTCTTCTAACAACAAATCATCCCAATTTTGTAGTAAACTACCCAAAATACCCTTTTCGATTATAGATTATAATTTCATATACATTTATAAAAAGCTTTATGAATTAATATTTCAATGGATATTTTACTTTACCCAACCTCAAATTTTTTTTATAGTTTTTCAAATATTTTATGTTTTTAATTAAAAATAAAGAATTAAGTAATAATTTTCCTCACCATCGAAGGACTACATAATTATTTTTCATTTGAAGTGTATTTATAATTTTTCAAACAACAACAAAAATATTTGTAATTCACCAAACTTTAGGAAAAATAGTTGTAATTTACGATATATTAATATTATATGTATATATATATATATATATATATATATATATATATATTATATGATTGAAGTCACCTAACTTTTTAAATTATGCCAATTAATAGAATCAATGAACAATAAATTATCGGATGAAATTGCGGATCCGAATTATATTGCCTTCAAAGTAAGGAATTAAATCTTGAATTTCGAAAATCCACTGTGAGAAATTCATTTAAAACTGTGTTCCTGAGCTGATGAATTTGTCCCAAACTAATCATATGCTCTCTCTGCTTTTTACAACTCTTTTTTCGTGTTTATTAGTCTGTGCCTGTGACTTTTTTGCCTCCCATGACGAATGCCTCAAGATTCTTGCAACCCCACAACCCTGTCTAGTCCATGCCATTGTCTCCATACCTGTTGCTCATTCATCTCTTCTCTCTTTTCAGTTCCCACAAGCCAAATAGCTGCCTTTCAATCAAGTCCAATAGCCCACCCCCCTTTTGATTCCTGCAGGCTGCATCAGCCCTTTGTCTTTTGCTGTTTAAAGACTTGATCAGTGTGTATAATTTTGCCTTGATGATATCAACTTGATGTAGCTGTGCTCAATAATCAGGTTTGTGCAGTTCTCTCACATCATTTATAGCTTCTCTTTTCCCTGCAAAGGTCATTAAATTACAAAGGAAAATTTTAGTTCTTCTAGGGTGCTGAAATGGTGAGTAAATATGGTATTGATGTGTTCTTTGAAGAGATCTTGCTTTCTTTTGTTTTAATGTCTTGCTCAGTTGTGTTTGTTGATTAGGTAGTTTTCAGAATTTCAAATAAATTTTCTGGTTGATGTTCCATTACTCCCTTTTTCTTTAATTATTTTGTGGGTAGTTGGGCTATTGATTCAAAGTGGTTTTTGGTTTCAGAACTGCCCAAATAGAGAATAGGAGTAGTGATTATTGAACAAGAATGGGGAGTGATACAATTACTCCTCTCAGAAGGCTTCAAACTATGATGAAATCTCCATGCAGAACAGTTTGCACTTTGCAGATAGCTTGAAGGTGCCACTCTATTTCTACAAATATTACATTGTATCTTATTGTCTTTGGTACTTCATGAATATATGCCTTTGGTTTTTTAGGATTTGAAGAATCTGAGGAAACAGCTGTATACAGCAGCAGAGTATTTTGAGTCATCCTATGGC
Source organism: Sesamum angolense (assembly GCA_034509725.1). Lineage (NCBI taxonomy): Eukaryota > Viridiplantae > Streptophyta > Magnoliopsida > Lamiales > Pedaliaceae > Sesamum > Sesamum angolense. The sequence goes on along the minus strand of JACGWL010000006.1, from coordinate 5,581,116 downwards.
AAGAATGACCACAAACAACTGTATGACACTCTGGTCACCGATCCTGTTTGTGGGTTTTTCTCTTAAGTGAATTTTCTGTGGTTTTATGTTCTAAATCGTATTGGTTCTGCATATCATAATCATGTGTTGCAGTGTGATAGAGTCGTCGAAAGATTATGTCGCTAAAGCTCTTGTAAGTACAGTGGACCATTTGGGCTCCGTGGCCGATAAACTCAACAGATTCCTGGATGAAAAAGCTAAGGAATTCTCTGCAACAAAGATTAGATTTTCTTGCATGGAACAGGTAGCAATAATAAACCAGTGTGCTCTGATGTTGGAACAAGTAGATCTTTTTGAATTGGGAAAAGTTCGAAAAGCCTGTTTTGGACTTCCAACACTGTTTTCTTTTTAACTCTGCAAGAACTTGAAAGACAAACTTAGATATGGCCTTTATAATGTTGAAAACACTGGATGTAAACAAAAAATTCGTATTGTAGAGATTAAAGATTTCCCATGGATTTATCGACTTGAGAGGCATAACGCAACATTCGTTGATGATAGAAACTCCCAAGCACCATAAGCGGTACATTGTTCCAGGCAATTATGCTCTTTCCTCCTCCTTTTCTGTTTTCTGCAATCATCAGAAGTATTATTCTGAAGTAATATCTGAATTCAGGAGCTTACTGTGAAAGTGTCTTCTTCCAGGTGCTGAGACTTTTCAGTTTGTTGAAACAAAGTTTATGTACAGAAATTGCATCTCGTGTCCCCAGCATGACATGCACCAAACCAAGAAAGGTAAAATGAAGCTACAGATCTTTATTTCCCCCTAAAATCTTGTGTGATTAACATTCTTGGATATCTTCTACGTTCCTATTCTTGTTACTGTGAATCTGTCATTTTATGCCTAGTGTAGTGTTAGACTAGGTGATTGTTTGGTGCACCTGAGTTGAAAATCCAGTAAAATCTTATGCCACAAACTCAAACCTATTCTTCTAACAGAATCCCTTCTCTAAATTCTGCACTGTCTGCAGTAACTTCCTAAACTGATAAACGGGTAGACCGACTCTAGGAGCTTCTGTTCATGTGATGGGAATACAACGATGCGTGTATTCTTTCTAAATTTTGATCCCAAGGGGTACTTTCATCTTCAACTAAATGTGGATAAATGCAGTTTTTTCGGCATCATGAATAAAAGAAGTGTATAATTCACTTGAATGAAGTTGAACACAAGTATTATATATCACATTGACATGTTTAACCAAGTACTAGGATGTCTAATTCCTAACTTACTTGACACTGAGAGTAAACTAGCTTATTCTTCTGCAGATAATCCATTTGCTAAAGCTTTTCAACCAACAAGAGTAAAGTCAACACCACCATTGTCACGGTACATGCTGAATGAGGAAAAAATGCATTCTGATCTTTGCCTCAGCTTTTATCACATGAATCTACCTTAATATGTGACTTGCTAATGCAGAAAGGGACAATCAAGGATTTCTTCAAGTGAATCGTCTCCAAATTCTCCCAACTTTTCTTTCACAAGGGTCACATCTAACAAAGAAGCAAGTTAGTATGTAGTGCATATTGTCTAATTTCCAGATGTAAATGCTCAATTTAACAATTCTTACTCTAACATGAAGAGGGTGGTAATTCAGGTATAATTTTGAGGATTTGTTTTTGAATCACTTGTTTTGATTAGCACATCTACTCTCTTTTTTCTCTTTGTTTCATAGATCTGCGGTGTTGTCTTACTTCAAACACCTACTGTCTCACTCACTGCAGTCGATTCATGTTCATATGCAATAGCAGATATAAATATCCACCATACACAAACATTGTGGTCTAGTGGTTTAGAATCTAACGTTGTCACACCAAATGTTGTGGTCCAATGGTTTAAGATAGCTTGTTGTCACATTTGTGGGTGTAGTGGTTTAGGAACGAAAACTGTCACACCAAATGTTTCGTAGGGCTAACCATACATCTTGACTTGTGCTTGTCGATTCCCACTCTGTTAACCCTTGGTGATTGTCGGTCAGCTATAGAGACTAGGCACTGCATAATCCCTCCTAGCTGGTTGCAAGGTGTAACCAAAAAAGAAAAAAGTTTATCCCATGTATAGTATGTGTTAACTTTTGTTTTAGGGCAAGCATCCTGTTATACTCTATATCCCTACATACATAGGATCCTTTTGCAAAGTTGAGATATCAATAAAACTTCAAACAGCTGAGTCGAACGAATCTTTTAACAATTGTCCATCTGAACAGGGATGCGCTCAGTTTCACCGCTCCGTTTCCCCCTCATGAGGTCAGGATCAGTTGCTAATAGATCAGTCTCTCCCAGCCCCTCTGACAATAAACAACGGGTAAGCAAAGATGCATAACATGATCAATTTTCCGCGGTTATTAAGAAAGAAACAGAGCAACTGCTCTTGTTACCCATTCATTGATTCAAATACTAATATAAGAAACTGCTCCTTCCAATAACTACAGAGCCCATCAGAGCCTCAGAGAGCAATCTCAGTGTTCACAAGACCTGGGATGACAAACAGGGAAAGAGAGATTCAATCTTATAGCATAAGAAGTAAGCATATGTTCAAAGCCTTGCTCAGCGTTCATCGTTCAAGAAAGGAAATTGAACGAAGCAGATGATTCAGGGATGATTGATGGGCCGTGGACAAGAATCCGAGTGAAGTTGATAGCAGGGAGATTGAGATTTGTTCAGGTTTCTCCTTCAGCAGTTGGCTTCTGGGGAAACATCATTCTAATAGATGTGCATCATAAAATGTTGCTTGTCCTGTAGATAGGCTACGTTCCTAGTGGTTGGATTGAAGAAGTTGAATCCATTTTCTGGTTTAAACAATAGTGAAGCTACTTGATAGTTGATAATATTACTGCTTTTGCTACAGAATTAAGTCTACTGTTTGATTCTTAGACTAATTTATATTGGCTTTGATTAATTATTTAATAAAATTCAGTTGAACTGGGAAAAGAGAAAAGAAATGACAATAGAATCTACAATTGGGAGATTAATGCAAAATCGATCATACTAGAGGGTACTTTGTGATTTCGGTACAATATTTTTTTAAAATACTGATTCAGTACCATACAACAGAAGAAATGGCAAAATTTATACCGTAGTTTATGAAAGTTACACATTTAGTACCTTAGTTTTTGAATTGACATTTCAGTACCATACCTATCTTTTGATAATATCATTTTTAGTCCATTAAGATCAATTTTCTCGCAGATTAAGTCCCATAGCTTGAAAATGGTATCAGAGCTTAAGTTTTATAGAAGAAATATTTGTTTGTAATACATATAGATATTTTAATCCCTAATGGGGGAATTTTTCAAAATATAAAATCGAACGAAAGTCAAGTTACAATGAAAATTGAAAAAAAATTCAGACTCTAGAATTACATAAAAGTAATTTCTTTACAAATTTTCTCAAGATGTTGGACGTTAGACCACAAAGAAAAGACTAGTCTTCTTACAAAAGAAGAAAAAGAGGAATGGGCGCAGATCTACCACGTCCGAGACACACTAACAGAAAATGAGGTGAAACGTCTACAATCCACCAAGGTCCATCATAGAATACCACCAAGGCGAAATGGATCAGGTAAATTTCTCAAATAATGCAATTTTTAGACAATGACAATAGGAACTGGTAAAAGAATTTGAGCCGAATACCTCAAAATTCTCTCAAATCTAAGAGAGATGCAAAAGACAGATTAAGACTATAGGCATAGGTTAATTCATTTACTTATGAAAATAAACCTCTTGAGCTAAAAGATAGACAAGATCATTAAGATTCTCCGAAATCAACAGAATGATCGTATAGATTTGAAAGTCGAAGTCACAGATTTGAAGAGAAACCAAATGAATACCCCTGAAACCTCCAAATGATATCAAGAACGGATTAAGGATGCCTTCGAACCAATACCTCTTCTACAACAAAGATTCAAAAGCCAAAGATGCAAGAAAATCTAGTCCTCAAATCCATCAGATCCATAAAATAATGGATATATCAATGGTAAATTTTTCAGATCTACAGGAGTTAGCAGAATCTTTTTCCCAACTTAGAACTATGGATCTAGTCAACATCCAAATTAATAAAATCATTCCAATACTACCACTATTGGAGGGAAGTACAGGTTCAAATGACCCTTCACAGAACCATCCAGTGAGAGAACATGCGAACTTCCACAACAACACCACCCGATGTTTGTGGGAACTAGACTAAGAGAAAATCCAAGACGAAATCCAAAAAAAAAAAAAAAGAAATACACCATGGGCTAGGACAATGTTCCAGCCCTTGCATCCATATGGCACTACACTGAAACATTGAAAAGTTGATAGATGAATAGGTTTTGTGGGACAATGAAAAGTTGAAAAGTCGGGTGAGACAATGCCCCAGAAGACACCAAAGCAAGTATTGTGGTATGAGAGTCCAAAAGCGCAATCGTACAAAAAACTCAAAAGGCTTATTAAGATACACTTCATCTGAGATAGATACTTTGAAGGAGGCAAAGTAGGAAGGCTAGAGAGTACTCACAAACTCTCTTTTGGCCTTGAATTAAGGAATATTTGTGCAGTATATTATTATATCTACTTGTTCAGCAAGTATGTCTTCTAGAGTGGAGTAGCAACTGAAATAGTTGTCCCTATATTCTTTGTAAAGATTTGTAATCCATGTAGGAAAATATTAATCTGATCATACAAAGTACCTGAATGACAACTTGATTCAATAGCAAAGGAAGAGGAAGAAGAATAATGACTTCTACTCCAAGAGTTCCAAAAAATCCTCTTTCCAAATGATATCGTGGTCCATATTAAAAGCCAAATCATACAAATTTGAACAGAAAATAGGACCAACAGGGGCTTCATCTCAATGATCTAAACAAACAAACGCAAAATCCACAAGAAGAACATCTATGAAGAAAACTTTCAGACGAGCAACTAAAATTGTCCATGCTCCCTCATATTGCAAGTTAATACCTCGTATTTCAAATTGCTTGGGAATCCTACCAAAAATCAAAGTGACGTCTTAAGTGGTGTGGACTGTAAGCTTAAAGATGATTTCACTCCAATCCAAAGTCTCAATAGCTGGAGCGCAAGGTTCGCATCATCTACCACCAAATTCGAGGCCTTGATGATGAGAACACAAGCTTAGAAGCCTCGAAAGGTTTATCACACGCCCGGAAATGTTCAAAGTGTCTAGTCATGTTTGAAAGGTTCGGGAACGGCCCGAGAATCATCAAATGCAACGAAATCGTAAAAAGACAAATTTAAATATAAACCTAAATGGGATCAAATTCTGCATTCGTGGGCGTTCAAGCACTTATAAAAATGAAATTGCAATGCCAATCTATATGAATTAATTTAACCACGAGTTGTAACCTTTTGGGAATTCGTAGACTTTAACCTTTTTAAGCTTTTCGGATTCAACGCAAGAACAAAACCACGTTCCCTCTGCCAGTATCCACGCCACCTCCAACAAAGTTGTCTTCTTCTAAGTGCTAGCGAATTGGAAGAGTAGAAGATAATATCATATACTATACTAGAAGATAGCTAAGAACAATAGCTATTAATTAGCTAGTCCTAGATTCTTTTTCCCTACAAAATAAACACTTTACTTTTCCTCAACCTCTCATAATTTTTTTTCAATGGGCTTGGGTTCGGCTTAATATGCAAAAAATTTGACGTTCTCTGATAGGTTTGAAGGACACTTAACAAAAAATGCCTAAAGTGTCAAAAAAGTGACACTTTGAGAACTAATATTGTAACCTCAAATTGTTTTGAGGACCAAAACCGATTAAGCAGTATAGTTTAGGTACTAAAATTTTAGTTCTTCCATCTAAAGTAGAAGATTTCAAAATGCAAAAAGCTTTACAAATATTTTGAGACAAGTACCAAATGTAACCATTTGTAGAACATATAGCTAAGGAATCGTAGTAAAGCAACCTGGGTGGCTGAACAAAATAAGGCATTAGGAAATTTGTCTCATCAAATGTTAAGAGATAGATATGGTGAAAATTTGAAGAATTTTACCTGAGATTCTGAGAAGTGTACTTTAGCATATACAAGTGTTTGGGCAAAATAATGAAATTGTAGCATCGACGTTCCACATTACAATGGGAGGCTGCTCTGATCACAAATGTCATTGGCTTCAACAGGAAGTTTGAACTCAAACCAAGCTCTCATCCTCATTCTTTTCAGACATACGACACCTGAAAGGATGATGGTCTGGCAGATCCATTTTGGTCTTTGAAAAGCTGCATGTACTCATGAGAACAATCTGTTTAGAGAGAATGTCAGTGCTGGCAAATCATGTTTTGGTTCTTTTCAAAATCCAAGATCAAAACTCGGCAACTCATCCTTTTCCTTTGTATGGAAATCCAGCTTTAGTGTTTTCTCATCAGTACCAGAGAGATCCTGAGATGTACAATCATTTGAAGGCATAGTACTAACACTGGAGGCTGCTTCATGGCATGTGGAACTGCTTCCCTTGTCTTTCCAGGGCTAGCAAGAAGAAATTTATTTCTTATTATCAGATCCAGACTTCAAAAAGATCCAAGTTAGAAATAGGGAGAGAAGACCATTCTGCATTAGGTGGCTATTGAAATCCAAGAAATTTACATGTTATCAATAAAATTTTCTTTTTTGTGATCATGGAACTTCATTTCCTCATTGGAGTGCCGCAGAATTTGACCTATATATTTAAGTAAGCATTAGATAGTTGATTGGACACTTAACCTTTCCTAGTCTTTCTTTTACTTTCTTGGTCTTGTATCTAACTCTTCTAAGAGTCTTTAATGGCCATATGATCTAACACCTTTCCTTAGTTCCATACAAAGAGGACGGTACAGATTACACATATCACATGCTAAAAATCAACTAAGACATGAAACCATAAAAAGAATTAGAGTTTCCAGATTTCACCTTGGGTAATTTACTGGTGTTAAAAACATTTGTTGCTGCAGCATTTGGTTCAGACATGATATCTGCAAGAAAACAATGATTAAAGAATCCAAAAGAGTCAGATGTTGATAGCTGTTATAAAAGTAACTCAAACCTTCATATGGACATATTTCAGGGGGACTTTCAGGTTCCTCATTTTTATTTGATCTGGTGAGTGTTGCTGATTCAATTGGCGTTTGGCATTCAGAATCCAAACCAGCAGCTTCCAGGGCATGAACATCCTTAGATAAAGAACTTGCCACCGACTTATTGTGATCAGTGAACTCTACATCAAGGATGCGTACTGTATGATTTGTTGTTCCTGATCTGCAATAAAGAAAATTTTAGTTTAGTAAATATATGCATCATTCCTCCATTACTGAAGGCAAGTAGACCATTCATAATATTTGCACACCAGCAGACAACTATTAATAGATGGGTTTGCACCAGCTGAATAAGAAATCTGGTTTCCAGTTTCTAGAAGTGCAACATAATTGCATCTAGCCTACAATGATTAGAAAAAACGTTTTCGAAATCATCCCATTTGTAAGTTTACGCTACTTTAGGAATCAGAACTCTTTAATAACCTTTTGGAAGCTAGGGCAATACTGATATCCGAAGGGAAAGTTAGTTTACTTTGTGTGAAAGAAGTGTACAAAAGTAAATTTACTTTTGTGTGAGAAGTGTGATCTCTAGATCAAAGAACAAAATAGCCAGAGTCCAGACTCTTATAGAGGTGAGATTCTTCTATATGAACTCCTTGGAACTAGCTAAAGGTACTGTTCATATATCATTCATGACACGTCCTTTTGTTCCCTTGTTTTGCTCATGAAGTCCATGAAATCTTGATATGGATAAATAATGTCTCAATTCCCAACAGAAGCACTGCTGAGATATTGCATCTTCCACGTTCAAACAGTGTCCTGAGTCTTCGACAATTTTGCTTTTCCCATATAGTATTTCACGTGTATACATACCTGAGACAGAAATCAGAGGACCTAGCTTGAGATTCTCTTCCATTCTCAGAAACTGTGCATGTTTCAGCAGCAACGAGAACTTCAACAGCTTCAGGTTTTAAAACCTTGATTCCATGATCATGATCTGAGGTTTTTTCTCTCAATTCCTCTCGTGCACTTCCGCTGCATTCTTCAACAAATTCTTTTATAGGATTCTTGTTATCAGAACAAACATCTGAAGAATGTAACTCAGGTCGCTCCTCCACTGATGATTTATTCATTGTGACCTTTCTATGAATTGGTTGTCTGAGAATGGACAAGATGTCATGGACTGTCATAGAATAAAAACTATCAGTTTCGAATAACAAGAAACATTCCTTGAAATGGTCTAAAATTAACTTGGAATGTTATAAACAGATCCTAGATGCAATGTGTAATGTGACAACTTATAAGAGTTTTTTGTTTTCTAGTCCATCTATTTTTAAAAATAAAAAATAAACGGACGAAAAAACATAAATGCTTGTTATTCGAAAAAACATAAATGTTCGTCCCTTTTGATTTTGTATCCTATTTTGTATCTCATAAATAGAAAATAAACTAAAATAGGATACAAAATCAAAAGGGACGAACATAAATGTTGTGATCATAGGCTGAAATCAGATAGTAGGTTATATGAGAAAAGCAAAGAAAAATATTTTCTGACAGAACCTACTCTTTTCAAGGGGAAAAAAGTTGTTTTTATTGTATACTAGTTTGGTAATGCTTTTCTTACCAGCACGCCTGGGCTCATTTGCAGGGTTACTCCTACTTAATTTGGCATTTTTCACCTTGGAGCTTGAATCATTAAGGTCATTAAGTTTTGCTGGGGAGGTCTTGTCTGGAGATTTCCCTTGAACATCAAAGCCAAAATTTGTAGTTAAATGAGGTGTTATATATCAGATAGGATGATTGGGTTACAAAGGGACAAATCTCCCAAGTAAGAACACAAGAGAGGGCTGCAAGAGTTGCTAAGTTTTAATTTACCAGTAAAATGCATGTTGAGCACTCGCACAAAATTTGGAAGAAGTACTAAGATTTCAGATTACTGGGACAAATAACAGCAAGAAAAACCTTGTGGTCATTTGACAAAGTTTGAGACAACATACCTATTTGAACTCCTTGTAATAAAATCAAATATTAAAATTTGATGCAAGAGGCAAAGCAGGTAAATGACAAATGAGAGCAGCAACTCCCGTTACGTATTGAAGTAACAGGTAAATCAAATCCAAAGGTGAACATTGTGAACAGGAAAATGTTACCTGAGCTCCTTGGGAAAACTAGATCTGACATTTTAAAAACTTAACACAAGCAAGAAGATGAGGCAAGTTTTAGTACTACCAAATGGCGCTAATTATTTAATCATCCCAAATCATTTGAGATAAGATAGGTAAAGAATGTTAAACAGTTAAGAAAATTGAAAATAAAGCAAAAACAGGAGTTTAAACAATCATTATAAAGACAGAATATGAATATCCAAACAGAATAGATACAACTGTTGTATTTTACAAAATGCAAGACTATTAGATGGGGAGGAGAGGATTACCAGCAGGAAATTTGTTATTGGTTGGGATTTTGGCTTGGTGATTAGCTAGATCAGTTTTTCCAACTACTTTGCAGTATTTTCCCTGCAGGTTTGAGTAAGTTACAGGCTTATGATCTCCTTCCTCTTCTCCAATCTCCACTAAATGACCCTCAAATGATAGTGATTCACCAGAACAAACTATTTCATCCTTTTTCAGAAACCTGCTATCCAATTGTCTCCTGTTCATGTCATATAACATAACCTGAAAACAAATAAGTAAGAAACGACATGAACATCATAAATAGGATGTGGTTAACAATGAATTGCAGGAAAAAATATATCTAACTGATAACCACAGAACTAAATATGGCTGGCCTCATGCAACTATCTTAGATAACTAAGTTAGAGTAGCCTGGATAACAACTGACATACAGAAGTATATCTTGACATTGTGTGATTTTTATGACTACTGGAGAAAAACAGTCTGAGATAAGTGTAAATATCTTTATTAGAGGTCAATCAAATCAAAGTTCCACTTTCCAACAGGTAAGAGATGTCAGTAACTTAGTATCAACCACGAATCAAACATTTTTCCTTTTGCTCTTCATCTTCTTCTCCTTTAACGAAGTATATTAGAGAATATATCTTTAAAAGAAATCTTGAAGCTCAAGGCCGGGGAAAAAGGAGAAGGAAAGAGAAGGGCCTTGACTGTGTCCTAGAATAGGAAATGAATCCTAACAAAATGCAGGAAAAAATTCTTCTTCAATTTCTGCTACCCTTTTCAGTGATTTAACTTAATAACAGTTGATAATTCTGCCTCCCACTATTTTAATCACCACCCTATTTAGAACAATTTCTGCAAGCTTCTCCAGTCATAATGCTCGTATTCCTGTTGTGTCTAACTTTTACAATTCCAAGTGTCAGAAACGTGGCACTACTGCTTATAGTTTGTTCTCCTGGCTTTTTCTCCCTTCAACTACTTTCCTGGCCATCTAAGTAAAACCTCCCCCCACCCCCACCTGCACCCTAGATGCTGCCTCCAGTTGAGATTCTTCCTGTCCTACAGACTGTATTAGGTCAAGAGAAAATTTGGAACTAAGATCCATCTGGAAACATATTCATAAAACCACTTCAACATCTCATTTTAATTATGGATACCCCAAAAATATGCATCAGAGTTGTTGTGGAATGTGTGGAAGTCCAACCAGTTGCAGACTGAAGCTAAACTAACTGTGAACCCTGTCGAATATATTGAAACAAAAACTAAGAATGGGAAAGGCATGCTCACAGAGAATAACTTTGCAAACAACAGATACCACCTCTTCCCTTAGAATGAAAACTGAATCTATAGCTTCACATAAAGATAGTGTATCACCATAATACCTGCCTCCCTTGCGATCCACGATCTAGAAGTTGTAAAATGCCATCGTGAAATTTCTTTGCCTTTTGAGTTATTTGTGTCGTGTACAAGACCTGCCATTCTTAGTAGAAAAAATAGAAACTGTTAGACCACAGTAAAAATGACCTTGGTGCAATTGTTCGTGGTCTTTTAATAGAATAGAGAAAAAAACTTAACAATTTCCAATATCTAACAGTGCACATACCATTACAATACTTTTGGATACATGGGTAAGCTAACAACTCACCTGTTGTACTGCTTTTTGTTATATCCATACAAGTTGGTGAAGAACCAAACTTGTTCATTTCACCCTTCTTGAAATCTAAAAGGTCAGAACAGATTGTGAGTATTAGAACACTAATTAGGCTCTCTGTGGACAGCATTTGAGCTTCCATTCATGAAAATATATAGTAATCACTAAGCTTATTCAGGAGTACGTTTAATCAGACATCAAAGGCCTTTATGCAAATCTTAGCTGCTGCCACCCCTCCCACCTCTAATTTATAGAGAACTTATAATGCGATATTGCCAATGGAAAAAGATGTGGATAAAATATGATCCAGTAATAACGCTTTGAAAATAAAACAAACCTCTGATCATTTTCTGTGATGGGCTTAAGCAAATCACTCGTTCTTTCTTCCTCCAAAATGCAGATTTCCTATCTTTCAAGTGAAACATATTCTAGAGTCAGTTGGCAGAAGAATGATATGCATACAACTAAGGATTCTCATGTTTGCAAATAATTTAACAAAAAAACCAAATCTCATAAAAAAGAAAAGGAACATAAACATTGTGATGGTACCAATAGAAACTGAATTACTCTCAGAATTGGAGCTGTAAAATGATCCTGATTTCTCTTCAACTTTCCTGTCTTTTCCTTGATTCAAAGTAGATGTAGGTTTATAGCCTCCACATAGTTCACCAATGTCGACGAGATAGCATTCAAAAGCCAGTGTTTCACCAGATTTTATAACATCATCTTTCTTTACAAATCTACTTTCCAAGAGTTTGTCCCATTCATCTAAGAGCATGACCTGCTTATGATTAAATATATACAAAAAATTATAAACCACATAAGCCATTTCAAATATGAAACAAACATAGCCCATGCCAGTGCTTTCATGGCTGAAGCTACCTAAAATCTGAACAAAATCTGGGGCTGATAGTCTAATTGATGAAAGCATTTAACTAATGGTTCACGTTATGATTTCACATTTGTCCTCCAGACACAGAAAATAATGAACCAAATAACAACCTTCTCTATGGAACTTCTGTAGCCCTTAGCTTCTAATGTGAATAACGTAACCCACAGGTTAATGAAGGAGCAACATCTAACACTTCTACTCACAAGACTTGCGAAAATTTAATTCCATTTATAATAAAAAGAGAAAAGGAACCAAACACAGTCGCTTCAGAGTTCCTGCTACAACATTTATTGAAAGAAAAACCACACTTATGTGAAAATTGTGTGTTTTGTCTGTTAAAAAATAATAATTTGATCAAATGATCTCAAAGGTATTAGCAACAAATTCAATAAGATTATCCAAAGGTAAAAATCAAAATCCTGTATTAGAACTCAGAAATAAGGTTTAAAACTTCCACATTTTTTCACTATCTTCAAACACACAGATGCGCATACCTACAGAGCTAGCGAGACGAGTAGTTCTGGTGAACATATAAATCACATTAACAATGCAATAGCAACTTTACCAAATATTAGCAACGTCAGCCAATTTTCACCGGAGCGAGACAAACTCTCGGCTTCACCAGAAGTTCAAATAATAATATGCAGAAAACTCATATGCTCAAACCAAACGAGGAAAAACAAAAAGCGACATAAGTGATGAGAAGATATCCTCTGAAAAATAAAGTTCAGATACATACATAAATCATATATAAGAAGGAGCACGTAGGAAAAACCTTATGGCGAGAGGATTGAAGCTCTAGAAAACCGTCTTGATAGACTTTTCGCTTCTGCTTAACGTGTTTGGTGTACGTCACGCTCCACCGCTGAGCATCCTCCATTGCAACCGATTCAATGCTTGGCCAGATTCGATTTTAAATCAAAGATTCAGGAACTATATCATTTGCTATATATGATTAGGGGAGGTAAGCACTTCCGTTTGAAGAGGCACCAGAGAGAAATGAACGCACAGTGGGCTGTGGCGGAGGCCGAGCGGTGACAGTGGCGGGAACTGAAATTGCCTTTGGTTGTTTCATTTTTTAATAACTTTATTAGGTAATATTTGAAAGGGTTGGAAAATAAATTTAATTTTTGAAATTTTTGAAGTATGCTGAAAACGCAACAACGAGAGTTTGATAGTATTTGTGAAGAGCATTACCAACAGGGTGGCAATGGGGCAGGTTTGGGTGGAACCAAACCTATCCTGCCAACTACGAAAAGGATTTGAAATCCGTCCCGCGTTTCGATTCTTTTTAAACCCCGCCCCTGAACCATGCGAATGATGTTCTAATTTCAAAAGTCAAAACCCCTAAATCTTTGTCTCATTTCTTTCCTATTAACCTATGTAATGTTACATATAAGCTTGTTTCGAAGGGATTGGCTAATAGGCTAAAGCGATATCTTCCTAAGGTGAATAATCCATCTCGATCGGCATTTGTTAGCGAATGATTTTCTCTAATAATGTTTTGTTTGCCTTTGAATGTAATCACTAGTTAAAAACTAAGCAATGGAGTAAGAAGAGTTATGCAGCGCTAGAATTAGATATGGTAAAAGTTTTATGACAAGCTGATACTTTACTGTATCCACATCCACCCACACATAAGGAAAGACGGTTGGAGAAGGGCAAAGCACAGGAAGGAAAGGGTAAAGTAAATTTTGATGGAATAAGGCGTAAGAATTGGAACGGGGTGGCTGCAGGATACATCCTACAAGACGATAAAGGATGTTGCTTAGGTTGGTCATCAAAATGCTTCCCAAAAGTCAAGAAGCTGAGCATGCGGAGGCATTGGCAGCTAGAGTCGCAGCGTTGCTAGCTTACAGACTCATCAAGGAGAAATGCTTTTGTATTATGAGAGTTGGATAAGGTTTTTATAGATGGTTTATTGTCGTCAAGAATGCAGCCAAACTACGTGCCACCAACGCATAGGTCAAAATATATATTTAGCCCGACCATTACCTTAACAAGAATTCGGAATTCACATACGTTCGATATTAACCACTAGATCCCAATAACCTTTAATGTACTGAGCATAAAATGAATTTACATAAGCTTGAATACAAACAATTTCTTTAGTTTTTATTTTATCATGAATGCTTGTAAATTATATCTTAGAACTGTTCAAATTAAAAGAGATATGACTGTTTTTTTTTTTTTAATTACATAGTTAATTATCGAATTATTAATCAGTCAATATCACTATCTTAAGCATCATAACCCCATTTAAACAATGATTAGCAATTTAATAAATCTTGTTGACTTTCATCAATGGTAAAAAATATTCCAATCTCACGGGCTACTCTTATGTGGCCAAGCACTAATGGTGGTAGTGGTATCTAAAAAACAAGTGATTAATTAATTTTAATTACTACTTTTTTTTCATGGTTTTTTTTAATTGTTCTGTATAATTTAGTAATGTGTATGCTATCTGGAATGCATGAATTACGGATGTGATGAATTAGATATTATACAGATATAAGAAAATTATTAAAAAAAAAAATTGATGATAGCAACTCAAAGGAATTCACATTACTCACGCAGAAGTTTGAGTGTGTGTGTGTATATATATATATGGGGAAAATTATTTTTTTTAATCCACTAAGTATGTCCAATATTAATTTAGTTCGATAATTATATTCATATTTTTAAAACCAGGTACCAATAGCTAAAAAATTGATTAGGAAAGGTCCTTCGGTGGACGATTCTTTCTTTCATAAAACTGAATTATATTATGATCATAAAACTAAAATTATTATTTAAAAAAAAATAACCCATACCCCATCATCGCCCACCCTCCATCCCGCAGAGGGGAGCTACAACATCGATTTAGATGACACCATCACCCCCTCAATCCACGCAATGCCAGTTGGCCAATCTAGAAATGGTTTGGGCAACGCCAATGCTGTTGTGGGCAACGGCGTCGCCAAATTATTTGTCTGGCAACATTGTTGCCTAGAGGTGAGAAGGGGCTGGTGCCACGCTACACGCCCTAGTATGGGAGCGTGGTGGCATCACCATTTTTATTTTGCCCCAGATTTGCGCGACTATCGCCCCATTTTTACTTTGTTAATTTTTAAAAGTTTTGTTGATGATATTTTTTTAACATTATTAATTTTTCTACCATTTTCATCAATTTTTTGAAATTTATTAATTTTTTCTACAATTCTTGATGATGAATTTGAATTAACTAGAAGCATAATTTTTTTGTGGTGATTATTGACTACTAACAATCTTTTATATCTCTTTTTGAGCTTAAGTACTATTAAGACTATACGGACAACAAGATGTTCAGAGTCTTTAAAATTTTTGCCGGAAATGAAGAGGAGTAGGACGAGGAGGCTGGTTTAGATTAAGTCTTTTTTATCTTTTTAATTTATATTTTTCTATTATTTTTCAATTAATATATATATATATATATATATTGTTATTAATTATGGTTTTAATATTTAATTAGGTCCAATATAGTTAATATTTTTTAATTTATAAAAAATTAAAATATATAAATTATAACTGAAACAATATATTGTAATATGGAATTTTAATTTTAATTATTAAAAAGAAAAATTAAAATAATTCAATTTAATAAAAAATAAAAGCAGATTAAAAAAATAAATGTGTAGCGAATCTTGCAATGGGTATTGTAGCAAAAGATAACAATATGTAAACAAAAGATCGTTCCAAATTGCGTCGCAAATTCCACTGCAAATTTAATTTAACTAATATTTGTATACCGAACAACATTTGTAGCGGGTATAGAAAACCCATTCCAAATTTATAATGAATCTATTTAACCTGTTATAAAGTTTTCGAAACACTAAAACACGAGTAGGCAGTTGCTCGTTATAAACCCATTCCAAAATCCATTCACTCATTTCAAATTAAATACAATTCAATCCTAAAACCCATTCTATTTTTTCGTTTTTGTGTCTATATGCCTGCTTTTGAAGGCAATATCAATTATGATAAATCTCTAATTTATATACAGTCCACTTCAAGGAACAATAAAGTACATATAATGTGATTATTCATCTCTCATTATTCAACAAACAATAATAAAAATAACTATGACATTGTAAAATAAAAAGATAAGGAATAAAATTATACATAGAGAAATTGACATTTTACTTTGGTTGAGTAGAAATGTCGTGCTGATTATAAATATTGTAAATTTACAAAAATTTTAAGTTTATCAACCTATTACTCCGAAGGTAAATGAGAAAATAAAAATAATTATTCTTTCCAAGCCTCTCTTCTTATTCTCCAAATGCTTATTTTCAAAAAGTATATCCAAAATATTATTACAAACTATACTATTAAATATTTTAATTACAAACACTATGAGAAATACAAAAGATTATACCTAAAAGCATGTTGGGGAATAGTTTGTTCTTTTATATAATAGTATAAATAATATATATATATATATATATATATATATATTATAAAATGACCAAATAAATCTTTGTAAAAAAAAATAGTAAATTATTCTCTTGTATTTCAAAAACGAAGCAAATTACTCCTCTATCAATTTATATGGGGTAATTTGCTTCATTTTCCAAAACATAGGGATAATTTGCTATTTTATTTTTCATAAAAGGTTTTTTACTCATTTCTCATATTACGAGGACTAAATTGCATTTTTTTTTCTTTTGAATTTGTGGTGCAATATGATTCTTCGATTTAACGGAGAACTAATTGTGTCCTTTGGCTTATAGTTACAGAACATATGAATGGCATCCCCATTATCCCGTATTTTTGTGTCAATGCATACCTATGTAAACTATTGATGGATGTAATTTGATTTATTTTAAAAATATGTCAAGTAATTCGCTAATATATATTTTCTTTTATCGAGGATTTTTTACTCACTTCATATATCACAAAATAAATTACATTTAATCCTAAAAGAATGTGTAAAAGGCATTTTAATATCTTGATGGGGGGAAAAAAGCAAAAGAAGAATTTAAACTCCCTCTCCCCTTTTGTATTTTTTAATTGCGGAATTTAATTGCCATTAATTCCACGTTATGTTTTATATATATTTTTCATATATACTAATGTAAACTTAGTTTTATTTTTTGTCTAACCTCAATACTTTGAAGAATAGTCTTGTTGAAATCGGAGATAAAACAAAATTAAGTGTTAAATGAATATTTGAACTTTTATAGTCATTAAATGATGGTAAAATAGAAAGTATCCAAGACAAAATATAAAAAGCAGTCGCACAACGGTACAAATGACGAATATAACAAGGTCGCGGGAGGTTAAATACTTATTGTCTCAAAATATTAAGATGTCTTTTAAATCATTTTTTTTTTAATTTAAAGGGATTTTGTACTTAATTGGATTTTCACATAGAGATAATTTGGATTTAACCAAGAAAATTTAGACATAGCTAGATTAGAAAGATAAGAGTCCTCGTGGCTGGATAAATCCTTACACGAGTGTTTGAAGAATGACATTGCTTTAAAATATTGTTTTGAATTATTTTAGCATAATTTTATCTGTTTTCAACCATACTCAAATAATTTAAAGAATTATATAATATGACTGTATCAAAATCAGGAATTTTTATTGCACGTTCAGAAGTTCAAAAATTAAAAATAAAAAATGCTAAAAGCTATTTAGTCAAAATTGACAGAGTCACAAATAAAGATTGCTTTCCTGTAAACAATTCTAATCATATAACCCTATTAAGAAGGAGATGAGAAGCGGAGGGCAGAGCATTGTTACACGCATCACATCATCACTATATATTAATAATTTGTGTCACACTCTATGTGCGTGTTAATTTTATAATAATATTAAAATAAAATATTTATTAGTTAATAACATATATAAAAATATAAATTAATATTAAATTTATAAAAATAAATAAATAATTATCAAAAGATACATCAGGTGGACGGAAAGAGAAAGACACGTACAGAGAGATGCGCTCGCTTAATATACAGTATAATTATATTAAAACTAAGAGTGAATTATTTCTGATATTTATGACATTTGCGTTTGAAATATTTGGTTGTTGACTTTAAATATTAAAACAGTAATGTGTAGCTACTTTTGATCAGGTGAAGAAGATACGCATCCCTTAGTTGTTGGAACCCAAATTGACCACCATCAAATTATTCTTTCTCTTCATATATTCTCCGCCTCAAAAGTTGATGCATATATACATTTATTCTAAATTAATAATTTTAATTTTAATTATTACAAAATCAACTGCATAGTATTTTATTTTTAAAATTAATACTTATGCGTAAATACAAATTTGTATCTTCAGCGTACTAATTCAATTGTTATTTATCATAAAAAGCTCAAACTTAAGAGGATTGTGTATTATCCGTTTAGAATATTATTTATCTTATCACTATCAATTATTTTTAATTTTAACTGTATAGTGTTTTTTTTTTTTTTTTTTTATCTCTAGTTCATTGTTCCAATCTTAAGTCACTCTACTGGTATATATCAAGTAAGTTTTAAATTTTAATCCTGCAAAATAATTATTTTTGGCAATGTAAATCTTTCATTGTAACTGGTGGAATATATGTTATGGGTTTGAATTTCAAATCAAATCTCTCCTTCCATATCTTGAAATCAAGATATTCCTGCAAATTAGTTTATCTTAGTGAACCTTCTCACTATTTTTGCAAAAAATTCCCATCAAATCACAGAATAGAAAGGTTCATATATAATTTTACACGGATTCTCATCTTTTCTGATATTCAAATACATCACTTGTTTCATTAATCAAATTAAAGGTTATGGCTGAAAATATGAGTATGCGTGATGCGTTCAAAAAACGCATGTATGAAATGAATGATGTGAGTAAAAATTGTGTTGTTCGACCCACTTGAAGATGAAAAGTAGTATAATAAGTGTTAGAAGGTAAAAATGATTAAATGAGTGAAGAAAAAAGTATTATTACTCGATTTTATGTGTACAATAAAGAGATTGATGCGGAATCAAAGTTTAAGTATGAAATCACAATGCTCATTTAATTTGGAGTTGAAATAATCTAAATAAATACTTAATGCATTTTTTGTAATATATTTTATTACATGTCTTCTCAAAATAATCTAAATGAGTAGAGATCTTTAGAGGCGAAGCCGAAGAGGGAGCCAATTTGTTTCTTTTGAATTCCTGCATAGATTATTTGTAGCATAAGCATACTTAGAAAATGAAAAGCTTACTTTGTGCCTATACGGAGCACGGATTTCATGAAGGTGCCTCCATGAAGGAGGGTTTAACGGGTGTCTTTTGTGCCTACTCCAGTATAGAACTTTATTTTTCTGCAAGATAATGTTAACAATAAAGATGTGTATATATTATGAATAAGCTTGAAAAAGAGCAAGATTATTGTGCCTTCTTGGGTGAGGGCTTATTTGAGGGTGCCTTCTCGAGTGAGGGCTTATTTGAGGGTGCCTACATAGAGCAAGTCTTAGGGACCTCGCTAGAGAAAGAATAAGGTGTCATCCCGGAGCAGGGCTTAGGTGCTTGTACGGAACAGAACTTACAAGTCCCTCAGAGAAGGACCTAAGTGCCTACCCAAAGGAGGGATAGGGTACCTGCATGGAGGAGGGCTTTTGTGCATGTGTGGAATACATGACTTTTTCTAAGAAGGATGAGAAGGTGCTTGTTTGAGGGATTAGCTTTATTCTAAGAAGGATAAGAATGATGCTTGCCTGGGGGCAGGGCTTATTCTGATAAGGATGTCTGTCTAGGGACAGGACTTATTTTTTGAGGAGAAGTCTGCCTAAAGCTCGAGCTTATTTCGACAGGGCTGTGAAGGATGTCTGCATAAGGGCAAAGCTTATTTTGAGAAAACTGAGAAGGATGTCTGCCTGGGGCCAATGCTTTATTCTGAGAAGGCGTATGGGCGGATTAAAGCTTCACCCCTCTTGTTCTTTGTGTTTTTTCACCAAGGATTTCATTCTTGTACTCCCTAGACTCCTCTAAGTTAATGTATTGTTCAGCTCGTGCTAGGAGATCGTAAAAATTGAAAGGGGCTTCTTAGTTAAGGACTTAAAGAATTCCCCATCTTGAAATCCCTACGAAAAAGTACTAGTTAGTTATCACATGTAGCAGTAGGGACATCTAGAGCTGGTAAGTTAAAATATTGAAGATACTCCCTTAGTGATTGTCCTTCTTTTTATTGTAGGAAAAAACTAAAGGCTCATGATTGTCTTTTGATGTTGTTTACTACTAGGAAATTGATGGCGACAGAAAGTGAAATTCTCGAAATGATCGGATTGATCCTGGCTGCAATTGGTTGAACCACTGTTTGTCCGACCATATGAAGGTGGTTACGAACACATTGCACTTGACCCTAATGGTATAATAGTGGAGAAGGGTAACATTCCCGAAGCATGACAGGTGCTTGTGAGGATCCGTGGTTCTGTTATACTCCGGCAGATTGGGGTCCTTAGATTTGAGGTGGAGTTCGTCTACTAGAATTTCTTCACTGAAAGGGGTGCCCTCTTACTCCTCTAGGGGGACCCCTAAGATATGCCTTTGCACATACAAGAGTTATTGTTGAAGTTTAGGGAGGGTGCTCTTGCATTCTCCCCGAGGGGACGTCTTATCTCACGATTCCCACATATTAAAAATCAAATTAGTAGGGGCGTTATCATTAAGTAATGATAATAGCGGGGCACTGAAATTAGGCCTTGAACAAAGGTAGTAATAATCCGTTGGAGGTCCTCCAGCATGAGGGGGACTATCCTTCCAGGGAAGTCATCCCTGGAGGTGTTGGTTTCTTCCCTTGTTCTCACGTCTTAGATCTGTGTTCTCATATACGCCTCCAATTGATGCATACAAAAAACACATGTATGGAATAAATGATGCAAGCAAAAACTGAGGTGCTTGGTCCACTTGGAGTGAGAAGTGGTGAAATAAGCGCTAGAAGGTAAAAATGGTTAAATGAGTGATGAAAAGAGTGTTATTATTTGATTTTATGAACAATAGAGAGATTGATATAGAATCAAAGCTCTATGTACGAAATTACAATGCTCCTTTAAGCTAACGTGGTAGCAAAAAGGTTAAGATAATACTATGGGGAACCCAAAGTGAAAACGTGTAAAAAGTATATGAAAGCGTGAATGTATGTCCCTCTGATCATGTCCTTTCGTGTGAATGTGATTGTGTCAATATAAATTTGTGAATGTATGAATTATCTTTGTCCCACTAGGGGAGAGCTCTATTTATAAGGAATTATAAAGTTGTTGGAGAATGTCATGAATTTGGGGGAGCATATCGAATCTCCCTCAAATTTGGTACAACATTCCCAATGATTGGCTGATCCCCCTCATATTTGAGGGTAGCTGGAGGATCCCCCCAAATTTGGGGGACTGTTACATTTGTTGTGTACCTGTTGGGGGAGGGGGGGTAAGGATGTTGTCTTTTTGGATTTTCATGGAGGTGGTTGAGGAGACTTCTCTTAGTTGGAGTCCAATCCTCTTAGGGTTTATAGTATTTTTTTCTAGGGGCGCCACGTGTCTCTGAGGAAACTGTTGGTCTTTATTCGATTTTGTGAGGGGGGACCTCTAGAGGTCCTACGTGACCACTACTTAGGTACCCCACAGGTACCATGTGGAGGACCTTTGAGTTTGGTCGAGGGACTTCAAGTCCCTAAACTTCCTTGTGGGTTTATAAGACCTTGTTAGATCAGGGCATTATTGAATTTAGGTTGGCTGGACTTCTATTTTATACAGGATGTTTGCCTATCCCTCTGAGCCTCTTAGGCTTTCTCCCGAGCTAAGCTACCTAGAGGTACCATGGGCCTTGTATTTTTTTCTTCTCTTTGGATTGTTTAAGTCTCTTTGAGCTAGTTTATTTTTATGCACATAAATGGATATTACTAATTTCTCTTTTGACCAGGTAATACTACTTTTTTTATGGGTCGTTGTACATTTGGGGTTATTATCTTTTGTTATTGCCTTTTTTAGTTTATTTCATTGTCACCATTTCTATGAATAATCTCCCACCTCTTTCTATTTTTATGTTTTGCATATATTTGTTTTATTTTATAGTTTTCTCTTTTTTCTATTTTTTTCAGATTTAAATTCTTCTTCCTTAATTTAATTTGTTATTCTTCTGTAGAAGAATTTTTTTATTTGTTTTTTACTTATTTGTTCAAATTTTTTATTGCTTTGGCATTTTCTTTTCTTTTGTCCTTTAATTTATAAATCTTTTGTTATCAAAGAAAACTTATTGATCGTACCAATTTTTTATTGTCTCATTCTACTCTTTTATTCATCTTATCTTTCAATAAAGATTGCTTGTAATAGTAATTTTAATATTCTTTTGAGCGCAGAATATATATATAGTTTCATATTTCATATGCTATGTATATACATATATTTATACTATTTGTTGGTATAAGTCATGCAATAAGTTTTTAATTTTAATTTGGTGTTTGGGTATGTAATTCATGGGTGTTTAATATGCAATACATAGTTTAGGACTGCAAATGGGATTTATCCTTAAATCATAAAATTAGTACTTTAACATAGATATATGAGTATAGATGAGATATGCACATATTTCTATATATGTATAAATATATATCATATAAAATACATACGTAATGGACAATGAAATACAAAAGAAAAATAAAATAAAATTCAAGGATCGGGCTTCGATCGAATCCGAGCCTGAAGCATCAAAACCCAAACTCGTCTACATCGGCTTTGTTTGGTTTCATTTAAAAAACACACCCAATGTTTGCCAATTTTTTTACACTTTATCTGTGTGAACTTTTGGTCTTGAACTTTTTATCTATAAACAGTCATTTTTGTCTCCAAAAAACACAATATTAAAAACATACAACACCTATATATATATATATATTATATATATACAACACCTATATATATAAGAGACATGATTTGACAATAAACAGTAACTGTTTGAAAATGGTGAATGATAAATTAAATAATAAATTTATGTTGATAGTAATAAGTAACTTGTTACAACTTGAGACACATAACAAGCTCATGACACATGGATGATGATTGATGGAGCCCAATCATCACCCAACCGTATTTAATTCAACCAAATAGTTGTGTCATTTGATTGAAATGATGTGTTTATTCAGACGAAAGGTCATAACCTTTTAAAGGCATCGTTTCTGATTGGACATGTCCATTGGATGATACATTTCCAACTTTTATAAATAGGTCCCCCTACTCACTTCATTTTCATAAGTTCGTTCCATTCAACTTGGAAGGCATTTTAGAGCATTTACATGTGTTAGAAATAAACATGTTGTCTATTATTGAGAAAGTTTCAAAATATTATTTGGTTAGTCATTTCTCAAAGTTCGTAGTGCTTCTACTTTGATATTGTAAGTCGTTGTATCTTGGAGATAAATTGCCGTTTCCATTAGCACCCGAGTGGGGCAATAATTGTCTTAAAGATAAAGAGTTTAACTCTTGCTTAGACTTCATTATACACAAATCCTGCATATCTCAAATTTTATCCAACAATAACTTTTGTCTCCCAAAATACAATAACAAACATACAACACTTATTTAAAAACAAATCCATACATACATAATTTATCTCCAAAAACACATTTATTTATTTTTAATTTTTACTCTCTATCCCACAAAATAAAAATAAAAAAAAATCCAAACACAATGCTGCATCTACGAAAAAAAGCAATTACCAGACAGACAAAATGACAGCCAGTGTCTTGGTCCAAATCTAGCAAAGCCAGGACAAGTAGATTGTCTCCCCAGTTGAATCCTTCCTCAGTAGCAGAAAAAGGACAAATCGAAACGTGTGTGTCTTTTATATATAGTTTTAATTGAAGCACTGAATATGTGATCTTCACATTCACTCCCTCACTTGCCTCTATTTGTGACTTCCACCTCCACCCCATTTATCATTTTAATATTTTTCCTCTTTGACCTATACTTTATTTATGGGGAAAAATGCAATTTACCCCCCTGTGTTATGAGAAAAGAGCAATTTACCCCCTGTGAAAAGAAAAAGAGCAATTTACCCCCCTGTGTCTTAAAAAATAGAGCAAATTAGCCCCCTCGGTCCAGCGGTGCATCGCACGCGCCCGAAATGCATTTGGGTATATTTTTTAACTATTAAAATATTATTTTATTTATATATATTAATACATATATATTTATATAAATAATATTTAATATATTAATATATAATATTAATATATAAAAAATTATATATATTATATATATATATATATATATATATATATATATATATTATGAATATTCCATCTTCTTCCTCACCTCACCGGACGACCGCCGCCTGCCACCACCGCCATCACCGCCGCCCCAAGCCACCATCTTCCTCCCTCGCTCCGCCACCGACCCCAACCACCTCCTAGCGCTGCCGCCTCCCCTTTCCTCCTCCCCGTCGCGACCCTTTCCTCTTTCTCACACTTCGACCGCCGCCACAACTCTTCCTCCATGGCCGCACCTCTTCCCCCGCGCGCCGAGATCCGTCCCCCCCCCTCCCCCCCCCCCGGAGCCCAGATCTGCATCCCCTCCGCCTCATCATCTTCCTCTCTCTCCCTCTCCGCCTCCGCCTCCTCCTCCTCCCTCCCCCTCCACCTCCGCCTCCTCCTCTTCTCCTCCTCCCCTCCCTCTTCGCCTCCTTCTCCTCCCGCCTAGATCCGCCCTGCCCTTGGTCCCGTCGTCTCCTCCTCCGTCCCCCTCGCCGGCGCCTCCTCCTCCTCCCTCCCCCTCCGCCGGTAATCTCTCTCTCTACACAATATATATATATATATATATATATATATGTAAATAGGTTTATTATAAAAATACAAATTTATATTCAAATTAATTATAATAATATATTATTTTTTTTATTTTTTTATTTATTTTATTTAAACCATTGATTTAAAATAGATAGAATCTACACCGTTGATTTGTTAGTTAATTTTGAACCATAGATTGATCAGATCCAACGGTTATCAAATAAGAATATAAATATTATTTTAAATTTTAAATTAAAAAAATAAAAAAAAATAAAAAAGGCGCGTGTAATACACGAAACGCGTCGGGGGGTAATTTGCTTTGTTTTTAAATACACAGGGGGGTAAATTGCTGATTTTTTTTTCACAGGGGGGTAAATTGCTCTTTTCCCATAACACATGGGGTAAATTGCATTTAACCCTTTATTTATGTGTATTTATTTGTAAACAAAATTAGCCTACAACTATTCATCACTGCATAAAGAGACTACGTCATCACCACAACAGACTATTTTTTTTTTTTTTTTTAAAGAAAAAGGGGTCAATTATTTGAGCCTTTATTGGTCTTCTATGATCATATTTTTATTGAAGACACTAATTGGTGATTGCTTCCTTTTTTCTCCTTTCAAACATAGTGCAGTAACTTTAGGGTACCACCAATTATTATGGTTTAATAGTATAACATCCAACGTTGTCATGCAGATGTTTCGAGTTTGACTTTTTAATCGATGCGTTCTGACGGGGCTAATGTATAAATTTTGGGACATCATCAAATGTAATTTGAGTTTTTGTCGATATGTTTTAATTTTAATATGTTCATTCATATATGATTAACACTTGATCTTTGGCAATTGATGGTTAGTTTTAGGGATCTGTTCGCTGCATAGGCGCAATCGCAATTCTCATAACAGGGCTTGGCACGTCGCTCCTATTATTTATTTTTTTAAGAAAACGTTATCATTTTGTTTCTGTAATTATAGGCGGTTGGCACTTTTGGTCCTCTCCCATTTTAAATTTTCAATTGAGGATTATAATTACAAAAACCTTAGCACATTTAGTCCAAATATCGCTTGGAAATGCTAAATTCATCTGAAAATTAGCACATGTTTGGTGTACGACACTTTTAATTTGCGAATTTTTAATTCTTCGGCCAATATTTTTGATGTGGTATTTTCCCTCTAACTCTATTGTGAAGAATGTAAGACAAAAAAAAAATTGCAATTTTTCTATATCTATGTCTAAGGCGGCACTTTCGGCCCTCTTCAACTTTAAATTAATTTGCAATTGAGGATTATAATTAAAAATTATCATATTCTGTTCGAACAACACTAAGCTAAAAATCCCACATCAGCAAACTGGCCGAAACATCAGAATTCCCAAATTAAAGAAAGTCACATGTCAAGCATGTGCTAGTTTCCAGCGAGTTCACTATGTTTCGGTTGTATTTGGACCAAAATATGTTAAATTTTTTTATTTATCATCCTCACTTAAATGTTCGAAATCTAAATGAAAAAATGCCACCCTTAATATAGTTACAGACTAGAACTAATTTTTCCCTTTAAAAATAAAAAAAAAAATACATTTTTAGGGTAGTTTAGTAATTCAATTTGATATAGATATATATGTAGTAAAAGAAAAAAAAAAAAAACTTGGGTTGGTGGTTTTTGACGTAATTAATTAACTTTGGACAAAAAGGATCCATCCAACTATATATGATAGAAACATGCATGCTTATAAGGTTAGAAATTAAAGAATGAAATAAATAAATAAAAAAAGCATATATTTATTATATTTTTTTTTGTACTTGTGAAACGGTGCATGCACACATATGAACCTTGTCTAGTACATGACTTGGTAGACATACATTTGTCAATTTGTGAGGGGATTGCTAATTGATTTACCAAAGTGATCGAAGAACAAACATTATTAATAATAATTGTGTGGTATGATATGATTCCATATATCTCCTTCTTACCACTATTATTATAAAGTAAATCGAATCTTTGTTTAGCCAATACACTGTACTATATTTCAAGTTCGTTGTTTTAAAAAAAAAAAAGTAACACTAACTTAAGATTACAATTAAGTAAACTAA
Source organism: Sesamum angolense (assembly GCA_034509725.1). NCBI lineage: Eukaryota > Viridiplantae > Streptophyta > Magnoliopsida > Lamiales > Pedaliaceae > Sesamum > Sesamum angolense. The sequence goes on along the minus strand of JACGWL010000006.1, from coordinate 5,554,250 downwards.
TTGATGATTATTCCAAACTTTTAATTAATGACTCGTTAATTTGGTTTCGTTTTTGTTTTCGGTTTTGAATTTTTAAAACAGTGACGGAAGTAAAAATCATGTTTGGTTATCTGTATTTTCACTTAAATATTTTACCGTCGATTTCTTGAGGTTTGATGTAATTACACGTAAACTTCTTTTGTAATCTTTTTTAATTTTAATCGTATTAATTACAGAATTATCATAACTAAGATCGTATAATTAATTCCATAATATTATCTTATTCATATAATTTAAGATCTTATTTCTAAAATAAAATGAATATTTTATAAATTGGAGTAGCTTATAAGCTGTTTTGAAATAGTTAACCTTAGCCAAAACAATATCGATCTCAGACATACGTTTACAAAGTCATATTTTAATATAGGGATAATTACACTCCTCTCCCCTGATATTTGGTGTAATTATACATAGACCCCATGTGGTTTGAAAATTTACATTTAACGCATCTGAGGTTTGCTTTTGTCTAATAAATAAGTCTCCCATTTACTCAATATTCATCGAATTTGCTGATATTAATAGAAAAATTAAATAAAAATCGATATTTATCATCGATTAACTAATTACTGACTTATTGCAAATCACATAATTTTTCTTGAACTAAATTATCCTTATAATGGTAAAAATATACCTCCTCATATGCATTAACACGTGAAGACGTATGGGGGTAATTTGGTCATAAAAATATTTGTTTGACTTGCAATAAGTCAGTACTAAGTCAATCAAGAGTTACTATATATATATATATATATATATATATATATTATATTATATATATATATATATATATATATTTGTTAGTATAAGCAAATTCGATGAATCTTGACTAACAGATAAACTTATTTGTTAGACGGAAGCAAACTTTATGGGTACTAGATGTAATTTTTCAAACCACAGAAGATCTACGTATAATTACGCCAAACTTCAGGAGAATAAAAATATTTATGTATTTTTTTTTTAGCAATTGAAGGTGTACGAAAGGGCAAAGACAACTTAAATGAAAATGAATTGGAGATGATTATATTTATTAATAATATGATAATAAAAGTGAAAATGAAGTTTTTTTTTTTTTTTTCTTAAATCTTCCAAGTCTAATATTTCTACTTATTTCGATTAATTTTAGATGAAAACGAAATTAATTAATTACATGTTTAACTAGTTTCTCTTCCTTTTTCTTTGAGATCAAATATAAACCTTTTTCTTATATATCTATTTTTCTTCTCAAATACTTAATGAATAATTTGGAGTAATTTATTCGAATTTGTTTCTAAATTGACATTATTTCAAGTAAGAATTAGAAGTAAACAAATCCAATTTGATCTTCTCATTGTTTGTCAGAATAAACTTCAAGAAATAGGTAATATCTTTTTGCTGGGCGAATAGCAATTTATTCCCCATAATATTATAAATGAGCAAATTACTCCTTATAGAAAAAAAAAAAAAATTTACCCCTGTACTTAAGGAGGTAAATTAGTTCATTTTAAAAAATAAAAATATAAATTATTGTATTTAAAAAATACAACGAGATAAATTATTATATTTTTTTTATATAAGAGGATAATTTGCTCGTTTACAATATCACAAACTGAATATTTGCATTTTTCCCTTTTCTTTGAATAACTAGTGTGTGGTGTGTGTCAAGGGATTGAACTAATTATCGAATTTAATATTTGATTTTAATCATGTGTAATTTAAAATGCTTTTATTTTAGAAATATTGAAATAATATGAATTAATATTAGAATGAAAAAAACCATCCCCAGATAGTGTTCTCAAAATTCTCTCAATTGTCGGCTCCTCCTTTCGAGGCAGCTGGTTATTGATTGGCTTCCAGAAAAGAGCAGAGGTGATTTTTTTAATATATTTGTGCAAAATAATTTAAATATTTTATTGAAATAATAAATAATAATACAATATAAACGAAAAAAAGAAAAACTCCCAACGAACCATGTCCCGCTCCATGTTTGATTCCATGATAGGAAATGCTTCCCAAGATATGAAATTTAGTCCAACAATTAATACTCTCACTAAAAAAAAATGTTAGTTACAGAATCAAGTGATGAATTTCAAAATTGTCATTAAAAATATATATTATGTGAAAATAATTTTTATTTTATCATTATATAATTATTAATGATAAAAGTTGTGCGTAAAGATTCATTAAATACAATTAGTGATATATTTATAGTGACAATTTAGTGACAACACGATACAGTGATTATTTGTTGTCATAAAGTCTTCATGATACATGTGTCACTTATTGCATTTAGTGCCAACTTTGTGCATATTATTTTTCGGGTTAAATGCAATTTGCCCCCCTGTGTTAAGGGAAATGAGCAACTTACCTCCTGTAAAAAATAAAGTAGCAATTTACCCCCCTATGTTATTAAAAATAGAGCAAATACCCCTGACGCGTTTTGTGTATCACACGCGCGATTTTTTAATTATTTTTTAATTTTTTTAATTTAAAATTTAAAATAATATTTTTTATTTTTATTTAATAACCGTTGGATCTTGATCAATTTAAGGTTCAAGTTTAACTAATAAACCAACGGTGTAGATTATACCTAATTCAAATCAACAGTTTAAATTTAAGTAAATAAAAATAAAAATAAAATATTATATATAATTAAATTTAAATATATATATATATATATGTATATTTGTATGTTAAATGATATAGTATATATATATATATAGATATATATAAATAATGCCGGCGGCAGAGGAGGAGGAGGAGGAGGCGACGGCGGCGGATTAGGCGCGGGCGAGAGAAGGAGGAGGCGAGGGAGGGAGGAGGAAGCGGCGAATTGGGAGGGGGCGGGCAAATCTGGGCGGGCGGGATCTGGCGGGAATCTGGGCAAGGGGAAGGGGAAGGGGGGGGAAGGGGAGGGAGGGAGGACGAGGAGGAGGCGGCGGACGGGGAAAGAGCGGGCGGATCTGGGTGGATGAGGGGGAGCGGGCGCGGGCGGGAGAAGGAGGAGGCGATTGGGGGGGGGGGGCGAAGTGGAGGCGGGGGCGAGGCGTCGGCAGCGGCAAGAAGAAGATGATGAAGAAGAAGAATATATATATATATATATATATATTAATTTATATATATATTATTAGATATTATTTTTATAAATATATATCCATTAATATATTAAAAATATATATTAAATAATATTTTTTTTGTTAAAAATCATGCCCAATTGCAAGAGGGGAGAGTGTAATACACTCTCGGGGTTAGGGGTGTATTTTGTTCTATTGTTTAAAACACAAGAAGGAAAATTGCTATTTTATTTTTTCACATGGGTAATTTGCTCATTTCTTATAACATATGGTGGTAAATTGCATTTACCACTAGTTCTTACCGATAACAACATTTACAAAATAATAATTATTATTAAAATCATAAATTTCATTACTTTGACAAAATAAACAATTTTGTCACTAATTAAATATATATAATCAGTGACAATATTAAAATTTTCACACACTAATCTTCTTTTTTTTTTTTTTGTGTGTGTTGTCTTGAGTATTTTTATATTGTATTTGGATTAATAAATATAAAATATAAAATTATATTATAATAACAAAACTACTATATTTGCTCAAATAATTCTATACCACAAGTATATATTTAAAAAATATTCAATTTTTTATACAATTATTTAAAAATAATTTCTCTAAATTCTTCATTAAATCCTAAAATCCATCCATTCGAATAAAACCTGTATGATCTCTCGATTCATTGTGTTTATCTCAATAATAAAAAAAAATATTCATACAGCTTTCGTAATCCAATCAATCCATCATATTTATACTTTACAATATCTTCACATTCAATATATAATTCAATCATAAAAAAAAAAAAATCAGAAAAATTCTCCACGGCCCAGAACAACCCACATCATCAACCAAACAAAATACTTTTGGACAAAATTGAACTCTTTATTCCACGAAGGATCCATTAACATCACAAAGATTAGGGTTCATCCTATTTTCTTGGATTTCCCATTCTTTTATTGGGAATAAAATGTAATGAAAAATCTTCTAAAAAAACAAAGTGGAGGTGATGGTGGTGACTGGTGAAGTCTTTTTCCTTTTCTTTTTTTGTTCTGTGGGGGGGGAAGGGAAGGTGTGTACTGGGGCAAGGGCAGACAGAAAAATCCAGCCCAGAAACAACCAATCATCTTCTGACGTAATCGTGTGCGTCATTGTCGTTTTTAAGATTGCGAATGGTCTGGACAACCCCCACGTGGCGGCCATTTGTTGGGTTGGTTTGAGGTTTTGTGTGTGTGTGTGTGTGTGTGTACGTACGTAGCAAGTACCACGAATGAGCAGCTCGATTTTATATAGTATGAATGTACGTCGTCTAATTTGTTAGTATGAATTTGGATTATGATTGTTTGTGATTTGATTTTATTTTGATAAAAAAAAAATTAGATGAGATCAATTTAAATAAAACAAAAGTAGTTTTTTTTATGTAAAAAAAATAGTTATTAATGTATACACAGTGTTGTATGAAAAAAATTAATTCAAAAAAGTTAGTAAATTACTCACTGTGTTTTGAGAAATGAATTACCTCCTTAGGAACGGTTCAAATAAGAGGATCATTTGCTTCGTTTTTCAACACAGTGGGTGGTTAGCTTTTTCTTTTTTTTTTTATGGGGGATATTTTGCTGATTAATTTTTATATTACAGGTAAATTTTAATTAATACTGTATAAATATCTTATTATTTACCATTTTTTCATGTATTACTTGATTTTAAAAGTAAAAATGTTCAAAGGTAAAAATATATATACCTGAACCATATGATTTTTTGTTATTAAATGCAAAGTTGCTTATTGCCTCGAAAAACTTCGAGGACTATTAACAACTCAAGCAATAAAGAAATGTTTAGGGTTTTGGATTTGCTCTAGATATTCACCGGAGAAGTGGCATGAAAGAGTAATTTAGAAAGGGTAAGAAATATTTTGACATTCAAATTATTATCGTTTTATATTATTATACATTGTGTGTTGTATGGTACCATTTTTTCGGTGGAAAATTACATTGAAATGTGACTTACAATGGTAACTCGAAAAATTCGTGTAATTGATATGACAAATTAAAATAAATAAAAAGTTGAAATGATAAATTATAAAAATAATTATATTTCAGGGCCAAAATAATTTTTACTCAATACCAAATGCAATAATAGAAACGAAAAAATAACAAAAGCATGAATGGAAAAGCTTTAAGTTTCATAATATTCAAAAAATTTTAAAAAAAAATCAAGTCCTTAATTTTTTTTATATTTGGGGCATTAATTATTAATGGTACATTATTATTTCATGTATGGTAGAAAGTTTCGACATGGGATTTTCATCAAATATATCAAGAGGATACTTGAGCAATCTTATGAGCTCTTAACAATTAAGATTATGTTCAATTTGCACCTCATATGTTAAAGTTTATTAGATATAATATTTGATAAAAAATGAATTTATAAATTATTAAAAGAATTCGATAAGCTCATTGTAAAGACGTGCTTTTTTTTTTTTTTTTAAGTATGAATATTTGTAATTAATTTAAATTGTATGAAATTCTTAGATTTCCACGAATGATTCTAGGGTTAGACAAGTTGTTGAGGGTGGTTGCTCGAGTTCCCTTTCACAGTTTCCTCGGAGGATAGAAAAGCACGAGTTCCCTTATTCTATATTGTTATATCCTACGTAAGTTCAATTATTATATATCATATTTAATTATTTAGAGAAATAAAATAGAGAATTTGTGTGCAACTTGTGTGTATTAGTGTATGCATGCGTGGTAAAGGTGAAAGAACACATCATATATAAACAATGATATGACTCGGATCACGTCAGTTTACTGTGTTGATTTCTGTATTTACAGAGAAAAAAAACATAAGATATAGTTCTCTTGTTCAATATTCGTACTCCGAATTTTTATTGATGCTAGTATTTTTCAAGATCCGGGTTGTATATGATGTGCGGGGTCCACAATTAGACATCTGTTCGGAAGTATATTTGGTTGGGTTGAAAACAAAAACAAATTAAACTTGTCACGGGGATTACACCCAATTAAAACCCTCCGATACTTTAATTAGATAGAGTTACAGAATCATCTAGATGTGGTTTAAGAGTTATATCTCGCACCATAAAATTCATATATACATGTAGAATGACATTTACTAATATTTAATGGAGTCATATGCATTAGAACGTACATATACACATGTCCGCATCTATTCAATAAAGTACTTTCATAATAAATTATCGTATCATACACATCAAAATATACAAGCACATGTATTCGTATATGAGGAATAATTATAATTTACGTCCCACAACTTACACTGTTTGCGATTTTGGTCCCATTGTTTTACCCCTTACCACATTTAGTCCCATAAGTATCAAAATATATTTTAGTTTACGTCCCACTTATATTTTTCGTTAGATTCTTGACAGTCCGTTAACTTAACTAACGTTTGACTGCAACAGTGTAAAAATTTGCAATTAACGTCCCACAATCGTTTGGGACCAAAATCGCAAACAGTATGGATTGCAGTCAAAACGTTGGTTAAGTTAATGGAACACGTGCTTTCTTCCGTTAAGAATCTAACGAAAAAAATGAGTGTGACATAAATTATAATTTTTTTGAAACTTATGAGATTAAATGTGGTGAGGAGTAAAATAATTAGACCGAAATCGCAAACGATGTAAATTGTGGGGCATAAATTACAATTTTTCCTCATATCTGATCCATATATAGAGTGCTCTCATGCTCAACAATTAGTAAATCGAATTACTGGATCAGGTCGGACCGATCGAAAAGACAGGGAAAACCACCTCAATCCCCACATGTGAAATAAAAAAATAATGAAGAACGAATACAATTAGTTTACTTGATGAATTTTAAGACCAGTAATACATATATATAGTGAATGATGGAATCTCCAAAACAAGAGGCTCAACAAGTTGATTGTCTTAGAGAAGAATGGGGTGCGGTTCCATTCTCATTTGGAATTTTGCAGCCGGAGCGGGTTCGCCAATGCCTATTCTTTCGCTTTCAACGTGGACCATCATATCCAAACAAATATTTCCTTTGATTCTATCCATATATATATATAAAACTAATAATTGTTGTATAATTACTACTTGTTGATAATGTGTAATCCCTATTCTCCTCATCTCTCTCCAGATATTTATGTGTGATCATTTGTCACCTCATTTTCTTTTCTTTTTCCTACACCTCAATTGTGATCCTCTCCCATCACATTTTCTTGAGTCATTTACAAGAAATGTGACCTCTTATTATAGTTAATTGCTATGATTGTGATGCAGTTTGCGATTCGATCGATATTTTTATTACGCGAGTGTTTTTTGCTCTGATCTCATATGAGATTCTTGATTTTTGTTCTGAAAAGACACTTCGCTAGAGGTTTGTAAGCTATTCAAACCCTCGTTTGCAACCAATATGAGGGCGCTTGCCTGCATCATCAGATTAAGAATGAAAAATCATAACGGTTGCTGATTAGTATCACAACTATGCTATGATTATATATTGATCGTTGTTTTTGCAAACGATGTCAAAATATTAATCATAAGATGTTCTGAACGCTTATAAAAACGTCGAATTTTATTTTAAGAATAGGCCCTTTAAATATTTGAATGAAATAAGCTCATGGAACTTATAACATACAGGTTACAAGTAATAACACTTTTGTAATAATATAAATAAAATTGAAGGAATTTATTGAAATTCTAAAAACAAGTTAGGAAATTCTTTTTTTTTTTTATCTTTTATTTTTGGGTAAATTACATCTACCTCCCCTGAGGTTTGACATAATTACAAATACCCCCTCGTTGTTTGAAAAATTACAAATACCCCCTAATGTTTGATAAAATTATGTAATCCTTGGATGGAGGCATAGAAATGTCAACTTTGCCCTTACAGTATTTTTTTATTTTTATTTTTTAAAATTAAAATCTTATAAAAATATTGAATGGGATGGATGAAAAAAATTTAAAAATTATAAAAAAAATTATCGCCTTAGTCGATAAAAAAAATATTTTTTTTTAAAAAAAAAATAAAATTATAAATTTTAATTCATAAGGGTATTTTGGTCAGTTCACTATAAAAATGCATAGATTGGGGTAATTGTTAGACGGTCGTTAAAATTAGGGGGGTATTTGTAATTTTTCAAACAACGAGAGGGTATTTGTAATTATGCCAAACCTCAGGGGAGGTAGATGTAATTTACCCTTTATTTCTTGTATAAGGGTACTTCTTACTTTTATTTTTTATAAACTTATTTTTTTTTTTAAAAAAATTACCAAACACTTCTACAGTATGTCAAATCTTCAAAATTCTCAATATTACCCTTAAGAAACACCGAATAAACCCAAAGTGCTCTTGTTGTTTATTGGGATGGTGAGGGGTAAAATAGTCTTTACACTCGTATTTGAAGTGGTGCAAGACCATGTCAGGCGCATATATCACCAACTTACTACATTAATTAATGTGGATGATTAAAGTAGGTTTAGGCTTTAATTTAATTAATCAAGTCAAGGCCAACAAGTTTTCCATATCATTAAGAAAACTACATTAAGCCCTAATGATTTCTCTTTATCCCCTACCCCCACCCCACCCCACCCACCCCCCACTTGTTGTATTTTTAAATAATTACAACCATATTTATATATAATATATAATTTCATAGTTTGATTAAATGATTAATCAGAAGAAACAAGAAGCAGAGGCTCACCTACTTTGCCTTCCCTGCCAAAATACTCCAATCATAGGACTCCCAAAAGCTAAAATAAAGCTCACTTTTTGTACTATTTGCCAATTTTAATTTTACTTATTATATATACATTTATTTATTTGTTAGTGCACAGACAGTTAATTTATTTTGTCCCACATATACAATGTGCAATCTTAGGTAAGCAGTTATTTAATATTTTTCATAATAAACAAAATAAAGTATATATGTAAGATAACAAAATAATAATTATTATATAGTAATAATTATAGAGAAAGAGTAAATTTCAACTACTATATAATAAATTATAAATTATTGTGAAAGTATATAAATATTCGTATAAATGGATTTGAATATTAGATCTGCGATATATGAAGAGTTTTGAAATTTCAGAATTAGTGAGGCAAGACCTCCTTGATACGAACACTATAAGAAATATAACATTTAATCATGACTAACTGAATATAGTTAATAATAATAAGTAGTTATAGCAAATAATTATTAACCATAGCCACACAACGGTTATTTGCCTAATTTGAATACACAATGAACATCTAAATATTTGTACAAAACAATGAATAATGAATTTGGTATGTACTTGTTACTGTTTCTGTTTATTGACAAAATGGTGTACTTAATAAATCACAACTCACTACTGTGGACTTTCCATTTTTAGAAGCTGAACGCATAGAGCAATATCAATGGTGTAGGCCTATAGCCTTCCACCCTTTGAGTTTTGAGATCCCCAAGGTCCCCTTCTGAAATTAATATGCGATCTTGTCTATATTATCAGCTCTCAAATGAGGAGTTTGGAATGAACAAATTGGTCTCATTTCCACAAATGGTTACAAGTAATGTGTTTTGAGACTCGATTAGTGCTCAATTTCACGAGGTATTAATTGCTCTGACTTTGTATGAGCTTTTATGATTTTGAGGCGTCTCATTGAAAAGAGGAAATTTTAAACCCTCTCAAACTTTTCGCCTGTAATTAATGTGTGACGCTTGTTTACATCATAAAGTTTGCATAAGGGCTGTTAAAAAAATTGAGCAGTGCTGAATAATTTTTTTGTTTAAATTTGTTTGAGTTCTTGTCGAACTTTAGAATTTGACTTTGAACTTAATTTGATTATTGTTCTAATGAACTTTCATCGAAGCGAACATGGATCGAGCTTGAACAGTTTGATGTTTTAAAGCATACTAACATATGAAGACAAGTATATATCTTTTATTTTTATTTAATATACTTTTATTTTTGCATTATAACAAAATAGGAAGTTATTTTAATTAAGAATCTTGAAAATAAAAAAAAAATCAAAATAAAAATAATTATTTTTTTATTAATAAATAGTATACAAAAAATAAAAATAGGTAAAAAGGGAAGAAAAAGACAAGGCGAGGGTTGAGTGGACTGTGGAACAGAGGAACAAATCCCGAATTCTTTATCCAACGTAACCTTTGAGCAAGTAGCAGGCAGCAGCACAACTATTACTATTAGATTCCACCAAAATGGAACTGCAAGAATCACCATTTCACCATCATCCTCAACTTTCTCTCTCCTCCACACAACCTCTGCTAGAGAGAGAAACTCAGCGGGAACGAAAACGAAAACGAAAACCAAAGCCATAGGGAGACCCCCCATTTCTCCCCAGATGAAAATGCCCTCCGAACCTGCGGAAGAGGAGACTGCTCGCCAACCTGCTCACCCCGACGTTCTCATGGATTTGGATCTCGACCTTGATGGTTCATGGCCCTTGGATCAGATCTTTGCGGCGGCTGCGGCCGCGTCCAATCCTGCCTCCCCCTTTTTGCTGTCCAACTCGGAGCAGCCCTGTTCGCCACTTTGGGCCTTTTCCGATGATAATAACAGCGGGAGTTTCGCCGCCGGTGCCGGTTTCCGCTTAGCTGACTCCTCCAGGATCCTTTCTTGTATGGCTTTTGCTCCGAGCTATTTTGTTGAAGAATCTCTAAGCTTCACTCAAGCAAAAGTTTGAAAACTTTTGGAATATTTTCCATTATGTTGCTGGGTCTTCAATCTGGAGTTTTGCTTTTTACTTTAATTTTACTAGTTTCCGGGCTTTTCATGTTTTGATGTGTTTAGATGACTCTGTATTGTATCTCAATGGAAAAATCCAATTTTTGTCTAAGATTTTGACTCGAATTTGTTCCGTAGTTTATTTAGTAAAATCAAAGCTTTACGAACGTAATAAGAATCATGCTTTTGTTTGGACTTGGCTTTCTAGCTAGGATCAGAAACTTTCAGTTTTATTTATTGAAAGATGGGTCCTTATTTGAATTTGCAAACATATTCTTTCTTGGAGCTGCAGAATAACTTGTTCCAATCTGTTCGCAGACTTATAGTTCAAAAGCTGACGCATAAGTTGTTTCCTAAGTAAATAAGATCTATTTTCTTAAAATAGGAATTGACATTTCATCTGTCTGTTTGCTCCATTGCTTGTTGGTAGCTGATTGTTTTCTTTCTTTCATAAGTATATTTCAGTTGTGATGTGGTTTCCGTGGAGTACCGTGTGAATTTTGTTTGTGAATGTTCTAGTTGATTGTTGAATCCATTGAACTTTAGTGTATATGCGGTGACTTTGGTAGCTTTGGACAGATGCTGGTAATCCAGATACGGCAACTGAAGGTGCATTTGGCAACGATGACAGAAAGAAGCTGCCTTCCCCATTTATGGGATTGATGCCTATCGACAATCCGATGGATCCTGTATAATAAAGGAAAGGATGACTCAGGCTCTTCGGTACTTCAAAGATTTGACTGAACAGCATGTCTTGGCTCAGGTTTGGGCGCCCGTTAAAAATGGTGGTCGGTATATGCTCACAACTTCTGGGCAGCCCTTTGTTCTTGATCCCAACAGTAATGGTCTCCATCAGTATAGGTTGGTTTCCCTGATGTATATGTTTTCTGTGGATGGTGATACTGATGGAGACCTCGGACTTCCAGGACGTGTGTTTCGGCAAAAGTTGCCGGAATGGACACCAAATGTGCAGTATTACTCCAGCAAAGAGTTTCCACGTCTGAACCATGCTTTGCATTACAATGTTAGAGGAACTTTAGCTTTGCCTGTATTTGAGCCTTCCGGACAGTCTTGTGTTGGCGTGCTTGAGCTGATAATGACCTCCCAGAAGATCAACTATGCTCCGGAGGTCGATAAAGTTTGCAAGGCCCTGGAGGTTAGTTTGGGTGCTCTCCCTTGATCATGTACTCATAGAACTTGGTTTCATTGCCATCATCATCTCATCTTCATTGCTAGTGTAGAATATTCATGGTATTTTCTTGATACTTTTTGGAATTTGTTTAGTCGTTTACCTATTTATAAGGAATTTGAAATTAATCATAAATCTAAGGGTTAATTACACTTATACCTCTCTGAAAATGCTAATTACACTTTCCCCCAAAGAGTTTTGAAATTACACTTACACTCCCCTCCAAAAATTCTGATTTACGCCCACTCCCTACCATTAAGGTTTGGGCACAAAATACTGACGAAAGCAAAAAAATGTATAAAATTTTCAATTTTGCCCCCAATTTAACATTCCCCATGTATATTTTTGTACTTATAAATGGATAAATATAATATATATAACATCATTACATTTTTCCTTCGTAAATACCAAATTATTACATGAAAATGATAAATGAGGGGTGAAATTGGAAATTTTATGCAATTTTCTTTTTTGCTAACATCAGCATTTTTTGTCCAAATTCTAACAAAAGAGAGTTAGGTGTAAATAGTGGATTTTTGGAAGGGGTGCAAGTTTAATTTCAAAACTTGGGGGAAAAATGTAATTTCGTATTTTCAGAAGGTCTAAGTGTAATTAATCCTAAATCTAATAGTGGATTATTTTATCTGATGTCTGCAATTATTTATCAGAAGACAACCTAATTAATGCTTGTGTACGAGTATTGGAGATGATTCTTGTAGTCTTCTAGCTGCAGCATGATTTCTCCATGGTCACTATAAACAGCTGGTGCTTTAGCAGCTAATAGCAATCTATTCTTCAGATTATGTCACTTTAGGATTGATTAAGATTTTGTTCTAGATTGATGTGTTGTTTACAATCTGCAGGGTTTTACATGTGAGAATAATCAATACAAATTTAGGAAGAAATGATTGACTGCGTTTCACATGTGATCTCTGGATTCTTCCAATGCAACATGTCTTGTGGTTGCTAGCCACAAAAATTTACAATACAAAATGCATCCTCTTTTAAGCTTGTCTACTGAAAAAGGTTTATTAGCTAATATAGGCCCATTTTAGTTGCACAATGACAATCTTTGCTAACTATGACAAATTTCAGCTTAGCCTGGATGCATGTTAGATTCCTTCGAGAATTTAAGTTCATACTAGTTAGACTAGAGTATGCATTTTTAATCAACCAAGTGGTCTCTTATGTCTCCGTGCTTACTTGACCAGATTTAACCTAGTTTGAGGATTCCTGTGATGCCAAAATTTAGTTCTTTTGCAGGCAGTGAATTTGAAAAGTTCAGAGATATTGGATCATCAAAGCACACAGGTAAAAATGCAACTGTTAATTTGAAGATCATGTGCCAACTAATTTTTTTCTCTAACAACATTATTGTATGTTGGTTTTCTTATAATCCAGATATGCATGAAGGTCGCCAAAATGCATTGGCGGAAATCTTGGAGATCATTACAGTGGTATGTGAAACTCACACATTACCGCTAGCTCAGACCTGGGTTCCATGCAGGCATGGCAGCGTGCTAGCAAATGGTGGTGGGTTTAAGAAAACTTGCAGTAGCTTTGATGGGAGCTGTATGGGGCAGGTTTGCATGTCCACAACGGATGTAGCATTTTATGTTGTGGATGCTCGAATATGGGGTTTCCGAGAGGCTTGTGCAGAGCATCACTTGCAAAAGGGCCAAGGTGTTGCTGGTAGGGCTTTTGCGTCGCACAATATATGTTTCTGCCAAGATATTACAGAATTTGCAAGACTGAGTACCCATTGGTACATTATGCACGGATGTTTGGATTGAGAAAGTAGTTTTGCAATTTGTTTACGGAGCAATCATACTGGAAATGATAACTATATTCTGGAATTTTTTCTGCCTCCTACTATTAGAAGCTATCAAGACCAGCAGACCTTGTTGGACTCTCTTTAGTTACAATGAAACAGCATTTTGGGAGCCTGAGGTTGCTTCAGGGAAAGACCTTGATGATGAGTGGAGGTCTATTGAGATTATTAAGGCATCCATGGATGACAAGCTTAATTTGAGGCCTGATTTTGCAGCTACATCTCCACCCAGGCCTGCTTCTGTACCAAATGGGGAAACTGTACAGCTTGATGCTCTTGAAGGACAGGCAGTGATGAGTGAATTTAATGCTACAAATATTAAAGGAAATGTTGGTAGTCCCACGGAAGTTCATAATGCTGCATCTGGTGGTGAAACAAAAGATACAGGCAAGAAACCAGAGAGAAAGCGAGGGAAGGCTGAGAAAACAATTAGCTTAGAGGTTCTGCAGCAATATTTTGCTGGCAGTCTGAAGGATGCTGCAAAGAGTCTCGGTGGTATGCTTATACTCTCAGAACCTGCTACTTGTTTCTTTGCGCACTTTTAATATATATATGTATATATATATATATATATATATATATATATATATATATATATTATAGTTTTTTTTCTTTAGTGGTTGAAACCTAACCAAGTAGCCTCTTAAAATATTTTGCCTTACAGTTTGCCCTACTACAATGAAGCGTATCTGTAGGCAGCATGGAATCTCTCGCTGGCCCTCCCGCAAGATAAATAAGGTTAATCGTTCTCTTTCAAAGCTAAAGCGAGTAATTGAATCGGTACAAGGTGGTGAAGGAACCTTCAATTTGACTTCTTTGGCTACAAGTTCTATTCCTGTTACAGTTGGTTCAATTTCTTGGGCAGCCAATTTGAATGGAATGAACCAACAAATCTCACCTGGCTCTGGACCATCTGAATTTCAGGAAGAGAAGAAAGAGGTCGCTATTACTAAAGCCCCTGGAGCTGATGAACAGGCAGAGGGCTCAAATCATATTCTAGGAGATAGGAATGCAGAAATCCAGAAACTCACTAATGGAGCTGGGTTTTTGCATGGTGAATGCTCAAACCGATCTAGAACGGGGAGTGGCTCAAGAGAAGAGAGCACAGGGACCCCCACTTCCGAAGGTTCATGTCAAGGTAGCCCATGCCGTCGAAATGAAACCTCCCCTCAAAATGATCCAATTGTTTCACCTATTGAGGAACACCATATGAAAATGGGAGGCTCCCATGAATTGGTGTGCCAACAAACCAGAGAAATTAATTTATCAGCCGCATTCCCTATTCCTGATAATTTTATGACAGTACCCGAGGAGCCATTTGGGGGAATGCTAGTTGAAGATGCCGGAAGCTCACATGATCTGAGGAATTTGTGTCCAGCTGGGGAAGCTCTATTTGATGAGCATGTCACGGAGTACAGTTGGACAAAACCACCGTGTGCCGACACCATACCCAAAGATCGCCGGGCTGCTCCAGCTGATCATATGCCGCGATTTGCTTCCAGGCCAGAAGTCAAAACCATCACTATAAAAGCCACATACAGAGAAGACATCATCAGGTTTCGGATTCCAATTGATTCTGGTATTGTCAAGTTAAAAGAAGAAGTGGCCAAGAGGCTGAAGTTAGAGCTGGGCACATTTGATATCAAGTATCTTGATGATGATCACGAGTGGGTTTTAATAGCTTGTGATGCAGACTTGCAAGAATGCATTGATATATCAAGATCATCCGGTAGCAATATAATCAGGCTGTTGGTGCATGACATTATGGCCAATCTTGGGAGCTCTTGTGAGAGCTCAGGCGAATAAGCAGAAGGTTAGGTGTACACAGGTAAGCTCGTAGAGATTCTTGTTGTGCTAGGATGATTCAACTTAACTGTAGATTTTTGTGTATTTGGCATCTCCTGTATTTTTCCGAGTCTTCTGTAGTGCAACTTATTTTGGGCTTGGGAGAAAATAAATCTTTCTTCTCATTTTTCTTGACAAAGAGCCTGTGAATATTTGTCCCGCCTGTTCAGTGTATCTAAGATGTACATGCTTAGTATTCAAATCCTGATTGCTCTTCTGTACCCTGAAGATCTCTCACGTATTATTTTGTTCATTCACAATGCTTTTCTTAATTATTGCAATGAGTTAATGGTGTTGAAGAATATTGCATCTGCAATGATTGTATGCTACCCAAAAACTATGGATACAGTTTAGACAACTTTATGTGAAATTGTATTTAAGTTGAGCGAAAAGTACTTGTTATATAAGTTACTCAAATTCCATTGTTCATCTATTTTGGGTGAGACTGCCAAAAGGGTGGGCTGGATCGAGTTAAAAATAGATTTTGTCTGAATAAAATCAATGGGTTCAAAATCTTTGTGCAGCAGACAGTTCAAGTCGGGTCATCAGCAACTATTTCTTAACTTGATCTTTAAAATTTTTCCAGTAATGAGAGAAAAAGGACATTAGTTTCATATAGATCAGTTCTCCATTTTTAACCAAAATGTTGTAGATGTATTGAAGTAATATTGTTTTGATGAATATAGTAAATGTTCATCCTTGACATAATATATTTTTGTGTTTATTATTTACGTTGGATTATGTTGATGTAACAACAAATGTCCCACATACCAATTGGAAACCTCTGTAGTTGTGCTGGGTATTGGATGACACCCATAAACCAACTTTTAAAAATTGATCTGAAACGTTACAAGTTGATGACCTTGATATCGGACATGGAGAGTACCTACAGAGACTTGCACTACATATCATTGGATGAGTGTCGTGTTTCACCAACGACAAGCATAGACTATCTATGTAATTTTAGTGATTAATTAACAAGGTTATTGAGCTGATTGAATTGACTCATGGGATATTGTCATATGAAAGGGTTGGAAAATTTCAACACAGAGTAGTAACAAGAAAACAAAAAAAAAAACCAAAAAATTGAAAAAAAAACAAAATCAATCTTCAGGATATGACAACAAGGGTACAACAATTCTAATTAGCTTGAAGCACCAGACAAACATTGGGTTACAAATTACATTCTTAGCAATCACGAACTCCTCTATTCTACAGTTAACTGATTGATCATAATTAGAAAGGAATTGAAATATTGGTGGTAAGATTGGTGATGGAGGTGCTGCTGCTAGACGACTCCATCAATATGGGCATTCTTGTTGAGGTCTTTTTGTGCCAAGTCCACTTCGCTTTGCCCTTTTCTTTCAGCCATTATTCTTTTAGTAGATTTGTAGAAGGTGGCGTATAGTATCAGCTGAGCCAGCCCAAGTACTGTTCCCATCCCATTAGGGGCCTGCATCCCAAATTCATTCTCAATAGTCTCAAGGTATGTTTTCAATTTTATATAGATATTCCTGTGAAAATAATATATATATGTTTAACGAGTTAAATTCATTGATCCTTGTGGTATGAAAAAATTAATATAAAAAAAACCCCACGAAAATTTAATATAAAAAATCACTCTTATGTTATGAACAATGATTCACACAGCCTTCTGGTCTACTTCATTTTAGGGGTTTTTTCTGATATTTTTTTCATGTCACATGGAATGTAATAGATATTTTCTTTTTTTCAGGGTTTTTCTTGAATATTCCTAATATGGGGGGGGGAGGGGTGGCTTTGAATTTTTTTTCCATTGTTTAATTGATGAGTGTGGAAATAAAAAATATATATGAATTAATTAATGAGATTGTGTTTTATGCCGTTAGTACTGTCAAATGAAGTTGTTTTTTATTTGCGCAAAACTAATAGTTATTTTTTTATTGATTTTAAATTATCATATCAAAGCATTATAAAAAAAATATACTGTAATTTTATAAAATTGATCGTTCAAAATTCTTATATTTATGTAAGTATATAAAATAATAAAAAAAAAATGAAAAAAAAGTAAAATACTTATAGTGAGAATATGTATAAACAAAAGTATTTTTGAGCTTTCTTATTGTTTGAAAAATTGACAACGGAATACGAAAACACAACCAAACAAGGCAGAATTAATACCAAAATCGTGCAGCTGAACCAACGATTTTATACTTGGTATATGTAAAAGTTGGATGTGCGATTTTTGCATGAAGATGAGAGAGAGAGAGAGAGTAGTTACAGCAATGAAGGGATCGAAGCGGATGAGAGCGTAAGCGGTCCAGCTGACGCCGTTGAGGAAGGAGAAAAAGGAGAGGAAAAATGGCATATATTCTACGCTTCTTTCCTCATCACCAGCTTCTGCACCCACATCCAATATTCCACAACTATTCAATTTAAAGAAAATATAAAATTAAAATTGACTTCAAATATTCATGTTAAAAAATAATGCAACTTTATATATATATATATATATATAATATATATATATATATATATTCACACCTTTTTAATTAATTATAATTACTCAAAATTATAAAAATAATTCGTGTAATTTGGATCTGCTAAGTGAATTATTATCATAATTATGCTTGTCAAAAAGGGTTTAAAACATAGTTTATTATAAAAAAATGTAACATTTAATCCTAATTAATTGTAATAGTTAATAATAAATAATCATAACAAATAGTTAATTAATTACCACAACTACCCCATGATTGTTGGCTGTAATGGGTAGCAAATATTTCTACGACTACTGTTAGTTGTGACAAATATTTTTTTCATAGATGAAAATCTAGTTGTGCATCAATTTTATTTAACTAGAGTTAATAATAATTATGATAACTATCATGATTTTTAACCATAACTATTAATATTATGGTCAACAATAATTTTTTTTCTAGTGATAATAGGTGAAAAAAACGTTAAGAATACGTACATTTGTATAGATGGATTTGAATTTATGTGAAGAGTTTGGAGAAATAATTTTAACTAATTCTGTAGTAGAAAATTTTCAATTCATCAATAATTTTATAATTTATTTAGAAAAAAAATTCAAAGAATTTGTTATCCAAAATTAAAATTCATAATTTCAAATCCATTAATCGAGATGTAAAATTTAAGGACAATGCATCTCTTTAAACTTTTTGAAAAAGAGCAACCAGATATTATTATTATTATTATTATTAAAGAAAAATACATATTTTGATAAATTAACCCCTAATAAAGCAGGAGGAAAAAAAAAAAAAAAACGTACCATGACCGCTAGCGGGGAAGCATACATCATAATGTTGCCAACCATGCAAATGCTGCCGATGATGGCGGACCGGAGCTTGGTGGTGTGAACCAAAGTCAACACGAGGAGGGCCAAAGCCGCCACGAATATGCACTCCGCCACCACTATCACCACCAGCCTCAGCCGCTTCTTGGAGTCGGAGAATATGAGGAACAGAGACAAGTACAGGATCTCAATCACAAACCCCGTCCCATTGATGGTCACAACCAGCGTGCTGTGGGGGTGTACCAAAGGCAGTCCATATAGTACCCACAGCCCACAGTTTATAAAGGTGGCAAGATATGGAACCGGTGAGTACTGTTCCACTGATCTTTTCTTCCATATCCGATAGAAAGTTGGCCTGCAAATTAACCCCACCCAAAATAAAAATAATAAATAAATAAAAATCAGAAAATTTCATTAATTATAATTAACTTTTCTTGATCAGATAATTAATAATTATTTTCGGATAATTAACACAAAAACAAGAAATTAATCAACTGAAGCTTACACAGGTGACAAAAACAATATCAGGGCTATCACGTTTCCTGAAAACAAATAAATAAAAAAAACACACAATATCATCAGCTTCAATATTACAAACAAATCAAAATATTTCTTCAACACCCCCTAAAAAGCACTATAATTCAAGATTTCACCCCAAAAAACACACACCTACACACGCAATGTGCGTGTTTGTGAGAATTCTAGATATAATTATACCAAGAAACTGACCTATAATACCAACAACAGTGCGAGCAACTTCTTTAGAAAACATGTCTCTATATATATATAGAGAGAGAGAGATGAAAGAGAAAAAATGATGGGAATTAGAAGGGGAAAATGCATGTGAAGAAGAGAGATAGAGATGGTGTATATATAGGGAAGAAAGGAAGAGGTAGGGTTTGGCGTTTGTATTACATAAGCAAAAATTTTGGTGTCACCTGCATGACATGTATTGGCCGGTCACAATCACAACAACACATGGATTTTACTTAAACCTAAACATTTAAATAAAATATAAATAATAAATAACAGGAAATTTAAAATTAAATGTGGCACTTCACTCAAGGTGTCTCACAATCCTACCTGCACCTGCACCCGCACCCGCACCCCCTTAATAATATTAATGAATTACTGCTCATGCCGAAAAGTGGAGAAAATACTGAAACTCATATTATGTTTTCATGGCTTTTTCTCTAGGTAGCAGGGACACGAATGTGTTCTATGTGTGTGCATAATTTTAATTTTTTTTTATATTTATTTAGTTAGATAAAATAAAAGTAATATGGAAATAATTATTTATTCAAATTACTGAAATAATTTAGTATGTTTAAAATATTTCAGTTGAGGCTGAAAATGTGGAGAAAACCCTGAAACTGAAATTTTTTTCATGGCTTTTTTTGGGTAATAAAGTCGTTTTTTTTTTCAAATTTTTTTATAATAATTGAGTATCATCTGCACTGAATTCAAGTCAATGTTATCCTTATCCACAGAAGGTAGATACATATATGTATATATAGATGTTTGCATGGGGTGAAGTGATTTGTGGAGTCTTTTTGGACATTTGGATGAGGAGAGTCAGTAAATGCGGAGAAAATGTAGTGGATTACAGACATCATCACCTAATGTGTTTCAAGAATAAATGTTACTGTGTTGCTGCATTTAATAACACAATTTGGAGTTTTCCTTTGTAAGAAAAACCTACTTTCCTCTTATTTGTTTTGGGATTATGTGTATAAATGTGTCCAAGATTGAGCTTAATTGCTAGTAATCAATGTGTCAATTAATATATGTTGCAATCTAACTCATCCACATTTATAGATAAAAACAAATGTGGTAATAGAGTTCAAATGAGGTTTGAAGGTTCTACGGAACATTTTAGTTTGGATCGATTTAGTCAAATTTGAATCAATCATATGAAAATTGCAATACACTTGTCATGTGATCGACGTATAGTTCATGAAAAGTGATCAATCACATAATAAGTATATTGTTCTTGCTCTATAATTAATTTTGTTTGCAAGAATTTTTCGTGATTCTATTATAAATAAGGAGCCAACAAACTCAAGCGAGACTCAGTACTTACATTTCCTCAATAAAGAATACACGAAAATATTGTTGGTTGTCTATATAATGAGAACCACCAAACATTCCACGATTTATACTGGGGCATTGAAAAAGACCTTGATTATTTTATCTTAATGAATGGAAATCACGAATCAGATAGAAGGTTAGATCTGATTCACAACAAAAAAATAGTTTGATAGCAACCAAAAAAATTAACGCAAGATAATTAATAAGTAATAATCTCGTTGCTAAATTAGATTATTTAATACAAGAATTTGGAAAAAATGTTTTTCAATCTAGTCTCATTTGTTAGACTTTTCTCACATTTAGTCCCATATATTTTTTTTAAAAAATTCAATATTAGTCTCAAATCACTTTTCCATCCAATTCATGTCACTTTTCCGTTAAAAATTGGACAGAAAAGTGACTTGGGACAGACATTGATAATTTTTTTAAATAAATGGGACTAAATGTGATAAAAGTCTAACAAATGGGACTAAATTGAAAATAGGCTTAATATATGGGCTGAAAAATGCAATTTTCTCCAAGTATTTACTTGCTAATATTTAACAACGAAAATTTACTTGCTAATTAATTTAGCAATGAATTATTTACAATATATATTAAATAGTGTAGATTAATAACTAAAATTCACTTGCTAATTAGCTCGACACTCAATTTGGCATCAAATTTTTTTCGTAATTATTGCATTATTTTTTTTAAGTGATGGTAAGCGTTAGATACCCTTTCAAAATACGTACAGAGCATATAAAAAAATCCATTTGTAATTCGTCATGTCTTATACAAAATTCATAAAATTAGTATTTTACTTTCCAAGTCAACCTATTTAACGTGCACATTGTGTTATTATTAATTAATTTGGCACCACAAAGAAAGTTACATACAAACTACATTTTTTTTTCCATCGATTTTAGTCATGCCAAATGTTTTAGCTACTATCATAGTATATTATGACTAACAACCGTTGCATGACCGTGGTTAATAACTATTTGCTACGACTATTTTGTTATTAACCATGGTCAAAGTCACATTTTTTGTAGTGTAGCAACAATTGTAAAGAGTGAAATTCTTTACTAATATAGATTAGCAATAAATTTAATAAGAATTTTACTTTTTAATTATATCAAATGCTGATTTTAATATCAAATATATCCGTAACTATTGAGCTATTTTTTGTAGTGATTTGATATGTTACACTACAAGAAAAATAATCAATAGCTATGAAAATTTTTATGCTAAAATCAACGTCGAGCTAATTAGCAAGTAAAACTTTCGTTGCTAATCTATATTATTTAATATATCTTATCGTTGCTAAATTCGTAGCAATATTAGATAATACGGATTAGCTACGAGAATTTTATTTGCTAACTATTTTAACGTTAATTTATTTCGTTACTGTTGAACAATTTTCTTATATATAATGTTATACTAATAATATATAGATTGGAGAGACATTATTTTTCATAAATAAGGACTTATGATACGGAGATAACTCTCCATTCTAAGTCTTATATTATTATTGTATCTCATTTCATATACATATTACTACGCAGTATTAAAGTTATGCCATTAATTTATGTAAATAAACATTCTATATGTATTAAATGAGTAGAAGATGTAATAAAAATTATAAAAATAGTAAATAAATATTTGTTTGAAAATTAGTAATGAAATTGTTCACTCTTTTTATATTAATTCAGACGGCGTCATAATCCTTTATTTGGTCATATAAAAATAAGATTGAGTAACTCTTCAAATTTTCTTTTTTAGTAAAGTTAATTTGAGAAAAAAAAATATATAAATACGTCACACATATATAATAAGTAAAAATAATATACTAATAAAAAATTAAAATATAAGGATGGAAACGGGGAGACAATGAAAATATATATATAGTTAAAGAGTGGGAGATAGTGTTAGTTGGTGACAGGTTCCTCATGGTAACAACGTGAAATGTTAAGGGTACGATTTGCCTTTCTCTTTTTCACTTTTTGGGTTAACAGTGTTGTGCAAAGTGCATGGTTCTTTTCATACTTTACATGCATGCACCCAATATATATATATATATATATATTCACAAAAATAAATTGTCAATTTTGTACATTCTAAAAAGTAGTTCGTTTATTTGCTTAATTTTCTGTTGGGTTTTCACCCCACCGATGATGAGCTTCAAGAGAGAACTATTATAATTTTCGTCCAAGAAGTATATATTCTGCACCATATAAACTGCATAATTTATTTTGAATTATAATTCATTAATTTTAATAAAATTTAGTCATAAACAAAAATAAAGAAATAATTTTTTTAATTTTAAGAATTTAAAATAATTTATACAAGTATGATAATATTTTAATTTAAATTTATAAGCTAGTAACTAATTTTTATTAATATATTAATTAAATAATTTAATATTTTCATTATTAAGAGGTATAAATCTATATACAGATTCAATAAAAAAATTTGATAAAATAATTAAATTTAAATTTAAATTAGTATAAATATATAAAAATAATATGTGGTCATATTATTCATCCCTATAAACATTACTTTTGACACCCCCTCTATCTTTTGATAATTACAAAACACTCCTAAGGGCATTTATGTCATTAAAAAATTAAATTAAAATTTGACCAAATCAATAGAGGTATTTTGGGGTTTAAAGGATGTCAGGGGTAGTTTCTGTAGTTTTTAAAAAGGCAGGGGTGGTTTGTGTAAAATGACAATAGGTAAGGGGGTATAAATATAATTATCCCTTTTATATATGCAAGAATTTTTCTAATAGAAAAAAAAAATACATGATTATATATAATCTATACTATTATTAAAGAAAACCTTTTGGCATACCAATTTTTTAGAACCCAAATTTACCCTTTTATTTAATTCTTTCCTTTAAAAAAATTTGGTCAAATTAGTAAATTCAATATTTTTTTTAACAATCTGAAACAAATACCAAGGCTTAATAAAACCAAAAAATTATTTTATTATTCACAAAATCTCAAATTTAACCACTAAGTGAAAAACATACTAAAGACTAAAGAGTATCAGGTTGGACATAAAAAAACGTAGGCGCCAATCATACACTAAATTTGTAATTCATTCAGTTAGCTTTAAGATAATAATAAAAGAGACTTTTCTTTCCCACATCATCTTCAACATCACAAATGGACAACAAATTAAACAATAAACCAAAAGATAAAAAGGAAAAACAAATTACACAAAGGCAACTCAAACGCCTGCGGAACAAGAAGCCTCAACGAATTACAGCTTTAACACCATTCACAATCTTCTACGTTATAAAATATCCGTGTATAAGAAATTACAGGACCTTGCCTGAAAAATAATCCATGATCAACTTCTAAACCCGAAAGCGGACCACTTCTTGGATGTTTCTTTCTTGGTCCTCTTTGAATTAGGGTCGATGAGGTTTTCAAGCGACTTGGCCTTCTTGTTGCGAGACCTACCAGCTTCTTTCAAGAGCTCAGCCAGCCTCTTCTTCTCATCGTCGAAATCAGGATTTGCTGTACCAAGTTTCTCTTCTCGCAGTTTAAGGACATACTCCAGAATCTCAATTGCATCTTCAATTCTGTACATTTCAAGGAAATCTTGTCAGAGAATGGATTGGCATTCAAGGACTGAGGAAGGGCCAAAGAACTAAGTGCATGAAAGTATTGCAGTATGACTTAAAGTTTCACAATCAACGAACAAAACAACCATGAAGCTCTAATCCATAGTAATATCCAAGAATAGTAAACTCTCATATGAAGAAACATGTGCACCAGAAACACTGTATTCGGACAGCTTAATGCCAGAAAGTGGGTGTCAAAATCTTGGTTGGGTTTGAAATTTCTCACCAAGATGTGATAGGGGAATAATGACATTAGGGAAAGAAAAATTGGCAGTTTGTATTTGGTGAGTGATTCTCAAATGGGATTTTGTAGATGGGCCAAGTCAATTTTGGTTCAAAATATGGAATGGGAATTTAAAAAAAAAAAGGTCTTTGATTTAGGTGTCAGAGTAGTTTATCAATTTCTTGCTATACTAAAACTCTATGAGGAAACTGGGGGGAGTGTGATAAAACTAGAAAGTGTTCTAATGTGCCAGGACCAATACTTAGCCTATACTTAGAGGATCATACAATCTTTGCCGTAAATATTCATATATAGCTGTTTAAGTTGGGAAATCCTACAAGGAATATATGCAGGACTAATAAAAATTCAAAATCAGGATTCCATGCTTCAGTTATTATATATTATCTTTATGTGGATAACTAAATCCAGGCCCCAAATATTATATAACACATCAGAGAGTTGGCAAATTCTTATCTGATCTATGCAGAAATGAACCTCAAACTTAGAAAATCAAGAAATATTCTAGAGATAATAGTTTACAGTATTATATTACCTTCCCATAGCATCATAAGTTGCTGCAAGATTGCTATATACACCAAGTGTATCCTGATGGCATGGTCCACACTCCTGTTCCAGTATTTCTCTAGCTTCCTCAAACAACTCTGCGGCCTCATCAATCTTGAACAACTGTACACAAGCCAACCCCATTTGGTTCAACACAACCCCAAAGAACGCTGATTTCCTCTCCCCACTGGCTCTAAGTTTTGAGACAGCACTCTCAAAAGAGCTCCGTGATTCTTCATATCTTCCAACCATGTATAACATCACACCCATCCGTGCTTCAATTCCAGCAATAGTACTTTGCTGCCCTGGCTTATCCTCCACTAGTTTCATAGCCTTTTGCAGGAGTTTTAAAGCTTCCTCAGGCTCATTGAACAATTCATAAATGGCTGAAATTTCAGTCATCCCACTAGCAATCTCTTCTGCAGTGGTTCCAGGTACAGGTTTCGCATATATTCTCAGGGCATTTTCACAATATGATCGTGACTCTCTAAGTTTTCCTGTCTTGTAGTATAGATCTGCAAGCCGTACAAAGACTGAGGCGACAGAAGGTGGTTGTCACCTTTAGAAGATTTGAAAACAGTGAGTGCCTTCTGGTAGGAGAAAACTGCCTCATCAAAACGGGTAAGTGATGAGTAGATATTGCCGATGCTAACATCAATAGCAGCAACCTCGTTTTCTTGTCCATTGGCAATCATGGCCATGCTGGCAAGTACAAGGTGTTCCAAGGCTGATTCATAATCTCCTTTAGCCTCACATATGAGGGCCATCAATCGGCGGTCAGCAGCTTCCTCAAGAGATGCTGGTGGACTATGCACGCGGTGGATTTCAAGAGTTTTCTTACACAAATTCTCAGCTTCATCAAATTGCATGGCTTGAACATGGGCCTCAGCCAAATATCTGCAATTTGCATTATCAACATTTCATATCAGGAGCAGCCAAAGAATTGTCAAGAGTCCAGACTAGAGCTTTGTCTTCAACTTTTTGTTATTTCAATTAAATACAATAATAAAGCCAGCACCAAAACATTCATATCTATGAAGTTTAAAGTGTTTTCAGATCGAATTGACAATATTTGAAGAGAAATATATTGGTTGTGTTCAATAAAACAAATACAGTACGTATATCTTTAAATCTTCTTTAATTATTTTCTACCTAAGACCTTAAGTTAATTTAATTTAATTTAATTTAATATTTCATATCATATGCACCTTACATACATTCTTCTCTTGTATGCCCAAAAGATATGTCGGACTAATAGAAAAGGACATGTTAACTGCAACCAAAGTCGAGCATACATACGACAATCTTCATGCATTAATAGGCGGGAGGAAAGAAGTAACTTGAGTAAAAATCAACTAATTTAGGCAAGAATGCTTAAGTTTTACCAAATGTAAAATTCACGTCAATTTCCATCGAGTCAAGAAACCAATGATATTTTCCTTTATCCCTAAGCCACACGTCGATTTTGTTAAAATACTTTATCAAAATCAGATAAGAGTATTGTAATACTTTTAAGAACATTCATCACAACAAGGCAAAACTATCACCTTATCAGGGTTATCTGTTAAAATTATATGGCAAATATAGTACTTCCTTGACTTTGAAATTCCACTCTAAGAATCTCAATGTTTATATGAAAATATTTTTTTATTATTTCCAAGAATATTTATTTTTCTAAAGTTCACAGGAACAGAGTCAGATTGCAAAATCATTCAGACACTTCCAGACATTTAGAATTATTTCATTATCTAATTTTTATATATTTCAATAACAAATTATATGTATAACTTTGAGATGTTAAGAGTAACATTTTTTCATTTATAATGAGTAAGTTCAAAATTTATTGAACTAGACTACCATACTTCAAAAACTTGTGTCATTGAAGTAACTACACAATTGCAACATTTTTAAGAGTATATGGAGGTAAAATGTGACAAGGTCAGAATAATTTTTATTTATAAATTCATTTAACAAATTGCCAACTTTATGGAATTAATTTGAAAGGCAAGAATGAAATTGAAGTATTTATAAAGAAGGGTAAGTATCACTTTTGGTGCCACTTATTCGCATTTAGTCCCTCAACTTTCACAGTCATCAATTTAGTCCTCAATGTTTGAAGATTCCATCAAATGTGGTCCTCGCCGTTAGGTCCTCTAACTAAGCCACTTATTCACATTTAGTCCCCAAGTTTCAGGTGCTAAATGTAATGACCTTGAAAACTTGCGACTAAATACAAATAAATAGCATAATTGAAGGACCAAAAGTGATATTTACCCTATATCATAACAATGGGATTAAATAATGCTATTGAGAAAAGGAACGGATAAGGTACCGACATAGATGAGGGTAAAGTGGAAGTTACTCTTAAATATATATGGAGTGTGCAACCGCAGCTAGTCTTCTATATTTCAGAGAGGGTCTTCCACTATTTCTCTCAATACCACACATAAGACAATGTTCAATTCAATTTCACACATCAATTCAATCTATATAACAAAACACAGAAAATAGCTAATCAAAGTCACTACCAGAATAAATCCAACAGTGATGAATTCAATTAATCCAAACATTAGCTCCAAGATTACGGTTTTAATCATAAATTATAAAAATTAACCAAAAAGGAGTAAAATTTTACCTGCAGGTCTCTGCAACTCTAGGATCATTATCCCCCAACGCCTCCATCTGTATCTTTAACCCTTCCTTATAACATTCAATCGACCGATCCAACTGTCCCAGCATCGAATGCGTATCACCCAACTGCATATACCCCGAAAACACGGCGAGCGCGTGATCCGCGCCCCTCGACACCTCGGGAACACGAATCGCCCTCTCCAAAACCGGCACCGCCTCCTCAAACTTCCCCAGGCTGCAATAAATCGCCGCCACAACGTGCAAACTCATCGCTAAATCCAAGCTCGGCTCCCCTTCGACGGCGCATTTCTCGAAACTCTTGGAGGCGCGCAACGCGTAGTCCAGGGCTTTACTCGGGCCTTCCCCCGACGCAATCGTGTCCCTGGCCAATTTCAACAAAAAGGGGCCTAGATCCGGGTTGTCGAGCGAGGATTCGTTAATCAGGCTTTTCTCCGGCGGAGATTTCTTCTTGGCAGAACCCCGATCCGGTGAGGGTTTAGCGCGTGAAGTAGAGGGGGAAGGCGAAGGAGGTCGGCGAGTAGCAGGGGAGTTGGTTCTCGGCTCGGATCTGGTTGGTTCTGGTGGGACTGGAGTACGGGGCGGCTCCTCCGGCACCGTGATGCGCAGCGGCGGAGCCTCTGGAGGCGTTTTGACGGATACTAAGCCCGGCATTTTCCTGGGAAAAGATTTGGAAACTGAAGCGGAAAGATGCAAGGTTTGGTAGCAAGAGAGAGAGGGTTAATTAATTAAAGAGGAATAATTAAGGAAAAACAGAGGATTATGGGGTGGGATTAAAACATGGCACCATTTTCAACTGCCAAGTGCTGCTGGTGAGAATGGTGGGCTGACTGGGGGAGAGGAGACAGACATGAGAGGGGAGAGGAGAGGTATACTATACAGGCCTGGGGTGAAGAAGATTGCCTGCAACTGCAAGTTTCCCTCTATTTTACAACTGGTTGTACCTTTTCTTATTTTATTTTGTTTTTTCTTTAATCAATAACTGTTTGTACTTTTTGTATGATTTCTTTTGAGGGGTGGGTCATGTTTTGTAAATGGTCTGGATAAGTCATGTCATGTGGATAGAACACGGGCATACTTATATCTACAATTGCTGATTTTTGGTTTTATCATATTAATTATTTTTTATTTTTTAAAAAATTATACATGTACTATCAAAAATATCAACATAATTTATATAAATTATGGGTTAAATACAATTTACCCCCTGTATTAATGCAAAAAATCCCTATAAAAAATAAAGTGCAATTTACCTCCATGTAATTTAAAAAATGATGCAATTTACCGATAAATTGCATCATTGTTTGTGTCATAGGACGGTAAATTGTACTTTGTTTTATCACAAGAACTTTTTTTCACTTTTTCATTAATACTGGGGGTAAATTGTATTTAACCCTATAAATTGTCTCTATTTTTAATAAATTACATATTTTACAAACTACTCATATTTTTTTGTTGTCAATAGTAGTTTCTGTAATTTCGTAAAAAGTATGAGTAATTTATGTAAATAAATTATAAGTCAGGCGTAAATGTAATTATTCCTAAAATATATTTTCAGCTAAATTGATGGTTCATTTCTTGCATATATTCGCACGACAACTTTTTGGCTTAAATGTTTTTGGTAAATATCATAACTATCCCTTTGTGTTTAAAATTATTTTAGTTTTATATCTTTATTTTCTCATATTAGCATTCCAAACTTTAGATTATTTATCAAATTAGTCCTCCGGCCACCAACAAAAAATCTTGCACAATTTAATTTTTTTTTATATTTCTTCACTTTAATTCCTTAAATTTTAAAAATATCACATTGGTCCTTATTCTTGAAGGAAGAAGTACTATAACTTTCTGCAAAAAAAATATTGTCTATTAATGTTTTATTTAAGAACTTTCCTACGACCAACAGTATATTGAGAGAATTTTAAAGTGAGAAAATTAAAGTAAAAAAACAAAATAGTTGTTTTACATGTTTCGGACAATTTGATAAAATTACGTTGTTCCAGAGCGTGCGGCTCATCTTTTATTACCGAGAAGTGAACAGCATGGCAGATTTTTGGGCACGACCAACTGCTTTGTCATATTTTCTACATACGTATATGACATCTTCCTTGCCTCCATTTTTGCTTGTTTTGTTGTATAAATGGCGTGCATAACCCTTCTAAACACCGCACCTCCTATAATCGTGTACTAGATATTTTGCTTGTGTAATAAAAGACGACTTCCTTTATTGTTGCTAAAGAAAAAATGAGACAACGCCAATGAGATTTATTTCAATTGGCAAAAATAAGCCCCCATGATTTTAGAGATTATGAGTTTAAACTCCATCAGGTGCATGGGATGTTGTTTGATGTATAACAATGAGATCTACTTCAATTGCATGCATGCACAATGCATCCCATCTATTTTATTTTAGGGATAATTACACTTCATTCCCCTGAAATTTAGTGTAAGTACACATAGACTCCATGTGGTTTAGAAAATTACACCTAGCATCCTTGTGCCTACATCTAACAAATAAATTCCTCTGTTAGTCAAAATTCATCGAATTGACTGATATTAACAAAGAATCAGAAAAAAATCTTTATTGACATTTGATTAACTTATTACTGACTTATTGCATGTTAAATAATTTTTTTTGGACTAAATTACTCTTATAATGGTGAATATATACATCCTCACATACATTAACGTGTGTAGACGTATGAGGGTAGTTTGATCATAACAAGATTTATTTTATCTGCAATAAATCAGTAAAAAGTCAATTAAGGATTAATATAAAAATTTTCTGATTTTTTTAATAATATCAGTCAATTCGCTGA
This sequence comes from Sesamum angolense, assembly GCA_034509725.1. Classification (NCBI taxonomy): domain Eukaryota; kingdom Viridiplantae; phylum Streptophyta; class Magnoliopsida; order Lamiales; family Pedaliaceae; genus Sesamum; species Sesamum angolense. Next base: position 5,523,301 of record JACGWL010000006.1, on the reverse strand, counting down.
ATTTTGACTTACGGAGTGACTTATTTGTTAGATGAAAATAAACCTCAGGGATGTTAGATGTAATTTCTCAAATCATAGGGGATTTACGTGTAATTACACCATACCTCGAAGGAGGGGAGTGTAGTTATTCCTTTATTTTATTTTGTTCAAATCTTTTATCCGAACCGCTATTCTAAGATGATTCTTTACTTTTAAGGGATAATTTACATACACTCTCCTCCTATGAAGTTTGGTGTAGTTACACATAAATTTTTTGTGATTTGAGAAATTATATCTAGCATCCCTGAGGTTTGTTTCTGTCTAACAAATAAATCTATCCATTAGTAAAAAATCATCAAATTTGCTGATATTAACAAATTGAATTTGAAAAAAAATTATATTTACCATCAATTAATTATTCACTTATTGCAGGTTAAATAAATCTTTTTATGACTAAATTATCCTCATACGTCGTCACGCGATAATTCATGTGAGGTGGTATATCTTTATCATTATAAGGATATTTTAGTTTAAAAATAAATTATTTTACCTGCAATAAGTGAGTAACAAATCATTCGAGGATAAATAGAAATTTTCACTCAATTTTTTTGTTAATATCAGTAAATTTAATAAATTTTAATCATTAAGGGATTTATTTGTTAGATGGAAGTTAATTTTAAAGGTGTTAGATGTAATTTTTCAAACTATAATAAATTTATGTGTAATTATATCAAATTTTAGAAAAAAAGAGTGTAATTATCTATATTTTAACTGAATCAAAGGAGAATGGCTACCTCCTCATAGTATTTTTTTTCTAAATTATTCTTTTTTATATATTTATTTATTTGCTAAGACTACTATTTGATTAGACATTTTATTTAAATTCAAAAAAAAAAAAAACAGTATTTTTATAGTTATTATTTTTACAAATGGTTTTTTTCCATATAAAATGATTGGATATGATTAGAGATGCAAAAATGAAAAGAAAGATGTCGTAATTATAGATTCATTTCGTGAAAGGAGGGCAACCCAAGCTCTGCTGTTTTTGTTGACAAAATGAAACCAAATCATTCAGCCTGTCTGTCTGCCACGTCACCAATCAATCAATCACTATATATATATTTATATTTATATTCATATGTATATGTTGATGAGAATATATTTGAACCAAATTTTGTTACTTGTGTAGGTACATTTGGAGAAGGGCCAAAAGGGCTGCAATTAAATTTTACAATAATATGAAATTTAGTACAATTTATATATAAATTTTTTATAATTTAAAAAATTATATTCAATATTTTTAAAGCAAATAAGGTCCACGTTAAAAAAAAATTCACTAAATTTGTTAATATCAATGCAAAAATTAGAAAAAAAATTATACTTGCCCCCAATTAACTTATTACTGATTTATTGCAAGTCAAATAATTTTTTTTATGGTCAAATTACCCTATACGTCTTCACATATATATCTTCACCGTTAAGGTTAGTTTAACCCGAAAAAAAAATTTGACCTGCAATAAATCACTAATAAATCAATCGAGAATTTTTTGTTTGTTAATATCGATAAATTTAATAAATTTTAACTAATAAATAAACTTATTTGTTAGACAGAAACAAACTTCAATAGTATAGATATAATTTTTTAAAGGGTAATTATACTCTCCTGCCCTAAGGTTTGGTGTAATTACACGTAGACTCCCCGTGGTTTGGAAAATTACACCTAGCACCCCTGAGATTTGTCTATATCTAACAAATAAGTCCATCCGTTAGTCAAAATTCATAGAATTAACTGATATTAATAAAAAAATTAGAAAAAAATCTATATTAACCCTTTATTGGTTTATTGCATGTTAAATAAAATTTTTTGGACTAAATTATCCTTATAACAGTGCAGATATACGTCATCAGATACATTAATGCGTGAAAACGTATGAGAGAAATTTGATCATAAAAAATTTATTTGACCTGCAATAAATTATTAATAAGTCAATTAAGAATTAATATAGATTTTTTCTGACTTTTTTGTTAATATCAATTAATTTTGTGAATTTTAACAAATTGAGGGACTTATTTATTAGATGAAAGCAAATTCCAGAGGTGATATAACAGAATCTCATCAGATGTCCCCTTTAGCAAGGCAAAATAGTCTGAAACTGCCCGACCATCTTGCTTGAGGGAAAAAAGTCTCTCATATAATTCAAAAACACGAGATATGTTCTTTTCATGGGAATACATATCATGCAACGCATCCCACATGGCTTTAGCAGTGGTTAAGAACATAACATTAGCACTAACAGATTCTTCCATACTATTGAGAAGCCATGTCATGACAGAGTAATCAACTTGTTGCCAAGTAGAAAAAATAGCATCAGTGGAAGGTGGGGGAGAGGTAAGTATATGGTGCAGTTTATTTTGGGAGCCTAAGAATAATTTAAAGGCTTGAGACCACAAAATATAATTCTGCCCAGTTAATTTCACAGTAGTTCCAAGAGCAGTTTTATGTTCAGTAGAAGCCATCACTGAACAAACAAACAGACAGATAAAGAAGAGGGCAGACCACAAAAGAATTTCCAGCAGAGCATGAGGGGCATCGAAAGATTAATAATAGAGAGAGCACTTATGCCATGGGTGGTGTTGAGAGGTCGGGCGCGGTAGCGACGGGCGCTGGAGCAGCGCGACGGGCGCTGGAGCAGCGCCAGCCCTAGAGCAGCGCCGGCGGTGCTAACAGAGGCCGGGACAGAGGCGTGGCGGCGCTAGTGGAGAGGCGCCTGAGCGCGAGCAGATGCACCGCGCCGGAGCGGCGCGGCGCGGCGCGGCGGAGCGAGGGAGTAAGGTGGGGTCAGCGGGTGGGGATTAGGGTTTCACCTAATTAGGGTTAAATTTTTTTTTTTTTTAAAGCTGCTCTAATACCATGTAGGAAGGTAAAGTAAAAGAGAGTGCTTATATACTTATTATTGATTATTCCACCTCTATATATAGTGGTGGAATTAAAGATACAACTTAATGGATAACAATCAAAGATACCTATCTAAAATAGATAACAAAAGATATGCACAAATGATAAATCCTGAATATTCTAACATCCCTTTTTTAAATTATAAGATATTTATATATAATTACAATAAATTTGATTCAATGTAATTATTCTTAAATTTTAATATTACAGTTCATTGATTTCAGAGCCAACTACAGAGCCCATTTTCTTAACTTTTTATACACATTGCATGCCGGTTCCCTTCACGTGCTTGTAATACAATGAGTTCGGTTGTCATGAGATTTGTGTGGAGGGTTTGATTGGATGTGTAATAAAAATATGATATTGATAATTGATGTAATATGTAAAAATTGTTAAATAAAAAATATAATAATTATAATGAACGTAATATGTTTGTTTTTTTAAAAGTACGTTTGGGTATTTTTTATCAGATGAAAAATATTTTTACAGTCAAATATAGAGTAAATTTTATTTTAGTCCATGACTTTTAATTTAAACTTTATAATAATTATTGTCTTTTCAAATCAATTTAAATTAGTCCTTTTAACGGGCGTTCTTTTCCGCATCACCCGTATAATACTCTTCTTCTTCTTTTTTTTAAGAAAATAATGTATCGTTCATTTATCATTTTTAGTTATAATTTGTTTTTTTATTTTTAGACTTAAAAAAATGTAATCGTTTTAATTGAAATAATTTATTATTGGATAATTGTTCAGATAATAATTTAATTAATAATATATTAATATAATTATTCTGAATTTAATGAGTTTATTGAAATTTACAAACAAAAAATTATTTGAATAAATAGGTTGGAAAAATGTTTGAATAAAAAAATAGAGCAAAAAACAAAAAAAATTAAACAAACTTTTTTTTTTTAAATTATAACATTAAAAAGAAATTAAATATGTCAACTAAAATATTGAAGAATGGAGTATATAAAATCCCTTATCTGTTAGGGCGTTCTTTTATTTGAAAAATGCAAAAAGTTCAATAAATGTGACGACAATTATATTGATATGTCATTAATCAAATTATTATCTATATATTATAAAAGAAAATCTTTTTATCATACCAATTTTTTATTATACCCAAATTTGTCCTTTATTTCATTTTTTTCCTTTAAAAAAATTTGATCAAATTAGTAATTTTAATATATTTTAATAATCTCACAATTATATATATAATCTCACTACGCACTACTCTCTCACCTTACTTCCCCACATTTATTATAATTTATAACTATAATTTATTTTTTTCTTATCATCTCACACCAAGATTCTTTTATATACTCGCGGGAACTGCGTGCAATGATAATTAGTTTACCCTATATATAATTGAAGATCACCATTTTTTGTCTTCAATTTTTTTTTGTTTGCCATTTTTTATTTTTAAATTAGTTTATTAGTTTTTAATTTTCTTTCTTCTCAACTTCTATTTTTCTCTTCTTTTTCAATAATTTCTCATCATTTTTTTCTACTTTGTAATATTTTTTTATTTATCAAACTAACATATACATATTTTTAAAATAATAAAATTTAGAACTAAATGTGAATTGTATAATGATATATTCTTTCAATTAAGTCCCTTCAAGAAGTAATTTTTTCATATTATTTATACATATGATCCCATTATTACATATGTACAATATAATATAATATTATATATATATATATATATATATGTATAGTCAAGAACGTAGGATGAAACTCGGACTTATAATCTTGGACTTATTCATCAGACTTCGGAGCTTCGCTAATCAAAATATCGTTTTGTTTATTTTCCAAAAAAAAAAAAAAAAAAAACAAAACATTGTTACCCAATATTAACCAATTGAAATTATTACTATTTTTTATGTGGATTTCACCAATTTGATCTAAAAAATTATATGAAGATTATTTTTTGTAGTAAAAACATCAATAATGATAACTAGCATGGAATTCATCAACAAATTAATCATTACTCTGTCATCAGAAGAACACTTAAAACTGAATAATGATTAATGATGATTCTTTGTTGACTAATTTATTAAATAAATCAGAGAATATTAGCGGTTAGTGCCAGCTATAAGTTTGAGTTTTTTTTTTTTTAAACACATTCATATTATTAAATCAACTGACATGCAATTATTAATAATTCTAAGTCAATCAACAAATTTAAAATAAATAAAGAAACAATATACCGTCTTTTTTTTTTTTTAAAATGAAAGCAATAAATTATTATTTTTTGAGTGAATCAATTACAATTATAATATAAATATATTATATATATATATATAATCAACAATAATTACAATCATAAAGCAATTATTAGTATTATATAATTATATCTAATTAATAACCACTATTAAAGTAGATTAATATTCCACATACGTTGGTGGGGTTCGAATCCATGGCTTCGTCAATTGAGATAGACATCCTTGGCAACGATATGTTGCTGTTAAAAGTAAACTAAAATACCTATATCCATACAACTCAAACTCACAATTTCTCAATTGTGAGACCTCAACTTTAAAAAATCATGTAAAATATATTGGGTATCAGTTTCAGTTGGTACTCAAATAATTGCAGATTTCGCCGATAAGGTCTAGCTCAATTGGCGAAGTTGAGGCCCCATGATCTTAAAGGTCATTGTTTCGAATCCCGCCTTATGCATGGGATGTTGTGTCTACTAAATAGTAGGTGTGTTGTTTTTACTGTAATAGTAGGTTTTGATTAGATTTCGTTTATTTGAAATTATTGATTAGAGTATGATTGTTATTGATATTCAACAAAAAAAATATTATAATCAAATTATTTTAATTAATATATTCATCGCTCTTATTTTAAAAAAATAAAAATAATTGCAGATTTCAATTGAAAAAAAAAAAAAAAAAAACTTAAAAGTGTCATAAAGAAATATTCAGCATGCTACGTAGTATCATCCTTTAATTATTTCCAATATTCCAGCCGTTGGCGAATAAAATAAAAATTATTATGACAGGAATAATTCAAGCATATATACAGCAATTTATCCTTAATTATTAAGAATTATTTAATCAGTATTTTAATTATTTATCTTGTTTCATTATATTTGCAATGGTCAATAAATAAAATAAATAAATAAATAAATAAATTAAAAGAAAGGGTTTGTCCCAATCTGAGTGCATGTGCTCTTACTCAGAATTGGACCATATCAATAAATTGAATCCATCAAAATTATAATGCCTCTGAATCATCTGGAATTTGTCTCATGCAGACCTATAGAATTTAATAATAATAGGTGGTTAGCTAAGTACTATTCTAATAATTTATAGTAAATTACAGTAGATTTTTTTAAAAGATTTGTCTTAATTATAATGATTTTTTTATTTAAAATTTATAAATATCTTGGTTCAGTTCTTCGCCTTAACGACAGAAAAAAAGATTGATCCTTTTAAAATTATAGGAAATTCTTGTCCGAACCTAACTCGGCCGAACTTGAACCAATCACATGGCAAGTGCAATACATTTGTCATATGATTGGTGTACAATTTGGGAAAGTGACTAATCACAGAGCAAGTATATTACACTTACTCTGTGATTGGATTGGATCGGCCGAATCAGGTTTAGGTAGAATTTTCCATTAAGTTATAAATACACTGACAAATACCGCCTACAATAATGTGTCACAAAAGGATACTTATTAAAAATTTCATAATTTTAGAAACGTATTTATAATTTTTTAAATAATGAGAAAATATTTATAATTATAATACCCCTTAAAGAGCAGTTGCAATTCACCCTAATTTAATAATTAAATAACTTTTCCAATGTTTAAACCATAGTTTTCAGGATCACTATAACTTGATTGGTTCCAAACTTTTAGAAAAGGTATGAATTACCACACGTGCAATCCACATTTTTTTTTCCTGAATATTTTGCATTTTTTTTTGTTGGGGTGGGTTGGACTTTAGAGTACAATTAGAAGAGTTATTTTGAAATCCTATTAATTCTCAACATAATTTGGATTAAAATTCATTCAAAATCAAACTAAAAAATAATTCAACACTGAACAGAAAATTCCAGAAATCAATGGGGATGCAACCATGGTTTGAGATTTGCTTGTGGTTCTCATTTTGCCTAATTTTCTAGCCAAACATTGATATCATACTTTCAGCCGCAAATATATAAATTATTGAGACTGCACATAAATATTTGATTTAATGATAACCGATCTAATATTGCACCAAATATAATAATGTTAATTGATTCAAGACATTTTATAACATATAGTTAAAAGAATAAAACTATATAATTATTTTGTTTCAATGGTAACTACATCAAATAATACCAAATAAAAAAAAAACTACATCATAAATATATAATTATACCACATGAAAATAAATTATTTTAGTCGACATTAATAATATAAAATTAGAATAGATATGTTTGAATCGAAAAGACAAAGGTAGTATTTTTATGATAATTTTATATGTTTTTCACTTTTCTTTGGGGCGTTTCTGAAATGTTTCGGAAAAATTCCTAGTATGTTAACCCGTAAACATGTTTTAGAAGTAAAACTTTAATCCATGCATGCAACCCATATGGGCTATCTGTTGTTGGGTCACATACGCTGAAGTCATCACGTATTGATCCAACAACTGCTCGTAATCCATACAAATACAAATTCACATGGATGACGTTGAATTTACAGTGTTAGTTCAAGAGAAAGATCTACGTGAGCTAGAATACAGCCATCCATCCTCAAAATTCAGGGAGGTAACATGTAATTGCTCAGAAATCAAGTCTAACAAATTTACCTGACCACAATATATAAAAGATTGTATCCAGTACGGGTGTAGCAAGGAAAAGACCGGGCGAAGTGAAGCTTCTCTTCCTAATATGCAAGAACCGTTCCAGCAAAAGCAGAAGCTGATGGAGGAGACAAGGTCGTGTGGCCTCCACCAGAATCTAAGCTGGCTTGAAACATATTGACAGCTGACATTTGCCTCACAAAACGCGAAAAACTGACCCAATTGCGAGGCTCAAACAAGTTTTTGTCCATTCTGACAAAGTTGAAAGAAAACGATGGCATTTCAAGTCCATCTGAGTAGAACTTTGACATTTTTAGCACCTGTTGGAATGACTCGTTATCCAAATTTGTCGAATAGTTTTCACCCTCCAATGGATGTCACAGATTCGAGCAGCAAGCAGTAGTTGCTTAAGGAAACTTTCGGGCCGACTGGCCGGATTTATTTGCTGCTCTTCAGCATCTTGCATCTCAAAACATGAACAGCACATGGTGAAACTATACCTACCAAACATTCGAACAATTGGTATATATCCATCTCTAGCTGAAGTTATATATCCACATGTTAACTCTGAGGGGTGAGATTGAGTGCCATAATGCCAGTGAAACCCACCAACTTTTCCTGACATGTTTACTTCGTTACCGCGGAAAATGGTCTCTGCTTCCTTACAGATCCTTTCCCCATGCAAAAGCAGCATGCCTGAGTACCATTCAAGGAAGAACTCTCCATATGGCGAGTTCCAAGAACCATCACTTCGGAAGAATTCTGTACTTTCAGGATTTTGCATTAGACTGCTGGCATCAATAGGACCTCCATATCCCCACTCTCGCATTCCTATCTGTATGCACAGGCACGCAGAGATGCAAGCATATACTGGCAAGTTAAATTAGGAAAAATATATTAAAAATATTTAGATAAAGGAAAAAGGCCATATGCCACCTAAAAGAGATGTCAAACTCTATGCATACCTTGTCATAGCATTGAAATTCACCAAGTTCACCAGAACGCGAAGCCTGAGTTAACTTTTGTAGGGCATGAAGGATATCTTAGTTCACCACCAGGACCTAGTCCAACTTGAATCCCCTGGAAATAAAAACCGCCATGAAATTCGCGGAGACATCAGAATACATAAAAAAGGAAAAGGAGAACAAGAAGAGCAGAAGATCTACAAAGAAGTATTTTGGTAAAAGACCATCATGCAGGTCAGTCTTACAGTTATAATACCGCCAAGAAATGATCTGAATGTGTCCCTGAAGCTCCTCATGAGATCAGCATATGCTTGAATTGGATCGTCCATGCAGAACGGGAAGAACATCACATCCCAGCGAAATATATTCCATACTCCTCCTCCCAAACCTATCCGCATATGATACATCTGGATCTTTATCCATTTCTTCAAGCACCCATAAAGGAGAGGAATCCTTGCTCAAAGAAAAGGGCAAAACTAATATCAGTATTGATGGGGAATTGAACGGGAATCAAGAAGAAACATTATAGTGGAGCACAATCAATCATTACTTCTGATAATTACTTTGGAACAGTTGGCAGGTATCTAAAGTCATGCTTTTTCTTTTTCCCCTTCTCAACCCGTGAATACTCCTTTTGTCACAGCAAGAAGTAATAGCATCACTAGCCTGAATTCTTGAGTACTAGAACATAGACATCCTCACAAAGTCGAAGCAGAGGTCCTTCTAGTCAGTCAGGGTGAAGGTTACAGGAGGTCCTTCTAGTCCAGTCAGGCTGAAGGTTACAGGAGGTCCTTCTAGTCCAGACAGGGTGAAGGTTACAGGGCACATCTAAATATGGCCAGTGCTGCATTTGGCCTTATTGGTAATTTTAAATAAACGTTCATCATAAATTATACACCCTTCAAGAGATCCCAGCAACTTTCGGCATAATGAGATGCCCAACGTAGTTAATATACGTAAATGATTCGAGATGGTGATCTCTCTTAGTTTCACCCATTTATTGTCACTGTGCTATAAATTTTAAGTGCAAAAGAAATTGAGGAGGATTGGTTAATGTCTTTCCTCGAGTCGAATTGTCCTTGGACTGAGAAATACCTGGTCAATTATCTAAATGCCCATCAGTCTTTGAAGAAAACTTTAAGCCTGTTTTCTCTAATGTTGCATCTACATTGAAGGATTTCATAGGTGAGGATTTCAAATCCATAATTAATGAGAAACCTGATCTTGATTGGATAACAAGCTGCTGGATGATTGTCAGCAACTATGTATGTGAAACCCTTAGCACTCATTTTCAGCTATTTTGGGGCTTCATCCAATATTTAGTGATCCAATACCCCTTCTCTCCAAATTCTATTGTAATAATCCTTGAATATGATTTGGCTAAGTTTACACAAACAGAGCTGCATAAAAGAGAACTACAAATTTTCGTTCAATCTGGATGAAATATTTGAACAAAACAATGAAGTACTCACCATCTCACTAATCATTAAAAACTGATTAAATCTTTTTAATCAACTTCATTACATATCTTGGGCATTATCAGTCAAATACATTTAAAAATATGACACAAATGATTAGCACAATCTCTCAATTCTCTTTCAACAAAAATTAGACCAAACTTATGTGAACATGAATCCTTTTCTTTTGCACTCAACTCTATCAGGGGCTGTTGCCTTAAATTTAGACGTGCTAGTAATCATCATCAAACACTAGTTGATTAGATCACGATAACTATATGGTCCGAAATAACAACCACTTGAGGAACAGCAACCATGACACTTTCCTCATATAAGCAGCTGTTTAATCATCTTCCTCACTTCTCTATGTTGTGTATACTTGAACACTAACGGCCCTAGCCACCAACAATAAACCAATTCAGAAGTGTGTTCCGACTTAGAAGTCTAGGTTATGGAATACCAGAGACTACTTCCCGTACAAGTATTCTCAACTCTTGTTCCCTGTATACGAGATGTTGCTTCTGCAATGCATATAATATTACATGCAAGAATACATAATACTAGAATTTTCTGGAACATTAAACTCAAATGGGAATGAAGGCATTCCAAAATCATCTTCAAGCAAATTAATATCTCCCATGTTTAACATGTTTTAGTAACTTTTCGTAGCTCTACAGATCAAAATACCTCCAACACCAGACCAAATAATCCACAGAATTTAGCAATATTCCCAGCAAAGGCGATGAACATAAACAACTCACTTAACAAGCATCGAAGTTCAAGAAAACTTCTGCTAAACCCAGCATGCATCAATTAGAATAATACTAAACAACATTTAGCGTTTCGATCATAATTAGCCCTTTAAAACATTTGAAATAAAAATAGGGATTAAGCAGTGCAGTTAGAATAACAGAAAATTCGAAGAGAAGTCAATTCGGAGACAGTTACCAACCAGAATAAGTCATCAGGGCCTGACCCGCACTGATGAAATGCCATCACAGCCCGGACTTTCAGCCCAAAACGCTTCGCCATTTCTACAATCTCCAAATACCCTTGCCAATTGTAGATTCTAGGAAATTCCCTCTCCACCAGCCCCCACCACACTTCCATCACCACTCCCTCCACTCCCGCCGCCGCCAGCGCCCGGAACGATTGCGCCATGGCTTTCTTCCGCCTTATCGTCTGCGCCGTGGGACCAACCACGTCCACCGGCAGCTTTACGTACACCGGGAACGCCCCCCTCCGGCGGCGTTGGCTGTAATTGAGCTCGTATACGAGCTCCCCATCCGAAGAGGCGTTTAGCCGGGACACGATCGCTGGCCGGGCCAGGACCCGACATTGGACTTTCGCCCCTGCCCATGTCGAAATGGGTTGTGAGAAGCGCCGGTAGACGGACCCAGTACGGGTAGTACAGCAACAGCTGGGAGCAGAGGGGGATGCGATCGCCATTGTGTATGTTCACAAATTGGGTTTATCTCTATGTCGCAGAGCTGAGCGATTGCGTTCTTTCAGGTGAAATTGAAATTAGGATCCCAAGAAGTTGAGTACAGCTGCTGCACATGGAAGAAGTATGAGAGTTTCGCTGCTTTCTTCTTGTTAATCCCAAAGCTTTGAGATACAAAAATGTACTACGGAAAGTTTGATTTATGTGTAGTAAAAGTTCTCGAACAATATAGACCACCAATTTGAGTGAGGCCTCTATAAATGTTTCAGAAGAATTTAAAAGAAATAAAAAAATGAACATCAGAATATTAGCTATTTCCAGGTCCACTTAATTGGGTTATAATGCGTTATTTATTATAATAGTATGTATTGTTTAAATTTTATCTATTCGATGTTGTTGATCAGAATAGGGGTGTTCAGTTCGATAAACCATATCGAATTGTACCAAAATTTCAATTCTCCGAAATTCAATTTGACTAAAAACGGACCTATTTTGATTTTTTTTATTTTAAATTGAAAAAAGTTGATTTTTTAAATAATAATAAAAAAGTCAGTTATTCAGTTTGGTATGGTTAATCGAACCGAAGTAACTGATTTTTTGGAAAAAAAAAAAAAAAAGGAAAATTGGGTGCATCCCTTGGAATATCTAAAAGAAAAAAAATGGGGGTGCAATGCGAATCAAATTGATTGAGAGGGGATTGAGGCTGGCGAGAGTGGAATGGGGCAGTTATGTGATAAATTAATCTTTCAGGTTTTTAATTATTATTAAATGTTAAAAATATATTTATGAAATTTACATTTTGGACCCAAAATGAGTTATTCTAAGGTGATTAGCTTTAATGATATAGTATAGATAATTCAACTTACCATTTATTTTTAAAAAAATGTTAAAACTTTTCTATATATGTTTTACATTTTCTATGGCATTAAAATTGGATAATTCTTTTCATTTGTATATTATGGTCAATATGTTTATAGACTAAAATAAATACTACTTGCATAAGACATGGGGCCAACCGGGGCATTTGGTCTAGTGGTATGATTCTCGCTTTGGGTGCGAGAGGTCCCGAGTTCGATTCTCGGAATGCCCCTTTTTTTTATGCTTTTTTTTTTTGTTATAAATAATTCGATTTGATTATTATCACATAACATGAGATATGCTTTCAAATATATGTGAGTATACAGATTACCTGCTTAGGCAAAGGAGCTAAATTGCTTCATTTTTTAAAATACAAGAGGGTAAATTGCTATAGAGAGGTAAGTTACTCATTTTCTATATCACATGAGAGTAAAGTAATATTCCATGGGGGGAAAGTGGCATTAGATTTGTCCCAAACTTATGGTTTCTCCTGAGATGTGAGAAAATTGTTCAAAAATGTGTTTGATATGAATTATTTTGTTGTTTCCTTTTAAGAAGTGCAGACAATTATCTGCGGATGTATGAATAAGTAATGCAATTCCATTTTGTGAGGGCTTCATGGCATCAATCTTGTTAGTATGACAAGAAGGGTTTCAAGACACAGAATAAAATGCCGCAGATACAGAGATTTAGCCATGGAATTGAGGAACAGAAGGAGAACTCGTAATCTGTATCAAAATTGGTTTTTCATTCAACTGAAAAACGGAACGAAGGTTTCCACTGTTTAAATACAAGAATGTGCCAAGAGCTTGAACAATTGTTTCTAACAAAAAGACTAACTTCTAACTAACTTTTAGCAACTAAAAACGTAACACAACTAAAGGAAGTGCTGAAGGTAAAATACAAATTTATGCATTAAGGATGAAATCGTGCAAGTACATGAAAAGCGTGAAATAGAAAACGTAATCCATAAGCGCGCGTCTTCTTGCTGGTGATGTGTGTCTGAATGAGATTGGGCTTCTTCAAGCAGAACAGAGACTTCAACTTGTAACCCCTCAAGTTGGTGCCCCTAAACTGTACACTAATCACACGGCAAGTATATTGTACTTATCATATGAGTATTTCAGGTTTTATTGAGCCAGGTCTGAGCTAAAATTTTTCACTAGACTGATGATTCTGACTATAAATATGGATGGGCAATGCATTTTAGATAAAAACAAACTATACATAATTCCATTCCGCTAAATCATATGCTTTGGTTGGATCTAGTTTAAGAACCATAAATGCACTTTTTTGGTTTTTTCTTTTTACATTGAAGAGTATGCAACATTTCGTGTTCTAGTAATAGGTTATCAATATATATTTTAATCAATATTTCCAACTGTAAATTACAACTATTTGTTTCTGAGAGGTGTTAGCGTAATATTTTTCAGGGGTTGTTTGTATAAGTTTTGAATTTGAGTAAGGGGTGTAGTTCTAATTACAACTATAACCTTAGGAGGGTGTGGTTGTAATTTTGAAGGGAAAATGCGAGTGAAAGTTCGGCTTAGTTATTTTTCGCAGGAGGAGAAGGGAATCTGCGTAAAGCAAATCTCCTTACTTATTTAAGCACTACGGACCTAAGTCCTATATCTTGCTAAACCTAGATTCTTGCTAAAGAGTTCCTTTTTCTTCTATTCTCTCTTCAATTATCGAGAGCAAACTTTATATACAGAGCAAAGATCTAGGTCGAACATCTCCTTCTCATACTAGAAAATGCAACGGGTGTTTGTACATTTTAATTGAACCTCAAAAGATGTCAATATAATTTACCCTATAATATATGTATAAATATGAAATTATAACGAACATGAGGGGAGTATTCTAACATCTACTCGATCCGTTTTAGCTAGTTCAAGACTTCAATGATATACTTTGTCAATATGAATTGAAGAGAAGGAAACAAATGATATATGAATGTCACACCACATCCACACTCATACAATCAGGTATATATAACATACAAAAATACTTCGTTTCGCTCTCTAATAAATCAATCCATTAATATCGAGAAAGTAACATTACATATTCATCATTTCCTACTCAGTAGACGTCGGAAGAGCCTCTCCATCAGCATTGAGCTGTTGCACAAGTTCATCAATCTTTCGGAATTGATAAGGCCACCTTGCATTGTACAGGAACTGTCTTTGATCGTACCTATTATCCTCGGGTGAATAACTCTGAGAAAAGTGATCGACTTAGTATAGAACTGTAGCTTACGTTAAGCTTCATGATATCAGAAATAGAAATTGGGGAAATTGCACTTTTTGTTCTGTATCTTAAGGTCAATACACTTTTCGTCGCATTAGTAACGGGATTCTCATGAAGGGTCTACTAACCTAAAAAAAATTATCACTTTTAGTTATTTTGTCACTTTTCATTAGTATTTTAACAGAAAATGAACATTCTAAGCTTGTGGTCATTGGCATTAACTCTTCAACCTTCTATATAACAGCCACGCGCTTAGCACTTCTATTAAAACACTAGCGGAATCTAACGAAAAGCTAAAATAGTGATATTTTGTAACCAAGGAACCATCATGAGAATCGTAACTAATGAGTTGAAAAATATTATTTCGCGACACAAATCCTATATAACTTTTGTTTCTCGAAACAAAAATTTTATTACCTCCACCAAATACGAAGGCGTTAGAACAGTTATCTTATGTCGATTGCTAGCATAATACATGAAGAAATGCTTCACTTTGTCAGCAATCTCCGCTGGAGTTGACGTCAACTGCCATTTACAACAGAGATCCTGATGCCATAATATGAAAGGAATAAAATTCAGTCAACTTTATCTTTCTTGCAGCATTAGTAAGTACTAAACTGTAGTACAAGGCTGTCTTCAGCATATGATTGATGATATCAGCACAAACCTTAAACATGGATAGAGGTCCTTGGCGGAAAATTCTTCGCAGTTTTCCGCATACTGAGAGTTCTTCATCTGTCATTCCGATGTCCGATTCTTCCTGCTATTTGCAAACAGAATATACAATCCGATACCAGCATATCGGAAAGTCATTATTTGCTCAACGCATTGCAAATACTATTGAGACGGAAAATAAATTTGAGTTTCAAGTTTTTCAGTGGAACAAAAAACCGTCGGGCTACATTTGGACGAACAATTTAGATAAAGAATTTCAAATAACTTCATATTAAATAGACTGAAATCCATCAGAGTGGTATGAAAAAGGAATTTAAGGATTTAAAATTATTCAAACAATTTCAAAAAAACTTGTTATGATGGAGATTTAAAATCACTATCTTCAAATCCATCAGTACTAGCTAGAGACAACTGCAAAGAAAACAATTGCAACGAAAGAAAACGATCTTGTGACCACTTGGCAAACAATTCGTTGCAAAGTCCGTTGCAGAATTGCGAAGAACACTTGTAACACAAATTTCATTGAGGCATGATATGGTATAGATACCTGGTCATTGGTTCCTGATGACTCCGATGCAGCATTGGGGTGAGCAGCTTCAATTTCTGCTAAAGATGAGTAACCAAGATTTTCAGCAGCCCATCTAAAAAATGCTCGAAGATCCTGCTTGTTGATACTTCCAACGGGATTTAGATCGCCAGAACTGCAACCGTACTTGAGACGACGACACGCTTATTAATTATCACTTATATCAGAACAAAAAGACTTGAATAAAGAAACTAAAGCCAGCACTCATATGATTCTTCATGTTGAGAAATACACAGAACTGCAGTAGTCATAAAGATTGCTAAGGAATTACTGGTGAGTTGAGTTATTTCATTAAGCCATGAATAAGTGCATGGAGACCAGACATTGGTTTGATCAAGCATATTTCTAAACTTAAATGTTGTGTATAATTAAGTGCGAGAAATAGTATTTTTAGTTCCATATGTTGGGTCCGTTTTACTTTTGGTCTCATTTATTACAGGATTAGCACTTTTAGTTCCGTAATTTATAAAATTAGCACTTTTGGTCCTTATTTAGTTTTTCGTCTACAATTTAACGATGTAGGTCAGTGCCCAGCACGTGGCCGTTAAGTATTTTCGGACTAGAAGGAGAATTGATGCATCTTCCAGCTTGGAACCACTTTTGGGGAAAAATATGACTAAGTACATTTGAAGGAAAAAAGAAAATTAGGGAAAAGAAAGTGGGATTTCTCTCTTTTCTCACAAAAGATGAGTCTCACCCTTTCCATATTTTTCTAAGTTGGAGCAATGTAGAAGCAATATAAAAAATTATGTCTTCCACAAGTGGATCAAATAGGCCAAGTGGAGCATACATATACTACTGTGGGAATAAGGGCTAATTTTTACTCCAACCAAAAATGCTTAACAACCAAGTGCCCACACCATTAAATTGTGGACAAAGAATTGGATGAGGACTAAGTGCTAATATTTGTAAGTTATGAAACTAAAAGTGCTAATCCAATAATGAATGACACAAAAAGCAAAACAATCCTAATTTATGGGACCAAAAATGATATTTCTCCGTTAAGTATTAAACAACCGCTTCATCTAAAAGCTTAAACTGTTATAGAAAATATTAATATCTTAAGATTAAGCGCCTTGGTTAGATTACCGCACAATCCTTCATCCGCAGTGGTGCTACTCAGGACCAGATAAAAACCTGGCTTGTTATGAACCCATGGCAAGAGTGATGCTAACATGAATGCGATGACCATTCTTGTTCGAGATTGAATATTTTGTAAAGCTGTGTTTTCGACATTTGTCCCTCCATTCTCCTGAAGAAACCCATGATCAATCGAACAAGTTACTAACTCTCAATCGTAGCATGATCACAGATAACATACAAACTCGTACAGATCCAAAAACGTCAAACAAGTTCCTCCAGCAAATTTATGTTATACAAGCGCGAAAAGTGATCGATGGCCATCGTCAACTTTTAATAAACTCTACCTTGTTATGCAATCGCTTCCCAGTAAGTGTCTGAAACAAATAAAGCAAGGAAGAAATAACTCCATCTATTGAAACATCAAGATGCCATGATCCGACTTCCTCTGACAGAACCCTTGACCGTCTTCTTGAATCAGCCGAGCTATAACAGGAAAATCAAGCAAACCATTAATGGTACATATAGGAAAACTAGTCTTCATTTAGCAGTGTAAGTGGGCCAGGAAAACAGATTTCTTAATGTTGAGAAATTTATTTATGTTGATACACTCTCACCTGTTCCCAGATCCCATGAAAACTGTGTAGAATATGCGTTTGGCGAATTCTTTGCTGTCCGTCGGAACCTGTCCGTCGATGTAATTCCCGATTCTTATAGCATCTGCTTTGACTTGTTCATCGCCATTTGCGATTTCTGAATGAACATCACAGTATTATGAAATATCTCACTGCATATCAGGAAGAGAACATTCATACAACTCGGTCTAGTAACACTGTTATGTTCTTCAAAATCAAAACTATACATGCATGTGTCGTTGATTATTTTTAGTGACAACTTTACTTTTTCATACTAATTTTTACTATTGACGACATGCTATTAAAACTATGGATATGTTATTGTAACGTGAAAACTTTTTGTATCACTTAATATATATAATTAACGATAATATTAGAATTATTACTTAATTTCTTTTACTGCTAATTTTATCCATGCATGGTCTAACGTAGAGAAGACTGACCTTTTACTACAAGTTGAGACATGCAACCAACAATGGCAGCAACAGAGGAGCTGTCAACCACTCCAAATAGTGGAAGCAGAAAACCTGATGCACCACTTCTTCTCAGATAATTCCATAACCAGCAAGCTGTTCCCATAGCTATTTCCTCTTCAGGACAGGGACAATGAATCTGGCAGTGACGTTAAAACTTTACTTTTGCCCAAGCTATAAACTGAGGAGGTACCACTACTATAGGATTTCCAAATTACAACATCAAAATGAAATATGCATAAACAGAAAATGCTAGAAATGAACCATTGATATTGTCATTGATCTATCAAAATATATATATATATATATATATATATATATATATATATAGGGAAAAAAAAAATTTTGGTCCATTAACTTTGTTCTCATTCAATTTTAGTCCACTAACTATGATAATTATCACATTTTCTACACTAACTTTGAAAAATGGGTCAATCAGGTACTCCGATGGCATTTTGGCCGGAAATTGCTGATGTGTTAATATTTTTCCGGTAAAATAAGCCATGTCATCATCTGACGTGTCTGATGACGTGGACTTATTTTTTAGCAGGTGTAATTTTAGGCCACTAACTTTATCCTGATGTAATTTTAGTCCACTAAGTTTGTCCTAGTGCAATTTTTATCTATTATTTAAATATATTATTTTATATAATATATTTTAAAAAAAAAAATAACCCACCCACCTCCCTCAAACACCCAGCCCCCTCCCTCGCCCCCAACACACAACTTGGCGATGGTGGTCGCCCAATTGTGCGTTGGACGACGACGATCGCCCAATTGTACTAAGCTTTCTTTTCTTTTTGGGCTACAAATTATAGGATCAAACTTATGGGACTTAGGGAATGACATAAAAAAAAAACAAGAGAGAGAAAAAGAAATTCATATTAAATAAAAATGAAGTAGAAGAATGTAAATTCCAAATGAACAAATTCAAACTTGAAAATTTTCTAATTCTCGAAGAATGAGCGGAAGGGTGGGTGGGTGGGTTAATTTTTATTTAAATTATGTTATATAAATCTAGTTGTTATGGCACGCCGACCCTGCGTGCATATAATAAATAATTATTTATATTTTAAACTATATTTTAAATAAGAATTATAAGATATATAAATCAACCCATCATATTCAAAAAATAAATAAATAAAATAAAAGTAATTTAGAAATATTACCAACACAAAAGGAATTTGGTGTGAGTGAAATTTTCATATTAGTATAGATAAATAGTATAAATTATATTGACTAGAAGAAGAATTTGAGTAGGGGTGATTAAAATTACATAATGATATTTTTTATAATTTTAAAAAATGGTGTAAGTAACCCGTCATTTGTGAGTGAAAATGGATTTTTTTTATATAGTATAGATAATAAATTCAAATAATGGACAAAAATTGTATTAGGACAAAGTTAGTGGATTAAAATTACACCAGGAGAAAGTTAGTGGACTAAAATTACTCCTGTTAAAAATATGTCCACGTCATCAGACATGTCAGACGATGACATGGCTTATTTCACCGGAAAATATTGACACATCAGCAATTTCCGGCCAAAATGCCATCGGAGTACCTGATTGACCCATTTTTCAAAGTTAGTGTAGAAAATGTGATAATTATCATAGTTAGTGGACCAAAATTAAACGAGAACCAAGTTATTGGACTAATTTTTTTTTCCCATATATATATATATATATATATATATATATATATATATATCCTGGTGCCATGATATATATATCAACCATTCTTGAAACTATGTAATTAAGGAAATAGAGTTAAATTCATTTTGACCCTCTATGATATGAAAAAATATAAAAAAAAAACCCTATAAAAATTTAAATATAAAAAATCACCCTAATGTTATTAATAATGACTCACACAGCCCCTGATCAACCAGGTCTCGGGGGATTTTTTGATATTTTTATCATATCACAAGGGGTGTAATTGATACTTTATTTTCCTTAGGAGTTTTTTTTAATATTTTTAATATCACGGGGGGTCCTTGAATTTTTCCCTAAGGAAATGTAAATATCCTAACAAATGAAAATATAGGAAATAAAAATTATAACAATTATCGAATAATAACAAAATATGAAACAAGAGTTGGAGACAAGGGGCAAAATCATTTTCTGGTCCCATTAAAAAATGTCATTTTCGTTTTTGATAGCACAATTGTGGCAAGTATAGCTTTTGGTACCATAAAATACAAAAATACGCATTTTTTGTTCCAAATTAACGGCAGAGGCCATGTGGCTTGCACGTGGCTGTTAACGCCTATTGGTCCTATTTAATGGTACCAAAAAGGCAAGAAAATGTGTTCTCTTTTATAACCACTAGATATCGTTGCACGCGGTTCCCACGAGCATATTAAAAATAATAGATGTAAGATGATAAGAAAAAAGAATTTTGTTAAAAAAATAAATTATAATAAATATGAAGAAGTAAAGAGAAAGAGAAATGTAGGGTAGTGGGTGGTTATGAGGAAAAAATTAATTATAAAATTATTAAAAAATATGAGATTACTAATCTGACCAAATAATTTTAAAGAGAAAAAATGAAATAAAGGGTAAATTGTGGGTAATCTAAAATTGGTACGCTCAAATGGTTCTCTTTCATAATAGTATAGATTAAAAGGAAAAAAATATTTTAACCAACTTTTTTCACAAACTATAAGAATTTTTTTTTATCTTTTACAAAAATAAAAATATTCGAAAAAAATTATTTAAATATATATAATAAATAGTTCTAAAATTATAATTATTTTATTGCAGATAGTTTTTAGGATCTATTTTATTATTTTAAAATTAAATTATTATTTGGTCTAAAAATATATTAACATTTGATCACAGACTATAAAAGACAAAAATTATATTTTGAGTAAAAGTATATTAGATAAATTTTATTTTATTAAATAAAAAATTAATTTTAAGTTAAAATTATTTACATTCGAGATAAATTGTAGCAACTATAGTTTGTGGCCAAAGTTTAGTGATGGCAATGGGGCGGGTCTGGTACGGGTCCGTCCGAATTCAAGACCCGCCCCATAACCCGCCCCCACCCCGCCGACCCGTACCAGACCCGCTTCATTTAATTTTTACCAGCCCCATAACCCGCCCCCGCCTCGCCTCGCCATGCTAAAAATTTCGCCCCGTCCCGACCTAATTAATTTATACAAAGAATATATTAAATTAATATTTTTTAAGAAATAATATCAGTTTAGATTTAAATATTTTAATATAATTTCGATCTAAAATGAATTGGATAAGACAAAAATACGTTCATATAAATTATTAAACTTTTTATCAACTAATTTTTTATTTTTGGTATTTTTATATATAGTTGGGTATATGCAAAAATTATTTAAGATTCATATATATAATAAGATAATTTTTATTTATAATATATTGTATATATTAATAATATATAATAAAAAAAGAGGCGGGGTTGGACCGGGGCCGGGTCCAATGGGGCGGGTTCGAGACAGGTCCGGGCAGGTTTTAGCTGCCCCAGACCCGCCCCGAACCCGAAAAATGGCATCCCAGACCCGCCCCATACGGGGCGGGTCCGGGGCGGATTTTTCGGGTTCGGTTGAAATTGCCAACCCTACCAAAGTTGGTCAAAATATATACATTTTCTTTTTAATGGTACCAAAAAAACACAGTTTTTGGTTTCTTTTGTACCATTAAACAGGGCCTTTCAATAGGTGTTAGTGTCCATTAATGGCCACGTGCGAGGCACATAGCCTCTACCAATAACTTGGGATAAAAAAAAAGGCGTGTTTTTCTATTTTATAGTATCAAAAGTGATACTCGCCACAATTGTGGTGCCAAAAACGACAATGACCTTTTTTAATGGGACCAAAAATGAAATTTTTCCTGGAGACAAGTATAGTTTAAGAAAAAACTTACTGAATTTGGATACACAAGGAACTTTATAGAATAAATGGATGTACAAAGATATAAATTATCAAAGACATCCTATTTCTGTATTCTTGAATACTACAAAAAACTGAAATAAAAGACTTGTAGCAATAAGCAAATGTTAGCAGAAACCAAAGAAAATCTTTATAAATTCCATCCTTTCATTATCTGATTGGGGAAAAAAGTCCATATGAGCTCAAAAATATTGACAATAAAAAACTATCCATTAATTTCTTATTGAATTACATCAAAGCCTTCCAACATTCTCTCCTCAAGTAGAATGAGAAAAATACCATATCCTTTTATTTTATTTTTTGTACCAAAATTACTCCCGCAAAAATTCCAAATTGGTTTGTTTGATGGTGGTACCATTTTGGACTAGAATTACAAATTCTCCCAAAATTAGTCTAAGAATCCTTCAATTTTTTTTCGAAAAATCTGAAACTCAATGCATTCCCAAGACAACATCTTCCCAACCTGTTCAAATTCTACATCCAACTCAATCTCACTTGGATACTAAAAGTTGAACCACAATTCAAACATCTTCAAATTCATGAAGAAACAATTATATTTTCTCTCGGAAAAAAATATTGTGTCAAATGGTGGGACAAAATGAACACAAAAATTTTTGAACAACCAACAATTCTTGAAGGGTTTAAGCAAAATCCTACAATGTGCAAAACTTCAAAAATTCTTGGAAAAGAAATCAATTTCACAGTAGGAGCAATTTCTACTGGAGAAAAATAATTTGCTTGTAAAAATAGCCAAAGCAACTACAAAAGAAGAAATGCAAAAAATTCTAGAAGAAATTCACGGTGACAGATGATTCTCCATCGCCCATCAAGCTTGGAGATGAAAATAAAGATGATTGCTTTGGAATATTTAGTTCAATTCTGTAAAATTTTTATTGATGTAAAATTCTAGAAATAAGATAATTCTTGTTATTGTATTCTCAAAATTATCTATAAAAAAAATTGAAAATAAAAAATTAAAAAATCAGCTTTTGCAGGCTACCAGCTGGATTATTAGCACCTTAAATGACAGCCATGATGGACAACCATATTCAGCAAATTTATTCAAGTGCATGAAGAACACCTAGGTCATCAACTTCTATAAATTGAAGCAATTTGGGGAAAGAAACATACAACTCACTTTGAAGCATTTTCCCATACTCTCACTACTCTCTAGCATTTGCTTCTGGTTATAAGTCTTTACAATATTCAAGAATACAGAAATTGGATGTTTTTGATAATTCATACCTTTACACATCCAATTATTCTGTAAAATTTCTTGTGCATCCAAATTCACTAAGTTTTTCTTCAACTATTCTTGTCTCCAACTCTTATTTTATATTTTGTTATTATTTCATAATTATTATAAATCTTATTCCTATATATATTTATATGTATAAATCTATACTATTATAAAAGAAAACCTTGTGGTGTACCAACTTTTTAAAATTCAAATTTATCCTTTGTTTCATTTCTTCTGTTTAAAAGAATATGGTCAAATTAGTCATTTAATATTTTCTAATAATTTTTTAATTATATTTTTTTCCTGTTAACTACCCACATTCCACATTTTTTTCCAATTACTTCTCAATATTTATTATAATTTATAATTATAATTTATTAATTTCACAATTTTTTTTTCTTATCATCTCACACCAAGATTTTTTTTATATGCTCACGGGGACTTCGTGCAATATAACTTGTATAAAATAAAACAAAAATATTGTGGTCATTCAAGTAACATCTCTAAGCGTATATTTGGACCGCCTCTTCGTATTTTATTTTACCATACTAGATATCGTCACACGCGGTTCCCGCGAACATATAAAAAGAAATTTGGCGTGAGATATAAGAAAAAAATTATTAAAAGAATAAATTATAATTATAAATTATAATAACTATGGAGAAAGAGAATTGTGGGGTAGTGGGTAGTTATGAGGAAAAAATAATTATAAAATTATTAAAAAATATTAAAATTACTAATCTGACCAAATAATTTTAAAGAGAAAAATGAATGAAGGATAAATTGGGAGCAATCTAAAATTGATATGCTCAAAAAAAATTCTTTTTTATAATAGTATAGATAAACAATCAACTTTCCAAGAAAGAAACTTAAAATTTAGATAAGTTAATTTCTAGTAGTTTATCTTTATCCAAAAGATTGATAAGACTTCTTCTTAATAATTTATCCCGTATTGTATTTAAATTTAGATGAGCGTATGATAATTCATCATTAGTCTACAGATTTTCTTAAAATAAATAGGGTAAATTGCAAACTACCTACCTGTGTTAGGAAAAATAGACAAACAACCCTCTTATGAAAATAAAATAGCAATTCACCCCTATATTTTTCAAAATATAGCAATTTATCACCTATGCTTTTAAAATTGAAGCAATTTACCTCTTTAGGCAGGAAGGTAAATTGCTTTATTTTTAAAGTATAGAAAATAAATTGCTATTTATTTTTCATAGGAGGTAATTTGCCATTTTCAATATCACAAGGGAGTATATTGCTATTCACCTAAATTAAATAGTCGTAACATAATTCAGATCTTTTTATATCTGTTAATTATTTTTTAGTATTGATTATTATCATATTAAAATATAAATTATTTATCAGTTAGTTAATTACTTAATTATAATTCTATATATTTCATTAATTTTTTGAGAAACATAATTCTCTTGTGCCTTGGCACGGGTAATAACTAGTTATATATTTAACCAACTTTTAAGATTTTTATTTAATTACTAGCTATATATAATAGTTTTCCTAGTTTTGATTAATAGTAACTAAAGGTCTCGTTTCTCTTCATCTCCATACTCTCAAGTTGAGACCTGGTAACCATGACTAATTGTCATGGTTAAAAATAAAATAACTGTAACAAATAATCATTAAAAATAATCATTGTGTAAACTAAGAAACCAAAAATAAAAATAGATAAAGTAACTCAAAAAAGAAATAATTTTACATATTTTTTGTCATTAATAATTATATATATCGGAACTAAATTTACCTTATTTACAACCATAAAATTGTCACCTTATATTTCATTAATTCTAACATTATCTTTTCTTGATTAAAAAAAAAAAAAAACATTATCTTTTCTTGTAGTATGAAGCGAGGTAGCCTGAGTTCATTTTATAAAAGTGAAATTCATCTAAATTATCGTTTAATAAAAATCTTACAGAAATATATATATATATATATATATATATATATATATATATATATGTCTACTTCAAATATTTTATGAGATAAAAACTATCCCATGGGCTGGAAAGATCACACATGAGGGCAAAATGGGCATTTAATAAGTTTGTCTGGATAAGCTTATTACCTTAATTGGAGCTGAAACTGAGGTGTGGAGCTTAAGAGACTGGCAAAGCTTGTAAGGTACAAAGACTGAGGGAACTTTTGTTTTGCAACTTGCTTGTTCCCGAAAGCTGCTGTTAGAATCTCTGGAACTGGCTACCTGCCATTCCAGTCAACACCACCAAATTAGGAGCATAACAATGAAATTCCACTATACCCTTATGGAAAATTGTAATTAAGACAAGTTTTAATCGAATTAAATTAATTATATAATACGTGTAATTTATTTATCATATAATTGATTTTTTATTATACATCAATTATATAATAAGTGTATTAAACTTGTCATGTAAGTGAATAATTTGGCCAAGCTCGCTTGGATAAAAATATCGGGTGTCTTACTTGGACAAAATTGGTGGAGTGCAGAAAATTTGAGAAATTGCATTTGCGAAAAATCATTTTTTTTTTTAGTAAATAAAATAAAAGTGTATAGAAATGAACCCATACCTTATCAAGATCTATCTGGGCAACTACCAAGTGCACGTCCTTCAAGGAAAATTGTAAGCCGTGAGCCACCACATCGCCATTTACAACAATACAAGAGCATCCATCTGTGTACACAATTCTAAAATAACAAAATTGAAGTATTTGTGCAAGGAAAAATGGTTTATTTAACATAAAAGGTTAATTACATTTTTACCATTTCTAAAAATATGAAATTGTACTTTTTTTTTAATTTTTCTTTTTCAAAATTACACCCACGCTCTTTTTGAAAATTATTTATTTACAACTAAACCTCTTCGTTAAGGCTTCGATGAAAAATGCAAATATTAATAAAAACTTTAGATAGTCTTTTCAATTTTAAAATTCATTCAGCATTCCGTATAAGGTATAAACTATTAGAATATGTGATCAGAAAGTCAATTGAATTGGTTGATATTCGTTGATCTCTATAAATGTAATATTATCCAAATAAAAAGAGTAAGTTCTCATCAATAGCTCATGTGTTAGTTGTGCTAAGAGTCCAACTTCTGATGATTGAAACGTTTCAAGTCGAGGACCTTAGGACAGGGCATCCCATAGAGACTTGCGTTAAGTATTGTAGTGTCGTGTTTCATCGGCAGGAGATGTAGGTTGTCTATGCAATTTTAATCAGTTAGTTGACAAGGTAGTCAATTGGTTGAATTGACTCGCAGGAAATATCATGTAGAAGCCTTTGAGGCTTGGTCGTATGATTGGAATTCTCGATTTCAATAGTACATGATTAGTCCTCGAACTTGAGAGATCATGACAGTCGCATGCATACGAATAATGTATCTTGGATGCAAAATCGATGCAAGAACATAAGTTTTACACCACAAAATGTTATATGCCATGGCTAAGAGCCATAGTAAAAATATTTATCATGGCAAATGTTTTAACCACCTTTATAGATACCACGGCCAACAAAGTTACATGACCGTGGTTAATGACTATTTGCTACGACTATTTTATTATTAACAATGGCAATTAGCCATGGTAAACGTTACATTTTTTTGTAGTGTTGGCAACAGAACTAGTCAATTCTGCCACTGCTTCTTCAAGTAAAATAACGTGAAAATTTTACTTCGAAAAACTAATCGCACAGGCACTATATACTTTCCGTTATAAGGTTGTACAACTAGCCTAATACACTCAAGTAAAAATTTTATTTTACATTATGGAGGTCCGTTTTTAGTCTAAAAGCTCAGTAATAATTATTGTTTGGTGGTCTGAGTCGTTCAACCCCAACCCCCCAAGTAAAAATTAGTACGATTACTACATAATTTTTTTATATTTCTGTCCAAATAACTCATATCACAAAATAAATAGAATAATAGTGTCGTGTTGCCTACCGTAATAAACGCGGCCACCATCACATCCCAGGAGATTGCTGTACATGTAAACGCCTCCACGGGCATGCGTGGCACCTGTTATAGCACGAAGCCGGCGGTCCATCTTTCGTACCTGATGATTGCTTCCGCTCGCATTCATAAAAACTTCGACGCCATTCAAAGCAAGTTCGGGGTGGATGGGTACGGCACAAAAGAGTTCCATGCAAACTTCAGCTGCAACAGCTCTAAGAGGAATATGTATTTGATATAGAGATCTATTAGAAGTACATTTACCAAAGAGATAACTAATTAAAGGAGGGTTATAGGTACCAATTAGAGTTAAAAATCAAATGAATTTGGAGGAAATTATATAGGTACTCAGTAAGAGTACAAGATATAATGCTTTAGATCAATGGTAAAAGTTCGAAAAAAAATTGTATTTTTTTTAGTTCTATATGATATGGGTTCAATATTTTTCATCCTTTACTTTATGCGAACTTTAAATGATTCCCAACATTGGATTTTTTTTTTGGTACATTTAGTCCTATAAACCAGCTTCTATCAAAAAGTAGACCTCAAAGTCATGTATTCTGCATGTCATTGTTCTTTTCGACAAAAAATAGCTCATAAACTAAATATGAGAAAAAATTTAAATGTTGGGACCAAAAGTGTAGACTCTTTAATTATGTGGGAAGAAAAATATAATTTTGATTAAAAGTTTCTTCGAAGTAGAGGAACTTTGATATTTTTTATGCTAATAATAAATCACCATAAAGTTTTTAAAAAGTGTTAATTCTATAGTTTTGTATTAATTTTTCTAAGGAGAAGTC
This sequence comes from Sesamum angolense, assembly GCA_034509725.1. NCBI lineage: Eukaryota > Viridiplantae > Streptophyta > Magnoliopsida > Lamiales > Pedaliaceae > Sesamum > Sesamum angolense. The sequence goes on along the minus strand of JACGWL010000006.1, from coordinate 5,495,213 downwards.
TTATATTATTACTAGTCTCCCAAACTAAGCAATTTACTAATTATAAATTGAAAATATTAGACTATAAAGATAGTATTTAGTGACAAATATCTAAGTTATGACAAAATTAGCTCCATATTGAAATGGCACCACGACTCTTGAATTTAAAAAGAAAAAAGAAAAATTCATTACGTATCACACCGTCGAGTCATGTTGCTCTTCTCTTAAAAATTTAGGGCTCGCATTTTTTTTTTTTCATTTCAAAGATTTTTTGCCTATTATTTTTTTTATTTAAATACAATTTACCTCCATATAATATAAAAAATGAGCAAAAACATCTCTGTAGGAAAAAAAATAGTAATTTATCTCAATTTTAAAAAATAAAGCAAATTACCTCATATTAACCGTTTGGACAGGGGGTTTTTTGCTTCATTTTTTAAAATATATAAGATATTTTGCTTCTTTTTTTTTTTTTTTTGCTCTTTTCCGATATCATAAGGCGTAAATTTGTTCATTTTACCCTAATTCTTTTTATAAAGAATTATGTTAGTTGCTCTAAATTATGATAGTAAACAAGAGTGTGAAAAACAAAGATCTACTCCACTCAACACGAATATGGAAGCACTTACGTGTCTAGAAATTGGATGTATCCATAGCCAAAAGGGACAGTAGTCTGGGACAAGGCTTCAGACACATGAGTTGGAAGCAAGAACTCATCGAGCAGTGGCTCTTTCTGCTTCCATGCTGTGAACCATCTGAGTTCACCGCAGCTGCCGCCATTTGCCAGCCACATCTTCGGACGTATCATCACTATCTTTCTGTTCAAACACAGGACTTGGCAGTTGTATCTCTCTGCCCCTCTCATCACTGGCATTCCAAAACTACACAGTATGCCGTCAGTCCAATCCCCAACCAATAACTCTTTTAAGCACTCCCATCTGCAGTTAAAATATAAATGATGTAATCTTTGTATCCGATGTGATAAGAAGAAGAGCAATGCGACCCCCTCGACGTCTAAAGAAACGGACCGTGCAACTTCGTATTGCTTGAGGCAATGAGTTTCTTCTTTAAAAGTTTATTTTTATTTAAGTAATTATGTATGTGTTAATATTCGTTTAATTGTACCTTAGTCGTGTAATTACAAAATTAAACTATCGACTATAATTACATAACTAAAATACAATTAAAGTAATGATATTTTTACTGGAGGTAAAGTGCAATTAACTCAGATATCGAATTGTCACTGCCTTTCCCCACATGGGAGCAATTCTTTTAATGGTTTTATTAGGGAATAACATCGCTAAAAATGTAGCAGATTATTCTTTATTAATGATATCGATAAGGGTGTAATTTACTTTATTTTTAAATATACGTATAGGAGATAATTTATTATTTTATTTTTTATTGAGATTTTTTTGTTCATTTCTTATATCAGGGGGTAAATTGCAATTTTTTCATGTATTTTTACTAGAGGTAAAGTGCAATTAACTCGTGTTGGAATAACATCACTAACAATTAGTACAGAGTAATACAAACAATTCCATGTAATTTTAACCATAGCAGAAGCGACGTATTTTGAAGCTTGTGTTTGAAAAATATCTGCAGCATTAATATGTATCTTTCTCAGTCATTTCAGCATACACCACACAATATATAATAAAGATTAGGGTATAATATAATCAACTCCTTTCAGATTTAACATAATTAATTATAAATATTTTTTATTATTTAAATAATTATCAATACCATATTATGTTTCATGAAATTATAAAATTCTTAAAAGGAGCCCTGAAATTGACAATTATTTTCTCACTGTATTTTTTTGTAAAAAAAATAAAAATTATAAAAAAATCGAGCAAGGTGGAGGAAAAATTTTAAAAATTGTAAAGAGAAAAAGCCCACTAAATTCATTAAAGAAAATCTGAAAATTATTAAAAATTGACAAAATAATATTTTTCGTCCTGTAACTTTAGGTCATTAGTACTTTTTTGTGATGTAACTTACTCCATTAACACATTATTCCTTTCTTTAACAAATTTAGTCATGAACATCTTACCTTTGGTCCTTTTTTATAAATTTAGTCCTATATTTCAAGTCCTAACGACTCATATTTATAGGACAAACAATGATATCTACTACAGTATGAAGGGGACCAAACTTGTCATACATAACTAAATTTATCAAAAAAATGACAAAATCTGAGAGGTTCATGACTAAATTCGTCAAAGAAAAAAAAAAAAATGTGTAAACAGAATAAATCACAAGACCAAAAGTGCTAACCACATAAAGTTATAGAACCAAAAATATAATTTTACCTAAAAAAATAAGTAAAATTATAATTCATAGTTTACAAGAAAATTTTGGTCATTTGATCCCAAAAAAAAAAAATTGATGAAACCTACGGGAACTAACAAATCGAGAATAGTAGTTAATTAGATAATTATTAAAATTTTGGATATTAATAAATAATTTTTCAAAGAATGAAAAATATTTGTAATCACCACCAAATTTAAAAGAGAGTTGGTTGTAATTATTTAGCATAAAGATTAATAAAAAGAAGTGATGAAGTATGGCAACTACTTACGCATGCGTGATGGTATCGGGCTCCAAGAAATGATCTTCGCAGCCATAGGCAGTGATTTCGAGCTCGGGGCCGAGACGAATGGCAGCGCCGGCTGCTTTAGCTCTGCAAATGGATTCCTTGATGTTCTTCATGTTGCAATCAAAGTCCATAGCCCATTGGTTCAAGCTACAAGTAGCCACCTTCACAACCCTCATCTTCCCTGAATCAGTCTCCACCAACTACGCACACACCCTTTATTCAACTATATATACACAAGACTTATATCTACTCTATATGTGTATGCAAATACACTAATATTTACTACTTATTTTAATAAAATTTATTGCACATGCAGCATTTAGAAAGAAGAAAAAGGTAAATCTCGAGGGAATCTTTTATTGGGATATGAAATGTTTTTTTTAAATATTAAAATTAAAGAGTTTAATGTAATTTAGCTGTGTAATATTGCAAATGAGCAAATTATACTCTATGAAAAAAAAATAGTAATTTAGCCCCTTACATTTTTTAAAATGAAGTAATCTATCGACCTGTCTAGAGAGGTAAATTGCTTCATTTTAAAAAACACAGGGAGTAAATTATTGTATTTTTAAAAAGACTGGGGGATAAGTTACTAATTTTTTTATAAAAAGATAATTTGCACATTTATAATATAAAGGAGATAAATTGCATTTTTTTCTTCCTAAAATTAAATAGTAAACATATCCTTGTACCATAGTAGGTAAAGAGTATAATGGAAAGAAAAAAGAAAAGGTGAGCCACAATATGGGAGGGATAAAGAGGAGGGGGAAAGATAAGGTTAGATATTCAAGATAGGGAACAAATTGCAATTTTGTGTGTACATAATTTTAGTTCCATTGGAATTCAATTTATTAATTAAGTTTTATAAATTAAAAAGATTATCACATTAAGGACAAAATTTATCATAAATTGAAAATTTGCCACTCATGTAAGCTCTAAATTCCAATCATATTGCAATTTTCAATAAATTTTGTTCTTAATGCGCCAATATTTTGAATTACCAGCTTAGTTGCCAAATTCAATTCTAATAGGAATATTTTTTTTCTCCACAAAATCATATAATGAATAATTTTTTATTCATTTTTTTTAATTTTACCTTAATTTTGCGAAGTGTCGGTTCATATATTTCATCCAAATAATTATTTTTTTATATATATAAAAAGTGGTGACTTTTCTTTTTTTATGTTATTGGAAGTTTTTTTAATAACTTTTGACGAATATTGAAATAGGGTTTGTGAAAACTTATGCCCGGAATCAATATGCATTAATTATACACTAATTATTTATGAAGGAATATTGAAGAAATTGAAAAAGGGTATACGTTAGTGGTGTCCGCTTTTATGCTTTTGCAATAATTCTTGCTCTCCTTTTTAAAGAAACTTTGGACGATTTCCAAAGACTGAAAAGGTGATTTGGAATCTTGTTCGGAAGTGCTATTGATTGCATGCTTGTTTTTAAATTTTGAAATTGAATAGAAATAAGTATATAATTAATTGAAAAAAAAAAATGTGTTTGATTTTGAATTTTAGGAGAGATAAAAATGATCCATATTATTTGTAGAGCAAAATCTTTTATTTTTATAACGCATAAGGCATACTCGATGCATGTGTAAATAATAAGTATTTTTTTATAAATTTATCATTATAAAAAAAACAATAATTACACTCCACTCTCTCGATATTTGGTATGATTACACGTAGACCCTCTGTGATTTGGAAACTTACACTAACACTCTTGAGGTTTGCTTCATCTAACAAATAAGTCATTCTGTTAGTCAAAATTTACTAAATTAATTGATATTAACAAAAAAAAATAAAAAAAAATCTATATTTACCTTTAATTGACTTATTATTAATTTATTGCAGGTCAAATAAACATATCCAAAACGACAACAATTTTTTTTTTTTTAAAAAGGGATAATTACATGAACCTCTCCTCTTAATATGGGAATATACAAATTCCCCCCTCTTACTTTAAAAACTACAAATACACCCCTCTGACTAACCACGGTTAAGGTTGATTGGCGAAATTTTAAAATTTACACTTTTATTCCACTTAAAAAATTAAAAACATATATAAATAATTAGGTAAAATTAAAAATAATTGAAAAGACAAAAACACCCTTAATTTTTCTCGCCTGACAGAAGACTCTCTATCTTCTTTCTCTTACTTGTTCCTTCAAACCTTTCAATCATACCATAAAAATTATTCCTCCTTGTGCAACAACCACAATGATAATTCCACCATCAATCGTGATTGATTTTAAGACATTTGAGGCTCACAAACAGATAATATTGATGAAAAATACATCTAAAGGTTATTTTGACTAATGGAGGAACCAATTTATAATGGTAATATATTAAGAAGATAAATTTATGTAATTTTCATAGTAAGAAGGGAGAACTTGTATATTCTCATAGTAAGAAGGGAGGTTAGTGTAATTATCCCAAAAAAAAAGAAAGAACGAATTCAGAAAAGTGAATTCACTCGCACCTGAAATAAGATTCAACTCCACCAACCACCTGTTCCCTGTAAACTTGTGTCATGTATTGATTGCACATCTCCACCACCCTACAACTCTTTCTCCAACCACATTTACACGAAAGAGATTGAAGGTGTAAACATTTATTTGATTAATAAAACAATATCAAAGTATCAGTATCAGATTGACTTAAGCTACACTTGACCTATATAAATAGACATGTAAGATACATTCTGAACCATCATATCCCTGAATAACCCCACAGAATTAGAGCCCCAATCAGTCATCATCAGCTTTATTGAAAAGCTCATGAGTTTAAACTCCAGCACTTGGATTGCCTGAACCTGCAGCTACGACTCCCATGCCACCATCTACCGTGACCCCAGCCGTTTCCTGAGCAGTAGATTTTGTAATAGCCACTCTATCACCATCTAACTGCTGTACAAGTTCATCAATCTTGCGGAACTGATATGGCCACCTTGCATTGTATAGGAATTGGCGTAAATCGAACCTATTGTCCTCGGGGGAGTAACTCTGCAAAAGGCATTTTTTAATCGAGTAAAATACTATAATGCATTTTGAAATTCAAATATAATGTATGTGTATATATATAGTCGGGCACAAAAAAATTCAGAACTTCGGCTTCCTCAGAGAAGAAGTGTACCTCTGCGTGATAGGAAGGTGTCAGAACAGTCATCTTGTGTCTATTGATCGAATAATACTTGAAGAAATATTTCACTTTGTCACCGATCTCTGATGGAGTTAACTTTGTTCCCCATTTGTAACAAAGATTCTTTCACAGAAAAGGGAAAAGGAAACTCATAAGGGAATTATTCAAAATAAAATGCAGGAGATATTTCAGTTACCAAGTACAATAATCATTTGCGGCAACAGTTGATCCTCCCTACATATTCAGAACCGGTGTCCACAAAGCAATTTAAATAGAGCCATTTATGTAGGTATATTTTAAGCTTTAATGAATTTTTATGAGTTTGCTTTGAATTTCTCGGTTATTAAGCATGCTTGAGAAATTGGTTACAACCATGCTTTGTAACTGATCCACCCCCACCCCCACCCCCCCCCCACAAAAGATTGGAAAGGGATAACCTTTTCTCATCTCATGCCCGACCAATTAAGTTTCTGTTGGCAGTATCCAACCTTCTGTTCTAACCAACGAATAGAATTCATTTTCAGCTTGAGTGGAAAACTAAGTGATTATATTAATATCATTTGTAACTTAATAATTACAAACAACAAATTCAATGGTTAATATCGAGGAAATTAAGCAGACCCCGAGTGAGAAAATTGTGGAACGAAATGGACACAAACCTTGAACATGGAGACAGGTCCACAGCGGAAAATCTTACGTAGCCGTCCATATACTGAGAGTTCTTCATATGTCATTCCCATATCCACTTCATCAAGCTATATTCAGATAATATACAGTTTCAGTTCTGAAATGTATGAACTCATAATGTACCATTCATACGTAAATTTCTGACTTAACAACGCAAGACACACTATCAAAGAAAAAGTTCTCCACAGAAAGCTGATGAACAATGGTGGGTGGCCAACAACATGGGCCACATGGATAAAGAACAGAATAAGCCAGAATGAGCAGAAAAGAGAGCAAAATAAAGAATTGGGGACTCTTTCAAAAGCAAGTCAAAATGGGAATATCTGCTCAGATTGAGCAAGCTTTAGGGCATTTCATTAGGTGGATACCTGGCTGTAATCTGATCGTATTGGCTCCAGTTCAGCAGTAGGAGGAGCAGCTTCAACCTCAGCCAAAGATGAGTAACCCAGATGGACAGCAGCCCATCTCAAAAATCTTCGCAGGTCCTGCTTGCTGATACTTCCAATTGGATTTATATCAGCAGAACTGCAATCATACTGTATAATAAAAGCAGTCGGTAAAAAGCCGTTATTATAGCATCATTATGAGCAATAAATTCAAGATTTAACTAGTTCAGGTGTGGAGTCAGCCCGTTAAAAAGTTGCAATCATTCAGCATCAAAGAGCTGAAAAGGACTATAATTGCTCAAAGTTGGTTTGATTTTTCTATCCAGGTCCAATTCAGGTAAGGGTGGATTTGGGGTTTGAATTATTGAAGCGCATTCGGTAAGAACATGTAGCTGGATGGAACTAAAATATGATCTCCCCAGGAATGTTTGTAAACTCATAACATCTGCAGTACCTTAGTTAAGTAACCACGTAAGCCTTCATCCACATTGGAGCTGCCCAAGACCAGATAAAAACCTGGTTTGCTGTGAACCCACGGCAAGAGTGATGCTAGCATAAATGCTAAGACCATTCTCATTCGAGCCTGAATATTTTGCAACCCTAAGTTTTCAATGTTTGACCCCCCATCTACCTGAGACAAACAATCAATTGAACAACTAACTTCAGTCGCATCAATATTGTGCATAGCATATAAATGTTTTGCCAGTATATATTAAAAGGGAAAAGCATGAACTTACACATATAGTTAGAGAAAAGTATGAACTCAGAAATACTGGTAAAGTGTATGAGCGCATAAAGTTTAAATCTTCATCCTTTACCTTGTAGCGTGGTCGTTTTCCTGTAAGTGTCTGAAACAAAGAGAGCAGAGCAGAAACCACTCCATCTATTGAGACATCAAGATGCCATGACCCAATTTCTTCTGCAAGCACCTTTGCCCTCGTTCTTGTCGCATTAGAACTACAAAAAAGAATTGTTACAATAGATGACGGGAAAAATAGTATTCACTAAAAATAAGGTGCAAGTGAATGTTAGCTGGTCTCTGTCTACTGGAGAGGCAAACAAGTAAAAGATGAACATTTGGTGTTGCAAAGAGAAAATGACCTACCCGGTTTATTTACTTAAACATAACTAAAAGAAGACAAAATAAAAGGAATCTTCTCTACCTTGGATGCATTTCATTCACAGCTTGCCCCAGTTAATTTGAGAACTATCCTAGTAGATTGAGCAATGGCCCAGATCCTGCTTTTATAAGAAATATTTCAGATTGCAAGACTTATCTAATTAAAGTAGGAGGTTTCTGAACTCATACTAAGGTCAAAACCACAGATGTTAATTTGTCAATTGCACTACACATTTTGTAGCTTGATTATTCCATGTATGCAAACATTAGATGCTGATCATCAGCTTCCATGTGCCTATTTCAACATTCCACAGTCCAGAAAGGTGCCATTTAGCGTATTTATGAATAAACAATGAAAAGTCACTATATTAAGGAAAACAAAAGGTAATGAAATATTACACATGAAATAATCATTGGAATGGTTGCCTAGCTCAAAGGTACTAAACTATTACTTGAGGCAACTAAAAATAGACGAAGGACTCTAAAACTAACCCACATTCTCCTCCTTGCTGACATAGAGAATCAGCAAATGTCAAACTGTAGAATGCTTGGGAATCTAAAATCTGTCTAGAGTATTAGCTTATGCCAAGTCTGCAAGGATATATAAATGTTTCAAAATTTTAATTCTGCTCATATTCTCACCTGTTTTCAGATCCCATGAAAACTGTGTAAAATATGCGTCTTGCAAATTCCTTGCTGTCTGTTGGAAATTGTCCATCAGTGTAATGGCCGATTCTTATAGCATCAGCTTTGACTTGTTCATCTCCATTTGATATCTCTGAAGAACTTACATCACGCATAAAAACTTTTACTAAGAGAAAGCATGATATTGAGAAACTTCTTTATCTCCATATTATAAAAAGACACTGGTACACCCATGCTGTTCATTACGTGAAAAAACTAGACACATCATTTGAAAGGATTATCCCGAAATGTCCACAAAAAAGGATGCAAAACAGAATACTGAATTGAACAGTGTAGAGGCTAAGCGATTTAGTAATGGACCTCATTATGCCAAAAACAAAAGTGTTTGTGATAACTACTGCTTAAAGATAATGGAGTATGGATAGCCATACAGAAGAATGTGCAGCACTAATTCCTCTATTGGCATCTTGGACTTGTAACCCTTCATCCTTGTAAACCACAACGTCAAACTTTCACGCCCATGGACCCATGAAAAGTTTTGGTCCAACCAGATGACTAAAACAAAATTAGGGAAGAAAAGGGTATTGGATAACTAACAGGAAAAATAAAGGAACTGCTGAATGCTGTCTCACAGACACAAGAATGTGCAACACTAATTCCTCTATTGGCATCTTGGATCTGTAACCCTTAATATTTGTAAACCACAACGTCAAACTTTCACGCCCATGGACCCATGAAAAGTTTTGCTCCAACCAAATGACTAAAACAAAATTAGGGAAGAAAAGGGTATTGGATAAACTAACAGGAAGAATAAAGGAACTGCTGAATGCTGTCTCACAGAAGCCTCACTTTGAGTTTTCTGTTGAGGATAAGATTGATGGACAGTTAGACATGCATAATAGCATACACAAACTCTCGCCCATATCCACCCAAATCAAGCGCTTGACAAGTTATATCCACTGTTCTTCTTTATCCTTTTTACCAGTTAACCAGTACCTTTTTAGAGAATTAATTCAAGAGGGCAGATGTTATTATCATACAAATTAATCTAAAGATTTCATAAGCACCAACCAAGAGATACTGAACAAGGCACATCATTCATCAAAAGGTTGCAGGTTGGCGGGCTAATAGGTTCAAGTAGTAATAAACAGAAACAGACCATTTACTACTAGCTGGCACATGCAACCAACTATGGCAGCAACAGAGGAGCTATCTGCTCCACCTGAAAGTGGAAGTAAAAAACCAGATGCACCACTTCTTCTCAAATAATCCCACAACCAGCAGCCTGGCCCAAAAGCTATTTCCTCTTCAGGAGAATGGTATTGAATCTGAGAACGAAGAAAAATTTAGTTCTGTAAAATTGGGTACATGAAGCTACAATTTAGGAGCTTTCATTTTAAGATTGAAATAGAAAAAGCTCCGGGCATGGTTCTGATCAAACAAGCCACATCCAGAGCAGAAAATGAAAGAAGAAAACAAATTAGTATATTATAATGGTAAACTTTGTAAGTTAAATAATAACTACATAACATAAGAAAAACAAGTAAATACAAAAACACATGCATACACACAAATACGATTGAATATTCAAATCCGTATATGTTACAAAGAGAGATAGAAAAATACCATGACCCCTTGCACAGAAACTATGAATATAGCTCTCAAAGCAATTTAGCCATGTAAAGTGTTTATCAAGGGTGCTACACTTGCTAGCTGTTTTACAGCCTGGAGATAGTGTATGATGGAAATGAATTAAGCCAAAAAGTAATCAGCAGGTATGATTGATGTATATAAGAAAATTTATACAACTAAACTTCGACATGCCACACAGACTATACAACCAGGTTCAATGACCATGCAAACATAGAGCTGACCTATCATCAGCGGGATCTTTAATCATAAAGATTGTGGCAAGTGCAGTATCCCCAAAATAACTTCAGAAAACTTCTCAGTTAGAAATCTTGAAAAAGGGAAGTCGGTTCAAACGAAATAGGTTCACTAGTGGCATCAGCTTACTCTGAATTTGTGAATATATGATCAATCTCTTATTGGAACCAACAGACAACTGACTCCTTTCTGCTTTCCTACAATGGCAGAGCTTCAACATGCAATGTGACTAAGAATTTGAACTTACATAGAACCAGGCTGGGATGTCGTAAAGAATAGGTTTCAAGTGCACTCATCTGGGTAGACTCTCGTGAGCCTGGAGTTAGGGGTTTAGGAATACCCTGATGCTCATATAGAAACCAAGTTAAGACTGCATCTATAAGAACATAAGATATCCCGACTTGAAGGTCAAGAGGAGCCAACAATAACTCTAAGCTCAAACATAAAAGCCTCTTGTGCCCTCGTTCCCAATGTTATTTTTCAAGTTATGATATTATCTTCCTCTACTTTAGAAGTTTGAGATCATGTGGCCCTCTGTCAGAGCATTAGTATCACAGATTTTCCATCTTTGCTCATTTAGATCCCGAATGAAATTTGATGGATCACTGACTTAGCAATAACTAGTATTTGCTTTAATTTATGTTTCAGACTATCTCCACCTCCACAGAGAGGAGGTACAAAAGGTTGACACACAAGTCCAAATAACAATGTGAGTCTAATGTGTTGATTTTAGGCCTGTCCCACTCATATAGTTCACAGTTCCCCACTGAATGTTCTCAAAGCAGGAGATCAAAGTCATGGGTTTATCTTGAAGCGGTGGCCAACTGTCACAACCCCCCAAAGCAAAGTATATCACATTCTACACTGGAGTGGCTGGCACCACTCTCCAGAAAGTCAGGTGTCAACCCTTCAGTATCACCAGCAATAACTCAACATGCCCTCTTCCTCACAGGTACCAATAATCGAGAATGAACCCATGTTTTCTTTCAGTGCATAAAGAGGGACAGAAAATTAGTTAATAAGGTGCTCTCACTTTCACTTGAATAAAAAATGAAAGGGAAAGAAGCCCTGAATAAATTGAGAAAGAAAAACGAACTTTGTTCCATGAAAAATGTTAACACAAAATGCAACAATTGTTTGTTCTGTTGTTTGACTTGATCAATTGGGTGCTTATTCAAGCATAAATGAGCTACATGATACACATTTTATATTAAAAGAATTAAAGCTCCAAGTGTACTTGATTAACTACAGTCATCAAACAACTTCAAACATAGAACTTGACTCTTCCTCAAGACAAGTTAAGTTACTAAGATATGAAGTAAATTCACATCATCAAATAAGATCACCACTATGTCAGCAGGCAAGAGTTGGCAAGCCTTTTAAAATTAATAAGTAAAATCATTACAAATCCCTTTCTGCACCGTTAATAATTTAGAAATGAAGAAAGTTTAAAGCCCCACACGTGCTTATCTTCTATCAACTTGGAAAACCAGGATTTCAACATTATCAATAAGCACCTATTTGTATGGAGAGACGTGGGAAGACCACAACCAGCCTATCCATCTAAAATTGCAAAAAAGCTCCGGAAGACTTGACCTATTAGCAGTTCAATAGCTCCATGACCCTAGCTGGACATCTTTCTAGGAACCCAGCAAACAAGCAATCTAGTGCTCAAAATTACTCAAACTTCTAAAGCACGCATTTTGGATCTATACTACCTCTAAGAAGCACATATAAGAGTTCAAAACACACACCGAACAGCAAACCAATGATCAAATTTATTCTAACTTCTAAGACAAGTTCTTTGCCTCTGTTATAATTACTACATCAAACAATTATCATCTAGAAGGTCAAGACACGGACTAGCATTTGTCATGAAATTCTTAGGATAGCAATCCACATTTGCCTCACCTTAAGCGGACTTGACAGTGACATTTGGAGCTTAAAAGGCTGGCAAAGCTTGTAAGGTACGGCAACAGAGGAAACTTTTGGTTTGCAACTTGCTTGCTCCTGAAAGCTACTAATAGATCCTCTAAGACTGGCAACCTGCAATCAGATACATAGTAAAATGAAATGAAGCATGATGAGGTGCATGATAGATTCGTCCAGAATATACTAATTATGAAGCAAATTCTTATATTCTCATTCCTTGCTTTATTGCGACTTGAAGACACAATACAAGCTAGTTACGATGTGTCATACCACGAAACCTTATCACTGCTTTATACAAGTTAAAATAACATAAGTCTAACTAAAACAACTAAAGGAAATAAAAATGGAATGAAATTCTGTGACATCCTTCCAGAAGTCAATATTTTGAACCAACTAAGTCAACTTAGGTGGTGCTGTAATGAGTCGGTGGCATTACTGACAGAAGACAAGGATTTGTTTCTCTTAGGCCCTAAAAAATAACAGGGAAAGGACATACCGCATCTAGATCTACTTGAGCAACCACCATTTCGACATCCTTCAAGGAAAACTGTGAGCCTTGGGCAACCACATCTCCATTCACAACAATACAAGCACATCCATCTGCATGTGGAATGTTATCGAACTAGACATCCTCAAAAATACAAATAATTTGGGCCCCAAGGAAAAGTGAAAGTATTCCAAGGAACATTAGTTAATAGCAACGTTAAGTTTCACAAAACTTGCCTGCAGTCAAGATGTTCATTTAACAATCTGGAATATACTTCATCATATACTGAATACAGAATTTAGACCATTTTATATAAAAGTGAACCACCTTGTTTCCAAGTTGACACTTTGAGCAATCAGGTTGAAATTGAAAGATGAAGAGCCAAGATGCAATATTATACAGTTTGTTACTATAGGCCTAAAACACCTACTAATGTTAAAGACTTCCACTTTTCCCAACTATCAGAATACGATCAGACATGTTATAGCAACAAGCAAACAAGGTAGAGTACTGAAGAGCAACTGACACTATCCTACCCACCATAATAAAGGCGTCCCCCGTCGCATCCTTGTTGGTTGCTATACATGTAAACTCCTCCCCGGGTATGTGTAGCACCAATAAAAGCACGGAGGCGAAGGTCAAGTTTTCGTAACTGATGATGACTTCCACTAGCATTCAGATAGACTTCAACGCCATTCAATGCAAGCTCAGCATGAGGGGGAATAGGACTAAAAAGTTCCTCGCACACTTCAGCTGCAACAGCTCTGAGCAAAACGTAAATTCTCAAGTATTAAAAGTCATGAATAGATGGGCACATTTGAAAGCTCAGCTGTAGCCATTTGTATCAATTCATGCATTGCATAATTGAAATCCGTGTAACTTGGTTGAACTAAGATTGACTCCTTAACAGCTTTTCAAAACATGGACTCATAATGCAAGTTTCATAGCAAAAATCATGAACGAAACAAGACTACTAAAGAAGAAATCCAATATTACATGCTACAAAACCTAACCAGTGGACCAGTGGTGACTAGAACTAATGTAATTCATGTTTCCAGGGTGGGGAATAGAACTAATGTAACTAATCAGATGCAATAAAGATGGATAACAATAAACAATTACAATATTTTAAATAGTATAATAACATCCATTAATTGTATTGTTCTTCTACCTACAAGATCCCGCAAGATCAACCACATTATTTGCACCTTCAAAAAATTGAAAATGTTAACTCATTCATAGTTGACTAAAGACCAAACTCTAGGCAGTTTAAAACTACAATCTTAAGGGCATCTCTGGAGGAAACATAAAAATAATAGTGAAAGATAACCATCAAAATATAAAAAAACTAAGTCGGCAAAATGATGACGTACGTGTCTAGAAACTGAATATATCCATAGCCAAAAGGTACCGTTGTTTGTGACAGAGCCTCAGATATATCATTTGGAAGTAGAAAGTCTTCAAGATGCTCTTTTTGCTTCCATGCTGTAAACCATCTAAGCTCCCTGTAGTTTCCATCATTTGCAAGCCACATCTTTGGGCGTATCATTACTATTTTTCTATTCAAGCACAGGACTTGACAATTGTAACGCTCTGACCCCTTGATAACCGGCATACCAAAACTGCACAATATGCCATCCGTCCAATCACCAAGCAATAATTCTTTTAAGCAGTCCCACCTGCAAATTCATTGTTCAAAAATGTCACAAGTCATGCTAGCAAAAAGATTTATCTGTCCCAAGAAAGGAAGAAACAGTGTCGTGATCATAGATGGAGGGAAATTTCCACTCCAAAGTGATCTTCCTGCCAATTCATCCATGTTTACTTCATGCAAGGCAATCGTGATATGTTTCTCGTGACTATCTTTCCCTTTCATCGAAACAACTGTTTGCATTTTATGACTAAACATTCAACCATCACTATCATAGTATAAGAAAGTCAAATTGATGCCACACCCTTAATTGCATTAGAATTTACCAAAAACACATGGAAATTGAATCATCTACCATAGACTCATGGAAGAGATCTTTCTAACTTAAATTTCGCGCTAAATCAACTCAATTATCTCTGTCCTCTGATTTTCTAGTAACTCAATTACCTATCACAGACTCAGAGACGCGTATAAGTAGTAATTCACTTAACTACACATGCACAGACATAAAATTGCAGCCCCTTACGCATGGTTGACGGTGTCGAGTTCCATGAAATGGTCTTCACAGCCATAGCCAGTGATTTCAAGCTCCGGGCCGAGCCGAATCACGGCGCCGGCTTCTTTAGCCCTACAAATCGACTCCTTGATATTCTTCATATTGCAATCGAAATCCATTGCCCATTGATTCAAGTTGCATGTCGCAACCTTCAGAAGCCTCATATTCTCAATCTATGCAAATTCCTTCGCGGGAAAAGAGAGAGAAAAACAAGTACTGTGGTAAAGCGAGAGAGTGGTAGATAGATGTAATAGAACAGTGGAAAATAAAAACAAAATGGGCGGAGAATTTAGGCCGTGTGATTCGTGTAGGATTCTCCTTGTTTGGAGGATTCGGTGCTGTTTGCTGGCTGCTTTGTGGAATAAAATTTGCCCTTTGAGTACGTGTATATATAGAGAGAGAGAATGAGAAATGGGGGAAATTCTTGTTTGAATTATATACTACACATGTTTTTGAAATTTAACTCTTTTTTTTTATAAATAAAAGCGATGAGTTATTGTCAATAAGGCCTAATTTAGTTGGCAAAATTGAAACATCACGATTTTAGAGGTTATGGGTTCGAACCCCATTAGATACGTGGGATGTTGTCTGACATATCTATTGTATAACAAGAGTTGGTCTAAGAGTTATTGTTTATTAAGTTAAGCCTTATTGACAAATTTAACTTAATTATAAGTACAATTTTATTAAATTAATTGTGCTATGAAAAAAATCAATTGTTGTGTGAGGGTGCGAAAAAGAAAAAAGTATGTGATAAGAAAGAAACGTAGAATGAGCTGAGAGAGAAAAAATAAATTGTAACAGTGAGTTTATTAAAAATATATGAAGAAGTAAGGTGAGAGAGAAACGTGAAGTGCTAAGTTGAGATAAAAAAAAAATTATAATTGTGAGACTATTAAATAAAATTAAAATTATTATTTTGAGTAAAATTTTCTTCGAATGGGATAAATAAATTAAAAGGTAAATTTGGGTATTCAAAAATTATGATAAAATATTTTTGTTTATAATAATATAGATTAAAATTAATAATTTTTGTACTTATAGCTTGTTCCGTCTCACACGTTGGTCCTTTTAGTAGATCGATTTTTATATGTGATATTCAAAACTAACTCTTATAGTTGTAAGTAGATCATATTTTTGAACTGAAATGTTCTTTAAATCAAATTTTAACTAAACAATGTTAATTATTTCGTCAGTATCACACTACTTTAAAGTGAAGATTATCGATAATAAAAAAAATAATTACCACCTGAGGAGATAATATAGAGAAGTGAAAATAGAAATAAAATAAGTGTGAAATATTGTTATTATTTTTTTTTTTATTTTTTAGTATTTAATCATTTCATCAAATTTTACTTAATTAAAAAAATTCATAGTATTTAAGTATTATTTTCATTTTGTTTGAATTGGGGCAATGTTTTACAAAGCGTAGTCCGTTGGACACGTCTGGAGAAGCAGGCATAGAGGGGCACTTGTGCAGTTGTCATTGGACCCAAGATTGCCAAGTCCAAACACCGGCTAGAGCGGTGCAAGACCCACAGGAGCGAAAATCAAATGGAAATTTTGATTTCTGGTCAAAATTAAAGCCTGCCTACTAATTGAGCCAGGACAAATGAACTTAACCATTCATGAACTTTGAGTCGCGTTTGGATTTATAGATTCGAAATTCATAATTTTGTTGTTTTAGTAATAACTTTTTGAAAATTTATTTGAACAATTCTAATTGAAAAGATTTTAAATTTTTCGATTCTAATTTTAAACTATATTTTATCGAATACTAATATCTTTCAAATTCTTTATATGAAATTATTTATAAAAAAATTCAATTCAAATTCAAATTTATCAATTCAAATATAATCTTAGAATTCTGAAAAGTTGTGACTAAAAGGCTTTTGAGTAGTCTGATGTATCATTCATGTCGCTCAGAAGTCGGAGGAAAAAAAAATATTGAATTTTGAAATTTCGATAAATACAAAATACTGGAAAAGAACTTATGGTTCCTTATTAAAAAAAGAAAAAAAATTACTTTTTTAGCCAGCTAAATATGTTCAATATTAATTTTAATCTACTAACTATGCCCATTTTTTAAAGTCCTATAACTTACAAAATTGATGCAAAAAGATCATTCGGTGGCTAGGTTTTTCTTTCTTGGTCGAAAGTATTACAGGGCAGCCCAACTGGATAAATTTTGGGAGTTTTTAAACTTATGTGGCAATTAAAATGAGGTTGAAGACATATTGGATAGACTTTATACATATGTACTTCATGAAATTTAACTTAATTATAAGTACAATTTTATTAGAGTAGTTGTTGTCACACGCGTTTTTGAGATCATATAAAAAAGAGATATGGTGTGAGGTGAGGGAAAAATAAATTGTGAAAAAAATAATAGCCGTGTGATAGTAGAGAAACAAAGAAGCATGTGACGAGAGAAACATAGTGTGAGATGGGAGAGAAAAAATATATTATAATTGTGAGTTTATTAAAAATATGAAAGTTTGTGAGAAAAAAAAATCTGGAGAAGTAAGGTGAGAAAGAAACACGGAGACTGGAGTAGTGAGTTGAGATGAAAAAATAAATAAATTATGAAATTATTAAAATAATATTGAAATTACTATTCTAACTAAAATTTTCTTTAAAGGGAAGAACTAAATTAAATGATAAATTTAAATATACAAAAGATTACGATAAAAAATATCTTTATTTATAATAGTATAGATTAAAATTAATAATTATTGTACTTGAAGTTTGCCCCGTCTTATATATTGGTCGTTTTTAGTAGGATGAATTTTCAACATGATATTTCAAAACTATCTCTGATAGATTTTTTATTGTAAGTCCATCGTATTTTTAAACAAAAATGTTCTTTCAATCAAATTTTAGCAAGACATCATTGGTTATTTCGTCACTTTCAAACTGCTTTAAAATAGAAATTGTCGGTAACAAAAAGAAAATGATGAAATGTTGTTATCACTTTTTGAGTATTTTGATCATTTCATCAAATTTTATTTAATATTTAAAAAATCATAGTATTTTAGTTTTTTTTTTTTTTTTTTTTTTTTTGAATTGGGGTAATATTTTACAAAGTGTAGTCCATTGGACACGTCTGGAGAAGCAGGCATTGAAGAGCACTTGTACTGCTGTTACTGGACTGGACCCAAGATGCCAAGTCCAAACACTGACTGGACCCACGGGTGGAGAAATCAAATCATGGAATGGAGATGACTTATGTTTTCACCCAAACGGAAAATGGTCATTGGATTAAATTGAGAAAAAAATTAAAGTTTAAAAATATTAAAAATTTAAAAATAAATTTGAGGGATTAAAATTATTTTAAACAAAAATTTAAAGGATCAAATATAATATTTAATCTTGATAAAAATAAAAACTAACCATAAAATAAGTTTGAGTAGACTGCGAATTCGAGAGGAGGGGGAAGCGGCAACTGGCAATCTAGAGGGGGGAGGGAAGGAGGAGGCGCACAGGTGGGAGAGGGGGGGATAGGGAAGTGTTGGTAGGGGAGGGGAAAAGGCAAGGCTTCGCAGGCGGGCGAAGGCAGAAAAGGTGGCGACGAGGGGGAAAGGAAAGGGTTATGTGCTCCAATGACGAGAGGAGAAGTGGGTGGGCACCAGTGACGGGGGTATGGGAAGGGAAGGCTCAAGCGGTGATTGGGGGGAAGGGGAGGGAAGGCATAGGCAGCGTGGGGAGGGGGCGGCCCACCGATGCCAACATAACTTTATTTTTTTCACTTTAATCTCTTATTTAAAAAAAAAAAAAAATCAAAATAGTCTTTTTTTTAGATGAGAAAACAACTTTATATTTTTATATATAAATATGATGTAATTATCTTATCCATACTAATTTATACTAATATAAAAAGGAAATGGGCTCCGTATTCACAAACAGCGGTTAGTGACACAGCCGCACCAATTTTTTTGTAAAGTTAAAAATGACATTCAACTAATAAGATATCTAACTCATTCTACTTTCTAAATTATACATTAACTAATAAATTAATTTTATTTTATTTTCTTTTAATGTCATGTATTGATTTGTATATTTTGCTCTTATTTATAATATTTTTTAAAAATATAAAAAATATTTATTACGTGCACGTAGGAACAACATGCCACAGTAACTAGTGTGTGTAACGAAAACTTTGAATTCTTGTAAACATAATAATTAAAAGTATATTTCACCAACTTTTTATTGAAAACCCCAATTAATAACATTTAATAAATATTGTTAAGATTTTAGTTCCTTAAATTTATTTTTAACTCATAAAATTAAAAATTATCAATTTGGTTTTTTTTTTTAGTATATTTTTGGATTACAAGTTTTATAAAATTTATTTATAAGTATTGTAACATTTGAGAACAAAAAAAAAAAAAAAACAAACAAAGACGATGTATTTTAAGTTAAACAATATGTTATTATTATTATCTTTACAAGACTTCAAAGTTTTCTTTATTCTAATAAAATAATTCCATCATATCATCCTACAAAAATCTAAAAGAGTTATTTTCCCATCTAAAGAATGACTAATTTGATTTGTTGGTACATCCGATGAGGAGGAGGGGTCCCCTTTTGTAGCAGAAGTCTTGGCGGCTAGAATTCCAAATCTCCCAAAAATACGATGGATGCAAGGATACTCAGAAGTATGGATTGTCCTTCGAGCACATCATGTAATTTTATGGGTTGTCAGACACCATGAACGCTCCGATCTTTGTGACAACATTGCATGGGTTGGCACAAGAATGGTTTATATCGCTCATAAAAACGATAATAGTATCTTTTGATCAACTAGTTAAAAAATTTCTATATCAATTTGTCAGTAAAAGGAGGTCCAAGAAGCCAGCCATGTACCTCTTCATAATAAAACAAAAGCATGGAAAAACCTAGAATATTATGAATATAAAGCAAAAAGGGCACTGAAAACATGAATTCAAAAAATGGACCCACAGCGAGTGAGAAAAAGTGGATAGAACTTGGGACTCTAGAAGGGAAAATTGGATGATGCGCATCCGGGGAATCGAACCCCGGTCAGTACCGTGGGAGGGTACTATGATACCACTACACCAGATGCGCTTGTTTGTTAGGCAAACCGAATAAATCATACATATCTTGCATGTAAATCCGCGCAAAGACCT
Source organism: Sesamum angolense (assembly GCA_034509725.1). Lineage (NCBI taxonomy): Eukaryota > Viridiplantae > Streptophyta > Magnoliopsida > Lamiales > Pedaliaceae > Sesamum > Sesamum angolense. Next base: position 5,474,979 of record JACGWL010000006.1, on the reverse strand, counting down.
AAGCCAGCTACTTTTTTTGACAGCTATTCGTCACTCCTTATACGTATGTTTTCCGTTCTTGTTTCTTTTCTTCTTTGCCGCAATAGGTTCTATTCATCTTAAAGTGGTATTCGATTTTTGCGGTTCGAAGTGTCAACGCTGTGTATTTTATTTCTCCATGTCCGATTCTGAGAGGTTGTTTTGCTTCAGCTTCGTGCATGTTTTCTTCTAATCAATTTCGAGTGCGGGCTGTGATTGTCCCATAAATTTGCTTTCTCAAATCCGCTTTTTGGGTAGAAAATATGAATAATTTGTTGGTACTTGTTAATATGAGAGTGTTCTTTTCCTCCCGGGAGCTTTTCGGCTTTTGTTTTTTTCTTCTTCTTTTGGCATTTCTGATTTGATCTTGGTTTTCGCAATGGGATTTTGCTGTTTCTTATCCTACTTTTTTCTTTTTTTCATTTTAAGTAATTGCATTGGGTCTTGAAAGATTTCAGGTTTTACTTGATTTTGTTTATGTTTCTGAAACTGCCCTTGTGGGGTTGGTTGGTATGCTTTTGTTTTATGCGAGTATTGTTCACAATTACTGAGGGTTGCAGGAGTTGAAATTATCGGATGATGTGATTGATTGGCTTCAATTACATTAGAGAAAGCGGTATATTTGGATCTTAATTGTGTTTATGTCTTTTCACTTCCTGTCTTTGTTAAGAAATCTATGAATTGTTAAACATTGCTGGGGTAAGAGTTCCCTCTTAAGTCTTGTACCAGCTGATGTTGCTTGCGTGACTATGCATCGGAAACCTGTTTTGCTTTGGATACACCTAAATCGTAGTTGGGGTCTTTGGTATCTCCTATATATGTTGTAATTTCGTCGGGCAGCTCAAGTAGAACGATTGTTAATAACCCTCCACTTGAAGTTAGTTTTCATGTTGTTGCTTTATGGAGTTGTGTTTTTCAGGGAAATGAAAGTTTGCTTGATACAATTACAGTGGCAACCTTAATGCAACACTAAGGACAGGATATCAGTGCTCGAACTTTTTGGGTACGTCGTATAAAATTATTGTACTTATACAGTACATGTTAGAATATTTGAAAAAACCTTGTCTTGATTTAGGCAAATTTAACTGATCTGAGGCTGTATTAACCCTCTACCTTTTGCTCCATCTCAGACTAACATCCTTGATTACTTGAGTTACTCCATAAAGATCTCTTCTTTGCAACTTGTGAAAATGAATTGATTTTCGGTCATTGGTGAATTATCCGAATAGCTACTCAGAATTGTGTGGATGATCTACACTTGTAATGCTTGCACTGACGCATTACTTTCATTTCTCAGACACAAGATGGTGGAATTGCCTTCTTGCAACCATACAAAAGTTACACAATGCAAAAACTACACTAATTGCATTAGATATCTGGTTTCTGTCATTTGAAGTTGTTAACCACTTAACTAATATTATCCCTGTCATGATCTAACCTTTACATAGAACATCAGGAGCTAGATGCTGTGATCGGCATTTCTAATCTTCATGCTCTCTCCAGCAAATTAGCATGTAGAGGCATTGGCGTATTATGTAGAACCTCGCCCTTTTCTCCTTCAGGACCTCACTTCTTGCATATGAAATCTGCCCTTCTTTTGCCTGGATGAAGCCGATGTTTCCATTGATATATGTTCTTTTTCTCTGCCAGAGTTGCTTTTACCTCAGTGAGGGAACTTAAAGGGTTGTCTTTGTAGGTGGCATTTACTAAGTTCCAATCTCCTAGAAATCAGTTTTTATTTTGTTGAGAGTTTAATGACTGCTGGATGAGTTCACTTTTGCCAGTGAATCGAGGGGCCTTTTCCTGCTTTTAGGGGCTGTATTTTTGCAAAGGTGTCCACTTAACCTGTTTTCCTGGAAAATTTGCCTCCTGGAATGTTTTGTTTGGGAGGCCACTTCTATTTATTAGTGTAAGAATTAGATGGCCACACTTGCTCAGGTACCTTGACTAAAACAGTTTTCTTACGGCAGTTCACACCTGACTCTTGCAGCTGATTGTTCATCAACTCCACCATTTTTGTTTCGGCTGCTTCAAGGTATCCATAAATGCCCAAGAACTTAATCTCTGGATGGATCTCTCTTTCTGTTTATGTGCTAGTTAATCTCGGATCCAATTAAGCACATTTCAATGCAAATTACGTATGTATGCTTATTCATATACTTAAAAACATACATGCTTTTGATGATTCAGAACGATGATATCATTCGTGTCATTGCATTCTCTTCATAAAGTTTCCCAAGTTGCTTTCTTGTTCCGTCTGTGTTTCTCTTTTCTTTTTTCCTATTTTGACAGCTCCAATGATGAAGTTGACATTTCTATATCGTTCCAATTTCCGAACTGCTCTACCATGTGTAGTGCTGTAGGTGGAGTTGAAGGGACAACTGAGGAGCTTGTTCTTTCTCTGTGATGTGTATGCAATTCTTCCTTTATGCCCATTTTCTTGGTCTTGTTGATAATAAAAAATATCAAATGTGACTCCTTTTCCTAATCTATGCCGGCAGTGACCTTTCTTTTCCATTCGGACTTTCCCTGAACAAGGAATTTTCCTACTGGTAGAGTGACCTCCTAATGCCACACACTTCCTTGACTTAATACTCTTTTTTTCTCTTGTGTTTTTGAACATGTCTTTTGCTTTTGCTCTGTTTTCCCTTATACTTTTTGCATAGACATGCCCCATCGTTATAAAGAATGAGTTATTTTTTACGTTATAAATGATTACGGTTTTAAAATCATACTAAATTAGTACTATCTATCAAAGTCAATTAAAATCATTGTTAAAAGTTTAAGTTTTCATCACGATTAATTAATATTTATTATAATTTTAGTGGATCAGAATATTTGTTATGATCTTTAAGTACGGTTGATACTTTGGCTTTGCTTGTAGAAATAACGGCCATTACAACCATATGGAGTTGTATCACGGTTTTTTACTTTTAATTAAGTTAGTCAATCGGACAAATGGTTGAGAAAATGTCAGCGTAGCTCTTCAAGGGTGAAAAGCTTTTCATATAGGTTTTATCGTTCCATGTACATGTGAAATACATTATTGACGTTTATGGTTATTTTTATACAAATATTTTACTGTAAACAACCTGGTCCCATGGTCTAGTGGTCAGGACATTGGACTCTGAATCCAGTAACCCGAGTTCAAATCTCGGTGGGACCTTTTCAATTTTTTGAGTGCACTTCTATAGTATCACATGCCACAAATTATAATGTTTTTGTTAAATAAAATAGAGTAAATTACAATGACCTCTTTTGAGATTTAATATAATTATGAATATTTTTGTTTGCTTGAAGAATTACTACTATTCTCCTAATTTTAACGATTGTTTAATAATTAGTCCGTTCTATTAGTCTACGTTAGGTTTTTATCAATATTTTATGATAAACTGAAATGCCTTTGTGAATTAAATATTATAATTTTATTTATTTTTAGAACCTTTTGATTTTTTTTATTGAGTTAATGGATAATTTTTACAAATTTTCAATTTTTTCTTTCACTCTATCTGATATTTTTACAAATTTTTATCATTTTTTTAAAAAAGAAAAAGAGTACAATAAGGGTATAATTGATAATTTTATACTTTCATCTAAAGATTACGTAATTTCATCAAACATTAGGAGGTATTTGTAATTTTTCAAACAACGATGGGTATTTATGATTATGTCAAACTTTAAAAAAAGTCGTCGTAATTTTACCCAATAAAATAATAAAGCATTATTAATATTTGTTATTTACTGTCATTTACATAAAGCTTTATTAATATTTGTTATTTACTGTCATTTACATAATGCTTTACTTATATATATGATGGAGCGATGATAATATACAATATGATGTAGTTGTTTGATCTAAATACCTAATTTTAAATTGAATGGCTAGATATAACCATAATGGTATTAATGTTATACATAGGGGTGCAAACGAGTGGAGTTTACTTTAGCCAATAATTTGAGCTCGATTAACACCGAGTCAAGCTTGAGCTCGGCCTCAATTAATTTTTAAAAAATATTTAAATTTAAAAAAATATGAATTATTGTACTATTTGAAATACATTATTCAAAAAAATAAATAAAAAAGTAATAAGAAAATATTCATAAGAAGACAAAAAATTAAAACTAAAATATGAGATATCAACCAATATCTTTGCAATTGATTTATGACAATTTTTTTATGTCACAAACTAATTCACAGTTTTGACACGGATTTCACAATAGCTAGTTTTTTGTGCCTAATTATATATATGTATTCCTCGAAAATACGTCTTAAATTGCGTCACAAATTCAGCATTACCAAATTATTCATCCTAAAATAAACTGTTCTATTTTTTTTTTTTTTCTTAAGAGTAAACTTTTTCTACTACTTTCTGCATCAGAGAGTTTACAGAAAATTGATATCTAATCATATGAAAATTTACTCCCCGTCATCGTATTAGTGATTGCTTGATTGCTGTATATTTATATAATATGTTATATGAATTTTAAGTAAAATATACCTATAATATATAAAATTAAAATTTTATATAGAAAAAATTATTTTTATAGTCCATTAAAATATGCTCAATTATCAATTTTAGTTCGATAATCATGCCCATTCTTTATAAGTCCATTAAATTTTAAAATTGATGAAATTTAGTTTTTCAATGGTCAGATCTTTAATTTATGATCAAAAAAATAAAATGGCACGCCAATTAAATATTTTTTGGGGATTTTTAGTCATACGTGACTTTAGAAAATGACTTGGATGATATGTTGTATACAATTAATTATATTATATGTATTATTATAATATAAAAATAAAATTATTATTTTTAAAAAAAATAATCAACCCCCACCCCACGTAAGGCTCCCCTTTCCTCGACCCGCCGGCTCCCCCACTCTGTCTGTGACGACACCAGTTGCTGTTTCGACGAGTTGCAGGCCGCTGCTCATACCATTCGACTCCCCAGCTCAGCGTCATCATTCCCTCCTAAACAATTCTCAATTTCATCAACCATAGCGATTGGACTCTCATCTTGACCATCGCCACCTCTTGCCGTCGATTCGCCGTCACCGGCATGACCCACGGTCGCGGACCACCACCATTCGAACCACCACCTTCTTGCGATTCTAATGAACCCCTTCCCATCCAATTTCAATATTTCATCAACTCTTCACAAAGTTCTTCGAAACTCCAGCCGCGGCGGCAATGCCGACACTTCCATTTTTTAAAAAAAATATTTTTAATTAATTTAATTATGTAATTAAAAAAAAATTATATTGAAATATTAATATAATTATGTACCTACATATAAAATAATATTTCATTATTAATAAATATTTATATATTATTTTAAGATTAATTAAATTAAATTTATTATATATTATATAATATATAATATCATAAATATTAGAATGGAGAGAAGGGCAAAATAATCAAAACAATGCACTTTCCAGATCCAAATTCGCAATCAACGTGCATGTAACACAAACTCAGGCCTCAAGGGTTCTTTTAAAAAAAAATTTCATATCACAAAGAGTGTAATTCATACTTTAATTTTCATGTAAAATTTTATGATCATTTCTATTATCACAAAGGGATCCATTAATTTTTCCCGTTTAAAAAATAATAGGTGTCCATGAATATTATCGAATCGACAAAAATATATATATGTATCCACAACAAAATTTTATTAGAGATGCCCTTTATTATTTAATGGAACTTATAACACAATTAAAAGAAAAAGGTAATTAAAACTAAAACAATATTGACTATAGCTATTAGAAGCAAACCAACAATGATTGAGATATAATACCATTATTTATATGAAACAAAGTGAATTTCTTATACTGATTCCCCAGCTACATATATATATAGTGATTTTTCAAATTAATATACAAACATGTAAGAGTAAATTATAAGTGGTGTAGATGGAGACATGGAATCTGGATATGCTGAGGATTGAGTGAGCACTGATGACCTAATAATTGTACTGCTCCAAAACCAGTGGACTTAGTTGTCCTCTTACTTTAATCTTTCAGTCAACATCTTCCTCATTACCTCACAAATCTTTTTCAATATTTAAAACCCCAATCAACCATTCAAGAACTCTTCATCTACTATTTTAAAATTTGTAATAATTATAAATATTTTTATATTAACAATTATTTAATAAATACTTTCTATAATGAACTATCAAACAGATATTTTTGTCAATTTTTTTAAATAATGGGACGATAATTATAATTATGATTAAGTTTTAGGAGAAGGCCATTTTAATTTATCTTAATGGATTTATGACCTCAAATTACATCACCCCATACAGGGAGTATATATACAATATTGTTGAGTAGTTTTCTTTTTTCTTTTTTTAAAGTTGGGTGTATTGTGGTGGGTGGGTCAGTGTTAGATCTCTTAGCTGATTAAGAAATAGTATATAGCCTTAACCAGAAAAAGCCTAATGTTTAGGAGAAGCCTTGTTAAAGTTGATAATTTGGATATAAAGTAAGAAATAAAGAAAGCAAGAAGGGAAACCCTAAATTACAAGAAATTAAGATTAGGTGAATTGATCTTTGTTTTTATCTACTTTTCCCTTTAAATATATATATAGATAATGATCTAAATTAATTTTTGTCTTTTGGGAATTTGGCTTGTTTCGCAATCATTTAAATTTAATTTAAATATTATTAATCAGATGTTTTCCGGTGCAATGCACAACTTGAAGTGGACAATCTTATTTCACTAAGAAAACTATATTACAGGCGTCGTTTACCGAAAATCCATATGGTGGTGTAGAGTGGATTAAATAAATTAATGAAGGACTTACCAAAAATAATAAATAAATTAATGAAAGTGGAGGATGATTAGTCCAATCATAGAGAAATATTTAATTATAGTTGTTTAAGAATAGGAGATTAATTGGTCCTAATATTAAGGAGGGGGACCCTTCAAGATTAGGGGCTCCCACAGAAAGAGAGAGTGGCAATGATTGAGAAGTTGGAGTATTCAATGACTCAACACATATGTGCTTTGATATAAAATTAATGGGGAGTGAAAAAGGAGTTAGTGGAAAGTCATCAGAAATTGCACAAATGTGTATAATTTAATTTAATTTGTATAGTTTATATGATTTGCTCTACTTAATGGTCAATTAGAGTTGGCTAACCAATCATCTAATTGGAGAGAGAATTTTGAATAAATTATTACATATCATAATATGCATATCTAACTTTGCTAAATGGAAGAGTACTTGTACTATCTTTTGGTTGGAATTAAGTGAAATACCACTTAATTTCTCAATAACCATCCATATATATACATATACTATATATATATATATATATATATATATATATATATATATATATATATATACACTAGACGTTATGGCACGCCCTTCCTGTGTGCATATAATAAATAATTATTTATATTTAATAAAATATATTATAAATAAGAATAAGATTATAAACCAACACATCACATTTAAAATAAATCAATAAATAAAATCAAACTAATTTAGGATATTACGTGTGGGTGAAATTTTTATATTAATATAGATATATAATATAAATCATATAGATGAGAAGAAGAATTTGAGTAGGGGTGGTTTGAAATACATAAGGACATTTTTGATAATCTAAAAAATTGGTGTCACAGTGTAAGTAACCTCCATTTATAAGTGAAAAGGGGGTTTTCTTTTTTATATAGTATAGATATATAAACCTTTTTCTTCTTTTATAATTAGTTGTCGTGTCACAATGTCTCTGCGTACAATAATGAATATTTGCAACGAGATATATATATATATATATATATATATATATACCATATTTCATAGAAAAAAAAGAAAAAGAAAGAAAATAATTTAGTATATTATCAACACAATAAAAAAATTGATGACGCAGTGTCAAAATTGCCGTTTATGTGTGAAAAAAGGCATTTTTTTTTAATTTTATACTAGTCATTGTGGCATGAAGTTCATACTTGCATTAGTAAATAATATTTTATATTTTAAAATATATTATAAATCGGCATAAAATATATAAATCAATACATTATACTAGAAGAAAGAAAAGAAAACTAAGTTATTAGTTAATGTCAAATTTAAAAAATTAAATAAGTTAATTATCTTAAGTTGGAGGGTATTTTTTACTTAATAAAAAATTAGTTCGACAGTGTCATTAAACACCGTTTATGAGTGTGGAGTTGTTTTTCTTTTTATATTAGAGTGTGTTTGGTTGGGGTGAAAAGTAGAAGTAAAAATGAATGCATAAGAGATAATTTGGTGTTTGGTTAGAAGGAAGAGATGGAGGTAAAGTAAACTCAATGTATATGAAACCCCTCCAGAATCCAATTTTGTTTCAATATGAAATTTGGTGGAAAAGTGAACATATAAGGCTAAAAAGACAAAAAGAAAAATTACAATTTTTATTTTTATTACTCTATTACCCATATATATATATATATATATATATATAATATATATATAAATATAATTTTCCTCAAATTCTTTTTTCTTTCTCGCTGATAATACTATACATAATTGTCAGAGAAAAGATAACAAAATCGTTGGAAATGCATGTCTTTTTTGCATAGCCTTCTTCAATGCATCTAAAAATAATATACAAAGTTGCTTTTAGTACCAACAAAAGCATTGATGTTTGAATTCGAATTCGTAATTTGAAAAGATTGTTAGTAACTTTTATCTGTTAGAATAAATGAACAATACTCATTTTGACAAATATTTTTATTAATAAAAAATATTCTTGGTCTTATTTGATAAATATTTTCATTAATAAAAAATATTCTTGGTCTTATTTGATAAATATTTTCATTAATAAGGTTTTGAAATTTTTGATATACTAAAATTATATTAGGATAATATTAATTCATTTATTTTCTAATACAAAATCAAGAGAATGGTTGTTTAATAAAATTACAAAAATTTTTTTTATTATTTTCAATCTATTTTATTTATACCAAACAAGGGGCTTATTTAAGATTTACTTGTCTTCCAATCATATTAAACAACTTGAAAGAAAACTATTATTTTTTTTCTCCCTCTCCCCCCATTTGATTTTCCTTTTCCTCTCACTTGAACCAAACCAAACTTCAGTATAAATATGCTACAAATCGATATAAAATTAAGGGCGAGAATCGGGACAGTTTGCAAGATTTTTATGGGAAGAGAGAACTTCGTTTTGTGATGCCTAGACATATACTAGAATTATCAAGGGAAAATATCTTCATTTACTGGATGAAATTATATGACTTTTTATTATCATAATTAATTATCATGATAAAAGATAAAAAATCATGATGAATTTATTAGCTGTTGTTTTTAGAAATAAGACCAAAATATGAGCCACAGTTAAAAACAGTGATCAATGCTCTAATCATTAGTAAAATTGCAATATGATTTTGGGATCAATATTTGACTGCAATAATATGGAAAATTGCAATTAACATCCCATAACTTACACTGTTTGGGATCAAAATTGCAAATGGTATAAGTTGTGGGACGTAAATTGCAATGTTCTACACTATTGCAGTCAAAACGGTGATTAAGTTAACGGAGTACGTGATTTCTTCCGTCAATAATCTAAAGAAAAATGTGCATGGAACGTAAATCGCAATTGTTTTACACTTGTGGGACCAAATGAGATGAATGGTAAAACAATGGCACCAAAATCGCAAACGGTGTAAGTTGTGGGATGTAAATTGTAATTTTCCCTACAGAACGACTAATTTGTTAGACAGAAACAAGCTTTAGGAATACTAGACGTAATTTTTCAAATAACAAAAAATTATATAGAAGTACATCAAATCTCAGAGGAGAAAAGTATAATTATCCCAATAAATAATTGAAATGAAAGAATACTTTTCAAACAAGATAATAATATATGTACATATAATATATATACACACCCACTTTCCTGGAAATCAAACACATAATTGGTACATTTGTTGAGAGAGATGTAGCATCGACCCACTAATCATACAAATCAGTGTACGTGTTGAGTTGGAACCAACGGATCAACATCTTGTGAAGATGTTTTTGGTTCTTCTCAATCGTGAGTTGTTTTGCATGTGTCCGAAGGATTAACGTGATTCTCTATTCCTAGGGTTTCTCATATATTGATTAGACACAGATAAACAAATGCACTCTACACAAAAACAAATAATTTAATTAATTGACATGCAAAATAAGCAAAAACAATAAAACCTTATATTGCTTAATTATTAAATTAATTTGGGCATATACATCGATCATAGAATTATGATTGATATTCTCAACCAACCATAATAGTTAATTTTTATAATAGGGATAATTATATTTACACTCCTCGATTTATGATCTGTTTACACAAATCCCCTCCGTCTTTTAGATAATTACACATACATCCATCCACCAAAATATTATTATTACTTACGCAAACCACCCCTTTTTCTAAAAAAAAAAAAAAAGTTACGCACACCCCCCATAAAAATATTAGCATCATTACACAAATTACCCCTATTATTTTGTTGTTAGAGGTAGTTTATGTAATTATGCAAAAAAATAAGGATCGTTTTTGTAAATAAACCAAAAGTTAAGGGGTGTAATATAAAATTATCCCTTTATAATATAATAATTATAATTTCAAAGTTATTGAATGAGATCGAATCTGAATTGCAATTAGATAAAAGGGATAATTACAATTTCTTCCCCTCAAATTTGTTGTAATTATACGTAGACCCCCTGTAGTTTAAAAAATTACATTTAGTACTCCTGATTTTTGCTTTTATCTTACACATAAGTCCCTCCGTTACTCCGGAATCCAAAGTATTTATGAGTGTGTGTCAGAAAATCTATCAGACATATCATTATGTTAAGATTAATTTTCCAATTGTTTGCTTTCGAGAGAAACTCCAAACGGTTATTTTCTAATGGCTATAAACTTTCATTCCAAAGACTGTCGCAAAATCCATTGGAATACCTTTTAACGGCTATATGTCATCCCTAAATCCATATGAAATTCCATCACAAATAACTCTATAAATTGAAATGCATCCTCTCATTTGTGTTCCCACTCTCTTGCATACTACCTATAAAAGCTCTCAAAGTTTTATCTATATATCAACCCTCAAATTTCTTTAAATGGTATTATATATATATATATATATATATATATATATATTATATATAATATATATATATATATATAGATAGATAGATAGATAGATAAATTACAACTACCACTAAGATTGAAATGATTACAAATACCTCCTGCCCCTCTCACCCTTCCCATTATTTAGAAAATTATAATACCTCTCTCAAATAAAATATAATTATGTAGCCCTTATGTGGTGATGTTTAATTACTACTTTAACCTTGCTAAATAATTTATTTTTTTCAAAAACAAATATTTGAAAAAATGTAAAAAAACATGAGGGTGGTTTAATAAATCATCCATAGAGATATTAATCTATAAACATATTTTAAAAAATTATATAAAATTATAACTTAATAATCCAAATAGGCATTTTGGGCAAGTTATCACAAAAAATCGATGAAAACCTAACAGAGGTTAACAGAATGAGCTCTCGTCGTTAGACGACCATTAAAGTTAGGGGGACACTTGTAATTTTTCAAATAAACGACTAAGTATTTGTAATTATGTCAAACCTTAGGAGAAGATGTCTATAATTTTTTCTGTATATATTATTAATATCAAATTCTTGCAATGTGAAAATTATTATAGGACTTTCACATTAATGGAACAACCTATCTGAATTTTCTGTTGTCCATGTTTTCAATTGAGCAATCTTTCCAGAAAAACAAGTAGCCCATTCTTTCTCAAGTAGCAAGGGATATTTTGGCAACTCTTGTGTCTACTATTGCTTCTGAGTAAGTGTTTAGCACAAGTGGTCTACTACTTGATCTATTAGAAGCTATTTACATCCAAAAACAGTAGAAGTCATCATATACGCTCAAAGTCGGTTGTGTTCTAAATCATTAATTTCCTAAAAAGAATAAATTGATTAGATTCAATAATATAAAAAAGGGAAACATACAAGCAGCCGCCTTGTGATATTATAAATGAACAAAAGCACAGAGAAATAAATTACTATTTTATTTTTATAGGAAGTAATTTGCTCATTTGCATGATCATAAAGAGTAAATTGCTATTTACCCTATAAAAAAATGCGTAAAGGTGTACTACTTCTTTTTATTGTTTTAGTTTCCTTCTTATGTTAGTAATTTTACTATTATTCATTCAAAAGTGATATTACATATATAGCATTTTTATGTTAAGAAACCTTTACCTTTCTAAAGTTTTGAGCGGCAAGTTTGAGCATGGCACATGATGTTTATGACTGAAATTGAATAAAAATACTTTAGTTATATTCTTCTTTTTAATAATTGTTGAAATACGAATTTTGATTGTTATTTAATATTGTTTATGCCGTAGGTTTATAGGTCATAAAATTGTAATACATCGGACCCAATAACGTAATCAATAGTTGGTACTTATAGTTTGTATTGTAAAAAATAATTCTTGAAACTTGAGAGAGATTTATAGAATGAATATTATTAATTTATTTGGTATATATAATTTTATTTGTGACTTTAAAATATGGCTTTTGAGACTACAAATTTTATGTATTTGGAACGGGATTATTTCACTTTTCATACCCAAAGTATATTCCTATTTCAGTTTTAGTATCCCAAATTTTCAAGTAACCAAACTTAGTACTCAAAGTTTTTAGTTTTCATTCACCTGAGTACCCTCTGTTAAGTTGAGTGTTAAAATTAACAGTCAACCCAATTTTGGAGGAAAACATTAGGTGGGATCTTGTCTATATAAGGGCATGTTTGGCTGCTATTTTATTTAACACACAAAAAAATTTTTAATTTTAATTTATAATTAAGGACAATAATGTAAAAAATAATTAACCAATTTTGTATTTAAAAAAACTAATTCAAATCGTTATGGGAATACAAATTCAAATATTTTCTCCTAATTAAAATTATTATGAAATAAAAATGCATGCTAAATGAGGAGTAATGTAGAGATAATAGCCTAGTAATAATTTAGAAAATTAACAGAGTTTATATTCAATCATCACTAGCATTATTCACAAAAAATAAATAGAGAAAAATTTAATAAGTCACTCAAAGAGTGTTAATGCACTTTTGAGTCAAATAAATTTTTTTTTTTTTTGAAAGGGAGTCAAACAAAATTAAAATTAAAATTTCCGTCTAATTTTTCCTCCAAAATTGGATTGACCATTAGTTTTAAGGGTCAACTTAACGGAGGATACTCAGGTTGACAAAAATTAAAAACTTTGAGTACTAAAGAGTGCAAAAACCGACGCAACCCATTCCAATCCAATTTTGATGATTGTCGAGTTAAACTTGACCTAATCTTTCTAAACACTACAAACAAATTAGTCCAAAAAAATTATTTAAATTAAACCAACTCGCACCACACACACCTCTAATACAGTCGATCCTGCACATCGTAAGTCATTCTTTTGATTCTCAACAAAGGGAACTCATTTATTTTGATGGACTCTTTCTACTCATCAATGTAAAAGCATACAAATTCTTTGAATAAATTTTTATATCCTACTTAATTTTTTTTCTCAATAATATCAAGAAGGTGTTTATTCGTTTGGTCATCAAAAACCGAATAAATCAATTAATAGTTTTCTTACACTTCATGCTTTCATTTTATCTAACATAAAACCCATTAAAAACATTGTTCAATACTCTAATTAAATTATTGGAAATATTTGTTGGAAAAATCAAGTTAAAAAACATATGAAAGCTTAATCTCTCAAGTCAAAAAAAAAAAAAAAAAAAAAACCATTTAAGACATTCTCCAATGTCAACGGTTGAATCTTTGATTCATGCCCTCATACATTGAATCTCATCAAACATATGTATGTTTGTCTCATTTAATGTGAATTCATTATAATTTTATTTTTAATTTATTATAATGTAAATTTATCGAATTAATGTATTTATTAATTTATTAATATTGATATAATTATGTAATCACGACTTTTAATAAAAATATAAGTATGTGCGTTATATGTATTTTAGTACATGCCTTTACTTTAGTTGCATTTAGTAGTGATGGTATTAATTAATGTATACATTGAACCTTAATTAGTGTTACGTCAACATTAACTATTATCTTTAATATAAATTAGATAGCTCAAGGATCGAGTCTAATCAAGCTTTTCTTGATTTATTATGTTTTAATTAATTGAATTAGTTGTAATGAGCTATTTTGAAATTTAATATAATTATAAATATTTCTTATCATTTGAGAAATTACTATCATCTTTCTTACTAACGATCGTCTAGCAACTCATCAAATCTGTTAGTTTTCATTAAAACAAATTTAATAAATTGATTAAAATACTCTTATGAAAATGAATTATATTTTCACTTTCTTTAAAAAAAGAAAATTAGCGATTAAGTTGACAATTTTTTTTTTTTTAAAGTTTTCCGTCCACTAGATTGTTCAGTTTTTTTCTTAAACTTTTGAATTTCTTTTACAAAACTAAAAAGATGAAAAAAAATAAAGTTAACGATTTTAAACCTTCATCAGATAACTATATACTTTTAAAAAATATTAATAATTTTCTAAATAAAAAAATATTCATAATTATGCTAAATCTTAAAGGTGATAACTTACACTTTTTTATAGGATTAATTACATTTTGATATCCGAAATATGATTAATTTCATATCTTGGCATTTAAACTTTTTTTGTGTCAACTTATTATCTCAACTTTATAACATACTACACTTTGCATTTTATAAATAGTATTTTCCAGTCAAGTTTTTTGTCGAAAAAGCATCAGATACAGTGCACATGTGATATTTAAGAGTTATGTGATATGTTATTTTTCACATATGCACAGCATGTAATACTTTTTTGGAAGAAAAATCAACAAAAAGACGATCATATATATCAAAGTACAAATTTTGTAAAATTAAAATAATAAACTAACATAAAAATATTTTGATAACAAAATATAAAATCAGACATAATTCAAATAACAAAATATAATTTATACTTGTTTATATTGCAAAGATGATAAGATGAAGGAAAGCAGCAGGATGAGCACCTTTTCCCTTGCATCCGTCCCTTTCTTTGTTTGACTAGAGGCTTTCAAAATAGTGCACTTTTTTGTTTTAACAATTTCTTTTCTTTGTAATCAGATCTTCAAATTAATGCCTTTATATAAATTAATCAAAATTGAAAACCAAGGGGAGTATTAATGAGCCCTGACTTGAAGCTCGAAATTCAATTTTGATTATTTATATATATATATATATATATATAATATATATATATATATATATATATATATATTGAGTCATTGACTTCGACCTAATTTTTTATATTTAATTAAATATTTGTGTTGGAAAAATTTAATTCTTGATGATAAAAACGGTGAGTAGTAAAATTTAGGGTAAATTACGTTAATATTTTCTAAGATTAGATTTAATTATACAAACACTCGTATCCTTCGTAAATTAAGTTATAATATACCCTTTGAAATCCCGTAGCTGCATGGCTTATCTTCCCTTTCTTTTGTTCCTGCCATCCACTGTTATTCATATATTTTTGGAATATTTTTTTTGAAAATTTGACTAATTGATTTTATTAAAGCAATCACTGTAAAATTATAATAAGGTTGTAAATGACTCAAGTCAAGCTAAGCGCACTATTGTTTGAGTTTGTTTGAATTGTTATTGAGCTTTAAAATTTGTGTTTAAATTTCATTTGAATATTGGCCTAATCGAGCTCAACGAGCATTAATTGGATCATACATGAATCGAACTCGAGAAAATTTGATACTTTTAACTATATTTTATTATATTTTGCACTAATGGAATAAAACTGGAGCCAAACTCCAAAGTTTATCAAAAAAAATTTTTGTTCAAGTTTAGTTTGTTAAATCTAATAAATCGAGTTCAAACGAGCTTTTATCAATCGATCAATCAAGTATCAAACAATTTGATTTTTTTTCAACCCCAAGTGTAAAATTTGTGTCAGTTTTTTAAAATTAATTTTTAAGATCTATATTTATTCTTAATTTAAACTGAATTTTTCGCAAACTTCAAGAATTAAGAAAAATAATTTTAAGTTCGTTACTCAACTCACTTAGTTTGATTAACTCGTCCTACTAATTAAAAGGAAAAAGGAAAAAGAATGTAAATTTTAAAACTATTTTCACAATTAAAAAATGAGGTGTCTATGATTTTATTTTAGTTTTAGGTAAGACTGATGAATTTTTATTAATTAAAAAAAATTGAGTACAAGTACAATCATTTCTGTCGACTTCAATATCTAACAAAAACTATTACAATAATCATATCATACTCAATAACACTTACTATTACAGTAGACAAAAATTCCTATTATGCAGTAAACCTACTCCTGCTATACAACAGACAACATCCCACGCATCTGACGGGGTTCGAACCCATGACCTTTAAGATCATGGGGTCTCAGCTTCATCAACTGAATTAGGTCTCATTTGCAGGTATCTTTGATTTTTTGATGGGCTATTATATATCAAATTAGTCCATCCTTTCTTTTATTTTTCCTTTTTTTCTCAACTTCCGCATTCTATTTCTTATCTACATTTGTTCTCAATAACTTCTCATAATTTAATTAACATTTTTTATTTATTCAATTAAATTATATATTTTTTAACATAATAATTTTTTCTTAACATCAAATTTAATTGTGTGTGTGTGTGTGTGTGTGTATATATATATATATATATATATATATATATATATAAACATCAAAGTTAGTCCACTCTTGATGATAATATATTAATTAAACTGATCATGATCGACACAGAAAATACAAACATAATTCTTCGTGACAGATCTATAGGGTGTACGTCACCCTCTTCTTTCATTTTTGTATAAAAAAAATGAATAATTACATTTACACTCATTGATTTATGATATGTTTACACAAATCACTCCTATCTATTAGATGATTATACATACACCCATCAAAATATCATTAGCACATACACAAACCACATTTTACCTTTTTAAAAAAATTACACATATATTTTCTAAAATATAAAAATTATTACACAAACTATCTCTATTTTTTATCTATCAGGGATAGTTTCTATAATTATAAAAAAAGTAGGAATGATTTGTGCAAATAAACTATAAATCAAAAAGTATAAATATAATTATTATAAAAAAAAAAGAAGGTGTGGAATTGCGAGGTGGCTAGTTTCATGGTTTTTCGCGTACATGGAGCAATTCAAAGGTATGAAGGTAGCTAGTAGGTATAGGATTGCCTGGTCAAAATGGACTTGTGTTGTGCACATGTGCTCTACCTAATTCAAATTCACTACATTCTCATCTTCACATAACATCATTACCTAATCAAATTACTTTGAAACTTCCTCTTATCACACATTATTCCTATGCACAAACTCTAAAATAAATTAATGTGTAACGACAAACTACTTACAGTATCATAAAACGTTGTAAGAAATCGACCAACTGCATACTGATATTTTTGGCAATCAAAGAATAAGTTTTGTTTGAAGGCATAAACATTTCCAAGTTTCTCATAATTTGTCTGTCCAAATACTCTTAATCATGAAGATTCTGATTGACCAAAGTATGAAGAGATCTGAATACATCAATAGCTTCAACCAGGGCCTGCATGATGCATGCATCACACCCACACCTTTATTCCTAATTTAATTTTGGGTAAATTATATTTTGTCATTCAAATTATACTCGTTTTTATATTATGGTATTTAGATGCCACAGCGTAAAAACGGGTATAGTTTGAATGGCAAAATATAATTTACCCTTTGATTTAAGACCCTCAAATTCCATACTAATTTTGATTTAATCCGCAAAATCATCACACTACCATCTAACTTGACTTTTTTTTTAAAAAATAAAAATAAAATTTAGTCACTATATCCACATTTCAAAACCAGGATAAATACAATCGAACTCTTCATGACAACATTAACAGGTAAAATACCATTCTGAAGGGGGAAAACCCTAATTTTTAAAAAATAGGCAAATTGTCTCCCTACGTGCTTCGCTTGCACAATATGTGACTAGTAATTAATTTTTTTACCCGTGCGATGTTCGTTAAAATTATATGTATTAAATTATCTTTCTCATTCATTGTCAAAATGATCGATTTTCGTATACATATATATAAGGATAATTTTGTCCTAACAAAAATATATCAGGCTAAAAATAAATAGTGACTAACTTTTTTTATTTTATAAAGAAGGATTAAAGTTGATTTTTCAATTTTTCTTGAAATTTAAATTCGTGACCTATTTTTCTTACAAGGAGGCAAAATGTTATTGATTACCCTATCAAACTTATTTCAAATTAACAAACATAGAGTCAAAATAAGTCATTATGTATTCCAATGTAATTAATAATACTCCAACTTAACAAATAGAGCAAAAATGCCTTACTAGCAACATGGAACTTCCAAGCCAACGAGGGTTTGCTCCGATGATAAAATTGAGACCTTATAATTAGTGTTTGAATTTTATGAACGTGGGTATACAATTTATATTTATATCATTCTTTATATATTAATTGATTTAAAAATAGGGTAAATTTTATAGAAGATTGTCTTTTATAAATACCCCTCATTGTTTAGATATTTACAAAACCCCCCATAAAATTACAAATATCGTCCTAAAATGATTTTATAATTTCATAGAGGATATTTATTAAGGTATTTATAATTTCGGGGGAAAATTATAACTTTTTAAATAATGAGAAGATATTTATAATTATAATAAATTTTTAAAAAAATCCGTTATAATTTACCTTTAAAAATGCCACTATACTAATGATGTAATAAACCCAACTTTATTTAAGAAAAAAAGGGAATAATTACACTCCCCTCCCATGAGGTTTGGTGTAACTACACGTAGACCCCCTATAGTTTGATAAATTACATCTAGCACCCATAAAGTTTGCTTTCGTCTAATAAATAAGTACCCCATTAATCAAAATTCATTGAATTTGGTGATATTAACAAAAAACAATTGAATACAAATAGATATTTAGCCTCGATTAAGTTATTCCAGGTCAAATAATTTTCTTTAAACTAAACTACTCTTGTAACATCGAAGATATACATCCTTACATGCATTAATGTGTGAGGACGTATGAGGGTAATTTGGATAAAAATATTTATTTGATCTGAAATAAATTAGTAATAAATCAATTGAAAGTAAATATAATTTCTTTTTGTTTTTTGTTAATATCATCAAATTCGGTAAATTTTAATTAATAGAAAATTTTATTTGTTAGATAAAAACAAATTTCAAAATTACTCGATATAATTTTTCAAACTATATAGAATATAGTGAAATAAATTAAAAAAAATATATATATATATATATATATATATATATATATATATATAGAGAGAGAGAGAGAGAGAGAGAGAGAGAGAGAGACTTGAATTTCACTCAAAGGTATGGGGGTTAAATGAATTAGGAACGTTGATGGGAAGTGTGTAGAAAGTGAAAGGGTTTAGTGTTTGTGATGAGAAATATGGAAGCTTCAAAAAGAGATGTGGAACAAATCAGAAGGGGCCCACGACAAGGCACGGGATGTGATGTGATGAAGTGCTCCAAAAAAGCTGATATTTCGTGACTTCTTTTTCCCTTTGTTTTATAGCTACTAAGGCCTTTTCCCCACTTTTTTCTTCCCTCACAAAAGGACAATGCCAAACACGCCTCTATCTAATCATTCTTCCTTCTTATTTTTAGCTTTAAATAACTCTATTAATCCCAATACATATAAGAATTCAGTGCATTCAAATTTCAAAATTAATTCATTACTATGTTGTTATTTAATTATTTCATTTATTTTTATGGGTAATTTTGAAATTTCAGAGACTCTTATGTAATATTAATTATTTTTTTATTTGAAGTGATGAATCATTATTAATTAAAATAATTTAATTATAAATATTCTTATCAAACATCAATACTTAATAAAGACAATTATAATAATTATGCATTGGTCAACAATGTCACATAATTTATTTAAATTACACTTACTATTACAATAGACAATACCTACTATGCAGTAAAATAATATTCCCATGCAAGTTTATTTATAATTACAAATTTATTTTATTTTTTATTTTTCCTATGAATATCCGCTACATCGAGTCGCGAAATTTCTTTTGTTTTAAAAATAATTTAAATTTATTATTATTTTTCATAATTATTTGTTTAAATAATTTAGTAATTTTAATTAATAATAAATTTTATAATATATTAATAAAAATATAATTAATTGTTACAATTATTATAATTACTACATACAAATGTTAAAAGTAATTGTCCGTCTAATAATTGCGCTTGTGTTGTTTGGCTTTAATCAGGATGAGTAGAGACATAAAAAGTAGTGTGTGAACTAATTCAAATTTCGAGTCATGGACCTCATCCACGCCTCCGCCAACTTTTAAAAGAAAAAAAAAAATTCTCAAATCTTGCACAAGGTCCACGACTTGCTATATATGTGTTATAACTTTTTAAAATAAATAAGTCTCCCCATGCATATAGCGGGTTTCGAACGTCACGAGGTCACAACTTTGTCAATTCAATTATATTTCATTGACAAATTAAATAGTTTTATTAATAAGACCATTTGGTATTTGTTTTGAATGATTTTATACTGTTCGAATCACAATAAAAAAGAAAAAGATTATTTACTACACTATAAACGATTACTGCTATCAACATTTTGAATAATGTAATCTTTATTTGTTAGCGTTAGCATTTTTCATTTAAATCCTAATGAAAAAACGTCGGGTATAAAAAAAAAATCAGAGAGATTGTAAGTACAATTTCAAAAAAATATATATATATTTGTATTTTCAAATGGGGTTTAAAGTATAATTAACCCTTATTAATAATGTTAAGTGGGGGAGGTTATAGTATAAAAAAGAAATATGTACAACATATGTGGGTTGTGGTACAGTTGCTAGATTACGATTTCATTAGGTGTTCAAATTGAATCGATAGATTGATGATTGGAAAGTTATGGTCACTTTAATGATGAGTAATTAAAGTGCTTTATGATGATCAGTTCACAAAAAATTAGTGCTCTTTTTCCTTCCCCTCTCTACAACTACAAACTTTACAACCTTAATTAATTTATTAATTACAATTTAATCACAGCCCAATTGCATACTTAAATTAATTAGAGTTTAAAATGTAATTTTGGGATTCACTCACATTTTGGTCTTGCCCACATCATTTTCTTCTTTTTAGCTACTACATAGTCCTAATTAGTTTTAATTTGTTTCCTCCTTTCATAAGGGATTCTACCGGTCGGTTGAATTGGTAAAGACGAGTTATTTTCAATTAATGATTCTGAGTTTTTTTTTTTTGTATTGATGTGAGAATTATATTAGTGGGTAATATGTAAATCGTCTATCATAAGGTGTGTAATTTTTGGTTAATCGATAAAAAATTTATCGAACAGAAAATTCGATTATTTTAAAAAAAATTGCATCTGATTTAATTTTGATTTTTTATACTTGTTAACAGTATCGAACCAAATTAAATACTAAATTTTATTATATATGTATATATATACTATAAGATAAATATAATAAACAATAATAAATAAATACAAAATATCGTAATATCTATATTTATAACAAAAAAAAAAATTATGAGCAATACATACTTAGTTGGTTTATAATTATTGAATACAAAATAATTTATGACTAACAAATTAATATTACATTATGATTTTTTTTATTTTTTATTAATTCGATAAAGAATCGAATATTCTAGGTTACACAGCTTCTCTCATATACTTTTAATTCCTACGGTAATTCAATTTTTTGTATTTATTTATTATTTTTATATATTTAATTTATATTATGGCATCACTAGTTCGATTACGATTCATCCAAGATGGAACCTACGACTCTTGACCTGGCTAATCTTTTGACTCGACAGCGATTTGAGTTTTAAAATAATGCTTCTCTACAATTAATTTGGAAGGTAAATTTACAAAAAACATTCAATATATTTTTTTAACACATAGAAAACCGAAGATTGAGCAGAGTAACACATAGAAACATTTTTTTAATTATATGATAATATGTTTGTTAATACATAATGAAATAAATAAAAACTAGCAGAATTTGGTTGACACAAAATACTTTTTAAATTATTTCTTTTAATCTTTTTATTTTTTCATGCACAAGTAATTACTTTTATCTTTTGCCACAGTCATATTATTCTTTTTTTCAAAATTATTCTTTTGTAATTCCATTATTCCCATTACGCATAAATATTTCAAATAATAAAACTTTATATAAATAATTTTAAAAAACTTATATAAGCACATCCATTCAGACTTTAGAGTGCGGGAAACTAATAATCAATGATAGAAACCTTTTACCATTAAAATAGGTTCCATACATGTTGCATTCGGTGTTTTGTGCATTATGTGTATAAATGAATGATACATATTCGTCAAATTTTTAGAGCAAAATATGTGTCGATTATCTACTTAATCAGCGTGTTTTATATTCAATAGAAGGAATATGAACTTTTGTTATATTTAATTACTATGATAAAAGAATTATGGTGAATATAAATTAATCACGGCTACACATCGATAATTAATCGTTGTTTCTATAAATAAGACCAAAACTTAGTCATAGCCTATAAGATACAAATACTACAAAAAATTACTCGATGCAGTGTTGGACATCGGCACGCCTCGAACACGTGTTGGACACGCGGATTGCGTGTTGGAGAATTGAAAAGAAAGGGGGAAACAAAAAAAAGAACACTCGTGTCCGACACGTTTTAGAGGCGTGTCTGACACATTTTGGACACCTTTTGAATTTTTTATAATTTTAAAAAGTTTTGGGGTATTTAAAAAAAAAAAAAAAAGAATTAACTCACTCATTTCAACTAAAAGTTTTGAGAAGAAATTACTAAAAATTTGGGAGATGGTCATGATGGTTTAATTGAATATTTTTTTATTACGTACCTTTTAAAATAAACTGATTAAGTATATCTTTCAAGCCACATTTGGTTAAAAATATAGATATAGAACATGCCTATTTTATATTTTATCTCGATATTGCATATTTTAATTTTATGAGAAAGTAAGAATATATATAATATAGTCGTGTCAATGATAAGTGATGTGTCGTGTCCTAATTCTATATTTATTGTGTCGCTGTGTTCGTATCGTATCGTGTCTGTGTTCGTGCATTATAGGTCACTGCTAAAGCCATAATAAATATTTAGGTTATTGCTAAAAACTGTCATAATATTGATTAATAATGGTAAAAATTTGAGTTTTTATATTAGTTTTGTTTAATCATAAATAATAATATTAATTTATTATAATTTTTAAGTTGTGGCCATTTATAGTATTGAAAAAAACAATTTTTTGTATTGATTGAATATAGCATCTCAAATATTCAATTTTGTTATATATCGAACCAATTTTTGAATACCCATATTTATCCTTTTATCCATTTATTCCCTTCAAAAAGAGAAAAATATTGATAAGGACACTAATTTCAATGATTTTAATTTTAATAATATCAAATTTGCAATTGATTTATTTTATCTCTTAACCTATTATTCCACATTTCTCTCTCAAATTTTCCACGTTTCTTTCTTTCACAAACTTTTATATTTTTAATCAATTCATAATTATAATTAATTTTTTTCTGTCATCTTACTCCACGTTTGTTTGTTTCTTTCTTTCTTTCTTTTCCTTTTTTTTTTTTAAATATAGACTTCTTTCTTTCTTCTTGCCTCACACCACATTGATTTTATCTCATAATTCTTTTTTCTGTTCATTACACATTATGATTCCTTTTTATATTCTCACGATAACTGCATCCAAAAACAACTAGTCCTTTATAAAAGAAAATAAATTAACACCAAATATTACAATAATGTGATATAATTAATGGATAATTACATTTACACTCCTTGATTTATAGTCTGTTTACGCAAATCAATCCTATCTTTTAGATAATTATACATACATCCACACAAATATCATTATCACTTCCAAATTACCTTTACTTTTTTAAAAAAATTATACATATACTTTTTAAAAATGTTAGCATCGTTACACAAATCATTCTCAGTAACTTCTATAATTACTCAAAAGATTGAATGTTTTGTGTAAATAAATTATATGCAAGGAGTTACAATTAATTAAGACAATGAAATTGTGGGGGAGGGGGAGGGGGGTTGAATGGGGAATGATTGACCAGTAACTTTTGTATCCCGAGGTAGAGAGGAAACAGAGGGATTGACCGTAAACATCCACCCTCACGTGCGATTCTCACTCATTTATATTTCAAAATCCATACAATTAGCATTTAACATTTAACAATACTCTGCTCTCTGCTATGCTCTATGACTACACACTATCCACCACTTCAATACACCTCGACACCTGTGCCAACCCCTTTATTAATTTCCCCACACTAATTAATCGCCGACTGTACCTATTTTAATCATTCTTGAATTTTTAAATGCTTTTTTTTTTTTTTTTTTTTTACATTGTTTTTGGGGAAGGTTTTCAAATTTTGCCGTAAATAAAGTTGGGTTTGGAAAATTCTAGCCCAAATTTAATTTACTTATCGTATGATTGGTATACAATTTTAAGAAAAATGACTGGTCAAATTGCAAGTGCGATATACTTATTTTTGTGATTGATTTGATTCGATCAACTCTAATTCAATCAAGAAATTTTCGTTGGATTTTTGGAAATTTATGAAATTTGTATTACAAAATGTGATAAGTGTTTGGTATTTTCTTTTGACACGTTTTTAGAAATTGTCGGAAAATGAAAGATAATAGATGTTTCTAAAAGGAAGAAAAGTCAATGCAAAGATGTTGAATCATATTTTAACAGTAGTTGAAAATATTTAAAATAATTGAATTATATTTGATATTATTTTATGACAAGTTCAAAAAGCTATTGTATATATAAATTATGTTTTTCTTGTGGATTAATATGTTCAGAGTATTATGTGGTTCTGTTGTGTCCGTTCTGACTTTATGGACATTTTAGTTTTGTTCTGAAAAGACATATTGTTAAAACATGAGGGTTTTGGGTCTTATAAACCACTTAAATTTCTCGTCCGCGGTCAATATAAAACATTTACTTAATCCTTATAGTAATTTTATATATCTATTTTGAAATGGGGCAAAAAAATAAAACCAAACAAGGGTAAGGTTTATACCTCAACATTTAGATACAATTATGTAATTTATATCCCGGAATTTCTGATGTGAACGACGTCACAATTAAATAAAAAATAATATAATGATTCTGCATTTCACTGAAATAATTGGATTAAAAAATGAGATGGTTGAGGGTAAAACTTCGGATACGTAACTGAAAGTGAAACTAACCTCGTCAAAAGTTAGTTAACAATCATTAAATGCTTAGTCCTTAAACTAATCAAACAATGATAAAGTAATCAACCTTAGTGACAATTATAATAATAATTATTATTTTAATTATAAAGAAAAAAAAAATTAATCCCAATCAATCAATGACAAAGATGTAATCCTATCTTAATTGATTCTCAAATCCCCACCATTCACCATTATAAAACTCCCCCACTTCCATCCACCCTTTTCCCCCCCACCCCACCCCACCCCCCAGAACCTATACTTACAGCCGCTGTATCTATACATCTCAGCTCTGCAAACACTGCTACGTTTTCTTTCTCTTTCCCTTCCTCTCAGTCTCTCTTTGTTGACTCTTTCGGTCTTTCCTCTACCCTGCAAACTGCATATTCATACGTACTTTGCTTTTCCATAACAATCAACTGTGGAAAAGAAAAAAGACAACAAGAAATGCTGGAAACTGTCAAGTACCTGATCGGCACCGCCGGGCCGAGCGGGTTCAGCTCCAAGTCCACTGCCGAGGAGGTCACGGCCGGCCTCTGCCCTGATCTCCGCTGCATCACCGCCATCATTACTGGCGCCACGTCGGGGATAGGGGCTGAGACAGCCAGGGTGCTGGCGAAGCGCGGCGCCCGGCTCGTGTTGCCTGCTCGCAGCCTGAAGGCGGCGGAGGACACCAAGGCTCGTATTCTGTCGGAGTTTCCGGCGACGGAGATCATCGTCATGAGCCTTGATCTCAGTTCTCTCGACTCTGTGCGCAGATTTGCGACTGAGTTTCAGTCTCTTAATTTACCTCTCAACCTTCTCATGTAAACCCCCTCATCTCTCTCTTTTTTTTAAAAAAATAAAAAAACAGAAAAAACGTATATGTAATTATTCTTTGTAAAAATAAATTTCATGTTATTCTCGTACGATCATCTGAGGATTCGAGATGACCTTTGCTACTAATTATTTAGGTATTTTTCTTTTTTTTTCCCTTCTAGAATTAAAATCTTGCATACATATATATATATATATATATATATATATATGTATGTATGTATATATTTGTTGTGTTTGTACGGATAAGAAAATTTCTTATCCGAACTAAAATTGGAACTAAAATTGGTTGAACTAAATTAATCATAAAATAATATATTTATTATATTATTGGTCATATTTTCTAAACTGTACGTCTGGTTCTAATTTGACAAAGTAGACTAAAATTTCTGGTGTTTCGCATGACATACGTGTAATAATTTTTTATTTATATATCAGGTCATTTTTTGTTGACGAAGCTGTTGTTAAGGAAGATGATTGAGACGGCGGCGAAGACGGGCGTGCAAGGAAGAATAGTGAACGTGTCGTCGAGCATCCACAGCTGGTTCTCCGGCGACATCATTCGTTATCTCGCCTTAATCACCAAGAATAAGAGGTCAGTTCTGTCTTCCCACTCCATTTCAATTACATTATAAGACGGATCGATCTTGTAATTATTAGATTGTTATATAATTATTTATTTGATTATTAGATGTAGGGATACTACATCTAATTATAACTAATATTATAGCCATGAGATTATAGTAATTTTATGAAATATTAGAATTATTTTCGATTACATTTATGTATTTTTATTTTTATTGAATAATATATATATATATATATATATTATATGCAAAAGATCATATTATTTATTGTATTTAAAAAATATTTTACACACAATATAAATTAGAAATAGATCTCTGAAAATTAAACATCCAATCTGATTTTCGGATTCGGATTTTTTATTCTAAAATAGTTAAATGATCACTTTATTTAAAAAATTTAAACTGTAACATAAGAGAAAGCATTTAATATTAATATCTTTAGTGAAATATTTCTTTTATAAATGGATGATGAGGAAATTCGAATTCATATTATTTTATTTAATTTGGATATGATATCATATGTTGAAATGATCCCATAATGTAAAATTTTAAGTTGCTAGTGAGAAAAATCAGTTCATATTATTATCATCTTAACAAAATTTTATTAATTCTTTTATTTCATTTAACTTATACACATGTATATAAAAATGATGAATATGACAGACATCTATTTTTTTTTAAGAAAACTTACAGAAAGCATCATTTATCAAATAAATAATAATAGAATAAAAAAAATTAAATTCGATAAGGAGGCGAGAGTGTATAGTTAATGAAGAACACAGAATCCAAGGGTCAAAGAAACATTGAATAACAAGGGGTAGTGTATTTTGTTGTGCATCTTCATTCATTTTAGGGACAAATACACTTTTTTATTTTATTTTATTTTATTAGGAATTTGGTATAATTATATATAAACATTTAATAATTTAAATTTTATATTTAATATTTTTAAAGTTTATTTTCATTTAATAAATAATTTTTTTATTATTTAAAATTTATTAATATTAACAAAAAAAATCTAAATAAAAACTCATATTTAACTTTAAAAGAATTATTACTTATTTTTTGCAGATTAAATAATTTTTTTTTTATAATTAAAGGAAGTGAAATAAATGAGGAGGGAGGGGAAAGGGGAGCAATAAATGAGGATGTAAGAGGTTTGACTTTATTCTGATGTAATTCGTGTGGGTGGGACTTTTGTTTATGTTGTTGACAGTGAATACGATGGGACACGTGCATATGCCCTCTCCAAGCTCGCCAACGTTTTGCATACCAACGAACTCTCCCGCAGGCTCACGGCAAGTACTTCTCTCTCTCTCTCTCTTATTATTATTTATTTATTATTATATAGTCCTATTTTGTTTAATTCCTAAAAAAGTGATTTTTGTTGCTTTCCTAACGAATTTCTGTCCCAGAAAAATAATTTCAGAATCAAATTTTATCTGAGTTATTTAATTATTAATTTAATTAATGTTGGGTGGGGGAGCAGGAAATGGAGGCAAATGTGACAGTGAACTGTGTTCATCCTGGAATTGTGAGAACCAGGCTGACTAGAGACCGCGAAGGCCTTATTACCGGTGATTATTACTTTTTTCTTATTTTTTTTTTGCTAATTTAAATTAATGGTAAAAAAAATTATTTCTTTTTTCGTAATTTTAAAAATTATTTAAAATTTGTATGTAGATCTGGTGTTCTTTTTGGCATCCAAGCTCTTGAAGACTATTCCTCAGGTAATTCATAACATTTTTTTCTTCACTTAAGAATACTACTGTTTATTTCGTCGTTCAACACATTCAGATTTTAAAGCTGATCAAGAACATCAATAAATTCCCAATTAAATACATCCAAATAGTTAAATTACAACAAGTTTCCAATACAACTTTTTGGAATTATACTTCTTTCGAAATTATCGAATTTTTTCTTTAAAGTTTACGGTTTTTACATAGGGTTCCGTGTTATCTAAACATTTCAGAAAACGAAATTGTAAAAAAATCTTTGTAATAGCGAAAACTCTCTAAGGTAGATTACATCGACACTCCCTTAGAGGGACGTACTTGTAATTTTTCAAAAATAAATAGATTATTTATACAATTAGACATAGCTTCACAAGGTGCCAGTGTAATTCACTCAAAATTATAACGCGAGATATGTATATTATATCGACACCATCAAGTGGTGTACTTATAATTTTATAGTAGATATAGAGTGTATGTATAACTAGACATAACTTCAAATGGGGCCAAACGTAATTTACCCAAAATTGTAATGCCAAATTGCAATATAATTATAATCTAAAGTCTAAAGATGTGATGGGTATGCAGGCAGCGGCGACGACTTGCTATGTGGCCACAAACCCAAGAGTGGGGAACGTGAGTGGGAAATACTATTCGGATTGCAACGAAGCATCGACGTCGAAATTGGGATCCAGCTTAGCAGAAGCTGCGAGGTTATGGGCAGCCTCCGAGGCGATGGTCTCGGCAGATCCCCACCGTTCATTTCCCGGCCCTCAATACTAGCTAGCTAGGCCTACTGATCAAAAAGAGTAGAGAGAAGAAATCATACGTATACCTCATGTCATCGTCACCACTGTATAAATACTTAGAGTAGTTTCGCAGTAATACCGTATAGTATGTGTATAATTAGATACATATATATATATGAGTATGTTATAATTAGTTTGCGAGTCTTAGTTTTCTTTTATTTTTTGCAAAATAATGCTGTTGGGAGTAATGAAATGTGATGAACGGTACTGATGTGGTTAAGTTAAATAGATTATGTTATGTTGGATGTAAGTTTTTAGACTATAGAAGTAAGCTGGAGGTACATTGTAAATGTATACAGAAAATATAAAAATTAAATAAAGTAATTATCGACAAGATTTACAAGATGATGGGTTTTTTTTTTTTTTTTTTTATGTCGTGCATGCTCTGAAGAATTTGTTTATATAAACGGTTGCTCAAGATCGAGTTCTATTAGGATAATTTTAAGTGAATCAGAATAAGTAATTACCTATCAATTATTTATATATACTAGCAATTGATGCAAAGGTATGTGCATAATTTCAATTTATATCATATCGGTTTAATTGAATTAAGAAAAAAAAAGTATAAAGTTAATAAGTAATCACAATTAATAACATAAATTAATTTTGAACACGCATGAACTGGAAATTATTAATTTAAATTAATTACCAAAAAAAACAAGGTTATTTATGGAGTAAAAGAATTATAGTTGAGGGCGTTTCAGGCAATTCATAACTTCTCAACAATAATAGTTATTGTAAGGGTTTGCTCCTTCATCAATAGTATAGATTAGGGAGCCTGTAAAAATATTATAAAATTATAATTTTACCCTTGACTGGCTCCAGACTCCAACAATATTTAACTTGGATTCTTTTAAATAATATAACACAACTTTTTTATTTTTATTTTTGTCAATATGTATATTTGTATTATATATTTTATATAGATTGGTATAAAAAATTAATAGAGAATAGATACTTTGAAAAAGAAGTCTTCCATGCATTGGGACCTTTTCAAACTTCTCTAAAATTAATTAATAAAATAATTAAAAAAGAAATTAGAAAGCCCAGGTGTTAGTAATACAAAGAATAATGCAGCTATTACTATCATTCTTGCCCATAAGATTCTCTTACTATTAATTTTGAGAAGAATAAGGGAAAAAAATAATATTTTTAATAATTAATTAAGGGAATCAATAACATGGTCTTAGTTGACTAGCATGTGGGAGTTCCATTTCTTGAGAGTATCTTTGCCTCTTGATCTAAAATGGGCCCTACTAACATGCATTACTAGGGCTACAGAAAGTTGAGTTTGAAGAAAAATTGGAGAAAATTTTTATTCGAATTTGATTCGATCGAATCAATTTAATTATAAAATAAGTGCATTATACTTGTTTTGTGATTTATCACTTTTTTCAAACTATACACTAATCACATGACAAGTGTATTACATTTATCATGTAATTGGTTCAGGTTTAGTCGTGGCAGATCCGTGCAAGAATTTCCCATCAGAGGGTTTTTTTTTTTTTTTAATTTTTCCCAATTGAGTTCTCTATCCCAATATTTTATTTTTTTGTTTTATTTAACTATACACACACACACACACACACACACACACACATATATATATATATATATATATATATATATATATATAATTTTTTGAAGTAATATTCATGCAGTCGTTTGAGAATAACTCTGAGAGCCGGACTAGGGGTGTCAATGCGGTAAATTGGACTCATATATATATTATGTATGGGTATAGATAGAGTCTTACCCTACTCATTGACACCCCTAAGCCGGACCAAGGAATGATGATAACCTGAAGAAGGCGAAGGGGCTTTAGATATATTTATTAATGGTAACAAGGATTGAATAGAAGACGCAATAAAATTTAAAATAGAAATTTAATTGGATTTTTCTACAACTCTCCCTACATGCTTCTAAATAATCCTAGAAGCTAACATACATAATTGATATTATTGGTTTTTCATGTGCAAACCTCTATTTAGTTCATATTTTGCCCTTAAGGGATGCATTCTATATTAGTCTCTTTATGGTAATAATATTTCTAATAAAAATTTATTTTGCCATTAATAATCAATTTCATAATTTTAGTAATGATAATTATTTTGTACAATTTACTAACAATTAGAAGCGATGAGCTCTCAAAATAATTTATAAGATGCTGCAAAGAATTTGATAATTGTTTTAGAAAAATATCTTATAAGGCTAAAAATAAAATATTAGAAACTTATAAGTACTTTAAAAAAGAGGACAATTGGCATTTTGCGAACTTATAGTTGTTTTGCACAATACAATCTTAAATTATAAAAATAGTACTTTGCACCCTTTAATTGTGTATTTATTGGCCGTATGCACTCTTTGCCTATTTTCAGTGAATTTTGTCGTCAGAAAAGTGTGGAATCCTAAACCAGGAGGGACGGTTGTTATTTTCAATTAAAAAATTATATTTTGGTCCTGCAATTTTAGATTGTTGGTTTTTTTAGTCTTATAACTTACTCTATTAACATATTTAGTTCTTTTTTGATGAATTTAGTCATAAATATCTCATATTTAATCTTTTTTTGATAACTTTAGTCATGTACTGACAGTTTTCGTCCCTTCACAATATAATAGATCTCACTTTTTGGTCCTGTAACTATATGTCATTATGATTAAAATTATCAAC
Organism: Sesamum angolense; assembly: GCA_034509725.1. Classification (NCBI taxonomy): domain Eukaryota; kingdom Viridiplantae; phylum Streptophyta; class Magnoliopsida; order Lamiales; family Pedaliaceae; genus Sesamum; species Sesamum angolense. The sequence goes on along the minus strand of JACGWL010000006.1, from coordinate 5,442,871 downwards.
ACATGACTAAATTTGTCAAAAAATGACCAAATGTAAGATATTCAGTACTAAATTCATAAAAAAAACTAAATATATAAATAAAGTAAATTACAGAATCAAATATGCAATTTTGCCCTAACTAATTTAACTCCAAATCTGGCTATACCCTAATTATTTCCCTCATTTTTCCATTGTTGCCTTTTTTTTCTAACAAAGCCTTTATTCTTCTATTCCCTCATGCTCTCCCATTTTTATTTTCACACACAACAATATCAAGAAGATTTCTTCCTCTAGTAGTAGTGAATCGTAGGAAAATTCTTGCCAAATCTAGTTCGATTGAATCAATTCAATCATAAAATAAGTGTAATATACACTTGCTTTATGATTGGTCACTTTCCCTAAATTGTACACCAATCACATGACAAGTATATTGTATTTGCCATATAATTAGTCCAGATTCGATCGAATCAAGTCCAAACAATAAATTTTAGTGAATCGTATTGGCACTTTGAAGAGTGTATTCTAATAGTAGACCTCAACTGTGGCCATGTTTTCAAACTACAAACATGTCCAGTAAAAGCTCATTTTGGAAGAAGATATCATAAATGTCCTTTTCATGGGATCAATGTCTTTAATTATTTTTTATTTTCATAATTTTTGTTACGAATATGTTTTCTTTATTTTGCCGTGTTAGGAGAGGGATAATTATAACAAAAATTTAAAAAAAAAAAAATTGCAGTGTACCCTCTATGATATGTGAAATGAGCAAAAGAAATTTTTTAGAAAAAAATAGTAAATTACTCCCTGTATTTTAAAAAATAAAGCCATTTGCAATATCACAAGGAGTTGCATATTTTTGCCCTCCATTCTTATATAAAAAAATAAAATAAAAAGAAAAAGAACACACATTTTTCTTTCCCTACAAAGGAGGATTAAAACTAATTCCCTCAACTCTTACATCGACGCTCAGACTCATGTCTTATCTTTTACATGAACAAATACGTACACACTTGATCCATGTCATTTCTACAATCTCTCAAGGGGTAGCCATTCGTGATCCCGTATGATGCGATTTCTCAGTGGGAGGTGATCCATGATCCAATATAATTGTCCCATATGTTTTGGTAGTCCTAAAGAAGAGAAAAGCACGCTAGGTTAGCCGGGATGGTTTCCAAAGAGCCTAAATCAGTTGAAATTCGAGATAATCTATGGCCTAGATCTCAGGTCATCAAAAAATATCGGGTCGAGCGATTCGATCCAATCCAATCCAAGATAGAAAGACGCAACCTACTTCAAAATAGAAAAACATGAATCCTAGAGCTTCAATAATATTCTAATATTATTGGTGGATTGTTTCTATCTTTGTTTCAAGTAGATATGATGTACTCATGTCAGCATTGATGTTGGGGCCGGGCATCTTTTGGGGAATGGGAGTTGAGGAAATGGTGGGGGGCAAAGTAGGGTGTTTTGGGCCAAGAACACGACAGGGACCTATCCCTTTGACAGGAAAACAACCAAGTATTTGGACAACACAATGTGCCTCATGTTTGCATCTATATTTCCTTACTTCACTTTAGAGTTGTTCCCACCATCATCTGCTTCCCACCTTACATAACATGAACATCTCCTTCAATCCCTCTAAATCTTTCATTTTATTTTTAAAGCAAAATCCTATCAAATGATTTTTATAAAAATATTATTGCTACAGATATTGGGTTAAGGATTTGAAATCAATAATAATAAAATTCCCTCAATTTGTTTGGATAATTTTGTGATATCGGGATTTTTCGATTTTTACCTGAGCTCTATTTAGTAACATTTCTTATACTTTTGATATGGCGTCTATTTGTAATTTCTTATTCTTTTTCAAATTGACAAGTTCTAAAAATTAACTTATAATTTTTTTTTATAGGGATAATTACACTTCCCTCCCTTGAGGTTTGGTGCAATTACACGTAAACCCCATGTGGTTTGAGAAATTATACCTAACACCCCTGAGGTTTGCCTACATCTAACAAATAAGTCCCTCCATTAGTCAAAATTCATCGAATAGACCGATATTAACAAAAAATCAGAAAAAAAATCTATATTAACCATTGATTGGCTTATTATTATTGCATGTTAAATAAATTTTTTCGAACTAAATTACTCTTATAACGGTGAAGATATACGTCTTCACATACATTAACGTGTGAAGACGTATGAGGGTAATTTGATCATAAAAAAAATTTATTTGACCTGCAATAAATCAACAATAAGTCAATTAAGGGTTAATATAATTGTTTTTGAGTTTTTTTTTTACAATATCAGTCAATTCGGTGAATTTTGACTAACGGAGGGATTTATTTGTTAGATGAAAGCAAACCTTAGGCGTACTAGATGTAATTTCCCAAATCACAAGGGGTCTACGTATAATTACACCAAACATCGGGAGAGGGGAGTGTAATTATCCCTTTTTTATATCTATTTGTGACTTTTATATTTATATCAAGATATAATCTATTTAACAATTACAAATTTATGTCAAATTTTGGTGATTTTCATAAATTAATCTAATAATAATAATAATAATAATAGTAATAATAATAATAATAATAATAGTAATAATAATAATAATAATTTCAATAATGATGATGATGATGATGATGGTTGAGAAATTTAATTATTTTTATTATTATTTTATTATGTATATATGAATTATTTTGTACTTTTTGGTTTTAAAACTCATCTCTTATTTACTTATTTTTGTATATAATGAGATCCATAATTTTTAAAAAATAATTTATATTTAAATTTTTTATTAATATTAATAACTATACAAAATTATATGCAAGTCTTTTGATAATTTGATGTACATATATTTTCTATACTTTAATTAATTATATTGCTACTAAACTAATCACTAGTATATAAATTGGACGAATGGGCGCGGGAAGCTGGGCCTTGGATGAATGGGCTCGGTCTCGGGAGAATGGACGGCAGGTGTCTGGGCTGCGGTAAATTGGACTCATCTTTTTTTTTAATAATAATAATAATAACAATATAATAATAAGTAAAATGCAAAACCTTTCTAATTTCACAACGGCTCTTTCTCTCTCACTCTCCGCTCTCAAAACTGCGGTTCGCCGCCGCTCCCAAAATCGTTCCTCCCGCTCTCAGAACCGCCGTTCGCTCCCCTCGCATAACCGTCGCCGCCGCTCCCTGAAACCGCGATTTCTCCCAATTTCCAAATCTAAATCCTAGAAGGCTAAAACCCTATCCCCAAACCAACAATTGCAAGCCCCAATCCATCTACCACCGGCAACGAGGAAGGCGATTGCTGTTGTGTCGGCCAAGCAAGAAGCCCGAACAGGTTTGCCATTACATCTCATAGTCTTGGTCTCGCCGTCGGCTTGTGTGTGTGTGTGCGGCGCCTATGAGGAGAAAATGGTTCTTCAATTTTTGTGTTGTTGTTCTAATCTTTTCTATACTTGTTAATATTTTTGTTTTACAATCAGCACTAATTCATATTACTGAATTCTTCAAAAAATGTCCAATTGCATTTCGAGCTATTCTGGAAAAACCCTTTTGGATGTTCGCAAGAATAAAAATAAAATCTACAATCAGCACCTTTTTTTTTTTTTTTTTGGGTTTTGAACATATATTTAAATTTTATCATTTTTACGTCTTTGTTATTGGAGATATATGTAATTCTTGAATGCTAGAATATTATTCTTATATACCAATTTGAATTTTCTTTGTTGGTTTCTTGCTTCAAGAAATGAAAATGGATATGAACTGATTTGGTTTGTGAAGGGGAGACTGTTGGGGTGTACGGGGGGCTTGAACTAAACAATTTTAGTAGAACATGTATTGTATTTTGATATGGTATATATTAGTTGATTAATAATTAAAGTAAAATAGGAATTTTAGTAGAAACTAACTAAATATTGATTGGTTTGTACCTTCATTGTTAGATGGTTGATCACGTGAATTGATCCCTCAAATTGATTAGCAGGGTTCTTGACCAGAATTTGGTACCGGAATCTGACAAAGAGAAACATTTCCATTAGCTGTATTGAGGGAAAACTTGTATTGTATTCCAATTAACTGGAGCTCTCAACCAAACAAAAATGTCTTCTGTGATCTCCGAAACCCTCCCAAAATTCACTGCCGAAGCCCTAAAGTTTGCTGCAAAACAATCTGAACGCTGCCACATTGTACCCGTTCGTCTCCGCCGCGCCATCAAGATGTACCTCCGAGGTAGAAATTAGAGATGACATATTGACAAATTCATAGATTCCATATTTAATGCCAATGTGATTTTGATTTTTTTATTGAACCCTTAAGATTTTCAGTCAGCTGGTTTTGAAGGAAAATGAGAACGGCAATGTTTTGTAAATCTAATTATGAAACGTATAGTTTTATATGTTTATTTCATGAAGCTTTGTGTCGTTTCTAGTGATACACAGCTACCTTCGCCAGTATTTATAATTCAAATTCTGTATGCTAAAAGGAAAATATGATGGAATTTAGATTCAATGCTTTTCCATGTGTTGAATCGAAATTGTAGAGCAAGAAGCTACACATATGAGGAGGAAAGTGCTGAGCTTGTCGCAGTCATTCAATGGAATTAAGGAAGTGAACTTGCTCCTGCCAAGCTCAACCTCAAAAGAGCTTGTGGAAGATCCACTCAAGGCCATGGAACGCTCACAGAGGTGGAAAGTGAAGACAGCTTATGGCGATGTTGGTCTTACATACCAAGAAGATCAGACAGTTGCATACGTGGCTGCTCGTATGCCTGCAGTCTACTCTGCTCTATACCGTGTTCTCAATGAGGTATAAAAGTGAGTGTGCACGTGAGCTTGGGCTTGGCTATGATTTGTCGCTATTTGTATAATTAATTCTTAAGACATTTTTGCATTACAGGTTTCGCTCTTTTTCTTGGCTGAGAGAATAATATGCATTTTTTTCCAGAAAAAGGATCATGCAAATTTGCTTATTTTCTGAAATTTGTAAAATACATCTTATTGCGTGAAATGTATTAACATTTGGAGGATTGGTGTTTGTGATATTAGGGTTTTAACCTTTTTAACTGCATATGCATAATGATATTCACTCTGTCCTAACTAAATTGCTGCTCATGCATTTTACATAAAGATTCTATATGTCTAGGTGCTTAATGCTTTGGAAAAATGTTTTTTCCATAAATCATTGATTCTAGGCGAAATGGTATTATTTGATGAAATTTGTTTCTCAGAGAAAATTAAAGAGACTTTTGCTCCTTATCAAATATAAGTGGGTACCCTGATCTTGAATGGTTGGAGTACTATTATTCATAATTAAGATGTGGTGATGTGGAAAATGATCATTGTTAGTTAAAATGTATTATTAGGTGAGAAGAAGAGTTCCAGACTTTACTCCAGCTAAGTACTTGATTTTGGGGCAGGAACTGGTTCAGCATTGTGGTGAGCCTGTTTGTTTCATTTTCTGGTTATTAGATAATTATTTTACTAGCGTATTGGTTTTATTTTTTTCTATATTTAACTTTTATTCAATCCGCTAGGGCAATGATGGAGGTGTGGCCTGGGTCTTTGGAGCGGATTAATTTGGTGGAGCCATCACAATCAATGCAACGAGCAGGGCAGAGCCTAGTTAAGGGTAGAACCACACACTCTTGATAATCTTGTTTTTTCAATCGCATTTGCAATTTTTGTAAATCAGCTGTGCATTCCCTGTGTATGTTGGGTAGTACAGGGCCTACAGGGAAGTTTGAGATTATGCATAATGTGCAAACAATGTCAAATATATGGGAGTGCACTGAAGCAAACAATATACTGTGTGAGCATGGACATGTGTGTGTGTATGTGTGAGCAGAGTAAAGAAGTGATTATTTAGCTCACTCTGCGAATCGAGTTTTAATTATCAAATACAGTTGGAACTTAATTTACCAGCAAGTTATGAGTGCAAAATTTCATATCCCATATCCCGTACACATTGTAGGAGATGATTGTAAGATTTAATTGCTTAAAGGATTCAGATCCTTATCAATGATAGAGTTAAGCCAAATCTTCTAGTTTCAAGTGAACTTTTGCTCACACAATGCTTGTCGCATTTGCCACTTCTGTAAGCTAAACTTCTTTTTTGCTTTTATTTGATTTTGTATGGGGTTTTGCGTCATGAATTCTGTTTGAGTGGTCCCAAATTCTGCTCATACGCATAAGTTAAGTCTTAATATGTTTAAAGAATTCTGATCCTTTTCAAACTACAGTTAAAGCAAATCTTCTAGTGAGAATGTGATACGGTACCTGTGGACTAAATTGATCTCTTTCATGATCTATACGAATTTAGGCCCTTCCACCTCCACTTCAAGTGGTATTTATATATGCAACTTATTATTTCAACTACATTTCATTAAACATGTTTATTTATGTAAATGCCCTCATTTCATATTCACTGTTGACTACTTAAAGAATTAGTGGATGCTAAAGTGGTCAAATATGTTGAAACAAAGTTGATTTATAACTCTTTTGCATTGACATTTGTGTCTTATACATTCTTTCTGCCATTCTTGTCTTATTTGGATGTATAATGCATCTTATCTATTTATATGTATGCATGCATACACACACACATACATACGTACAGTACATATATGCACACACACACACATACATAAATTTGGGCACTATATCATCGAAATAATTCTGATTTGTATCTTGGGTAACATTTGCAGATTTAAGAAAATTGCCTCTAATTCAAAGCTATGATAGCATCCAATCATTGACTAAGGATATTAATAAGTCTTGCAGACGACACGATATGGTTATTGCCGTAAGTATCATTCTTATTACTCTTATGCATCTTTGCTCTTTTTGGTTTTGAAATGCTGATGGAATTGAGTAAATATGTTTTGCAAGTTTGACGGGTTCTTTGGATTATCATTTACTAAATATTATATGTTTTCAATGGTTTGATGTTAATGCTTTGTGCTATCTTGTGAAGTCATACGTGCTTGGAGAAATACCCTCATTAAAGGACAGAATTACTCTCTCGCGCCAGCTTTGGGATCTTACAGATGACATCTTGGTAAATTTTGAACCCAATGGTTTAATGTCTTGTGCACATCTAATCTGATAGAGCATCAGAATGGTGTTGCTTATAGTTGGATGAAATTAATCGTGTAATGTGATATTCTTTACTCTTCCTTTATTTTAGCTTTAACTATGCATCTTTATGGAACATGCCTTCAAGTGTGTTTTCTCCCGAGTTGAATGTTTATTTGTTTTTACCACAATGACAACACAACATAATAAATATTAGTAGAAACTAGCATTTCTATAGGTTGTTTGATTGCAGCAGTAGTTCATGGATGTCTTAGAAGCATAATACTTATGTGACTGCTGGAAATTCAGAAATCAAACAGATCATAAGATGTCTACAAGAGTCACTTATTTGTATGTAAATGATGGAAACATTTTTTGGTGGCATGAAGATGAAAATTTAGGTTCATAAAGGAAAATATTCTGTTTGCTGCACCATTAATATCAGCTGCGCTGTAACCTTGAGGGTTATGTATTTAAATGGGTAGTAAACAGTGACTTTTGGGGCTGATGAGGGTTGAAATCAAGAAATTTGGAAGATCTTTGAGATATCTTTACCAATGGTTTAAGTGGAATGTTGAAGTTGAATATATACCCAAGAAGAGTGGCGTGGTGTTTTAATTATGAGGAGCTCTTAACAATGGGGCAGGATATTATTCCCAAAATTAAGAGTCTTTTACGACCGAATTGGTTAATGTTTTGTGCTGTTGGAAAGAATTTCACCTTGGGTTCTTGAGGATTCTGATTTTAAGTTTGGTAGATAGTTTCACTCATTGAAAGATGTGATGTTACATGGGTAACTTAGGGCATCATAGCAGGTATCAATAGAATTGTCCAACAGAAAGTGCAACTGAAAGTATGACTGCGTAGTTAATATTTCACAAAAAAGTGGTAAAATTATTGTTGGTTCAAGTGAAAAAACAGTGAGAGTTAGCACACATCCAACTTCTAGAATCCGAAACTTGACACTTTGCCATATTTATTAGTGAAAATTACTTGGTTGGAGTGGGCATGAGGTGCAATACTTTAAGTGAATCAAGAAATTAGAATGGGAGTGAGCCTGCGGGGTCCTAAATTATTTTCCTGCTTGTGTTCCAAAGTCACACCTATTGTCAACACTTGGTAGTTGGCACGTAGGAAAAGTTAGGGGATTCTTTTAATCATGTTGCATTGTTATTCATGCACTTGGTGCTTGTTTGTGATTTCTTCTGTATTTGTTTTTAACTTTATAATAAGATTCAGTGCCATATTTTCGATTTGTTTTGCATTTGGACTACACTTTTATTAAAAAGGATATACAACATTAATATTTCTTTGTGCCTACCTATTTTGTATTGTAAGCTAGGTGGATCATATCCAGTGTAGTCAATGGCTCGCAAAGGTGCGAGGCGCAGCCCTCGCGCCATTCGCGGTCTATGGCGTGTGCCCGGGCCTTTCGGGCTGTTGCCCAGCGCGCGCCTTTGTGAAGGCGGCATGGGCGGCTGGGCCATTGGGTCGGCCCATCAAATTAAAAAAGAAAACCTAATAACTAAGGTAAGTAATCAGAAATAAATAAACTGCTCCTGCTCCATCTCCTCTTCTGCTTCCTCTTCTTCTTGCCTCTTCTTGTCTTCCTGCCGGTTGCCGCCGCTGTTCCACTGCCGACGACCCGCTGCTGTTACACTGCTACCGGCCAGCCGCTGAGCTTGTTCCACTATCAAGCTGCTGCTGGTTTCTTTCTGTTTTTTTTTTTTTTCTCTGTTTACACTATTTTGATTTCTTTAAAGTTTAATTTCTGAAATAATGTAATTGTTTGTACTTTGTTGTCTATATGACTCCATGTACTTTGTTGTACTTTGTCTTTACTAAGTTTACTTTTTTAGACTTTAATTAAGTATACATATAAACTAAAATCATCACTTTTTCATGTTCTAATGATTAAAGTATGCTATGATATTTTAGTTTCAGACTTTCAATGATTCAACGTATTTTTAAAATTTTTAGTTTTAGTATAAATTTAATATATATATAATTACTTATTTTTTAAATTTTTATTTCTGAAAATTGAAATGTGTATTTGTTTGTAACCTTTGATATTTACTTCTTTAATTAATTATATATAAACTAAAATTATCACTTTTTCATATGTTTATGCTATATAAAATTTCAGTTTCAGACTTTCGGTCAACTGTAAGGCGATATGTTATGTTTAGTTTAGTATAAATATAATATATATAATTACTACGTATTCTTTAAATTTTAATTTTTGAAATTGCTTCTCTAATTTTTGCAAGGAAAAAACATAAGTATTATTTATTTATTTTAAGTTTTGAATTTTTTTTCTGAAAATAATATATGGATTTTTAGACATATTTCTTTATTTTCTGGTGAGTTAAATTATTTTTTATCATATAATCAGATTAATCTGTTTCAATTAAGAATGTCTGAAGCTTCAAACCAAAAGGATCCAGGATGGAATTATGCATCCTTACTTGATCCTAACAGCTCAAACAATGTCAAGTGTAACTTTTGTTCAAAGGTACACAAAGGAAGGATTACAAGACGCAAACATCTTATTGGTGGTTTCCATAATTCCAAACCGTGTTCGAAATGTCCAGAGCACGTGAGTTGAGATTAGAGAATATGTGGCAAAAAAGAAACAACTGAAAGAGCAAATGGATGTAATCCCACATTTTGATGATATTGTTGAAAAACAATAGTAGTGGGAAGCTCAACGAAAAGATATTGGTCATGGCAAGCGTCCATCTGATGTCTCCCTTGGAGGCTTGTCTGAATCTGTTGCACAAAAATGCAACAAAAAGAGTTAAGATTATAGGTCCTATTGACATGTTTTTCATGCAAGATGCTTATGAGGTAATGAAACAAAGGAAAAAAAAAGATGGTGGAAAGTTGTTTGATGAGAATAGAAAGAAAATGAGGGAGTATGCCGTACAAAAGTTTTGTTGGTGGATGTACGATGGGATCCCATTCAACACCGTAAGAGCAAATAATTTTGGACCAGGAATTGAAGCTTTTAGCCAGTTTGGCCTTGGTATGAAGCCCCCTAGCTATCATGAGGTTAGAGTCACGTGTTTGAAGGAGCATTCTGAAAGAGCATGATGAGATGAAGGTTAAATATGGTTGCTTGTTAATGGCAGATGGGTGGACTGATACAAGACGAAGGAGGCTCATTAATTTTTTGGTGAATAACCCAAAACGAAGCAAATTCATAGAATTTGTGGATGGATCATCATATGCTCACACGGATGAGAAAATGTTTGAGTTGTTAGATAAGTTTGTGCAATTTGTTGGGGAGAAAGATGTGATTCAAGTGGTCACAGATAGTGCAAGCACAAACGTTTTAGCTGGTAAGTTCTTTTGAAAATAATTTATAGATTCATAGTATCTTTTATTTATTATTTTTAATTCTTTATTTATTATTCAATAATAGGATCATTTAGAAGCAAAATACCCACATTATACTGGTCACCTTGTGCAGCTTATTGTATAGATTTGATGTTTGAAGATATTCCTACTTTGAAGAAGACGTATGAGCGGGGTGTGATGATTAATGCCTACATGTATAATAGATCTCCTCTCTTAGACTTTATAAGAGATTTTACTGAGAATAGAGAGATGGTTAGACCTGCAAAAATTCGTTGTGCAACTGCATTCTTGACTTTGAAGCGATTCCATGTTCAAAAGGGGAATTTGAGGAAGAGTAGATATGCGAGAGAAGCATAAGGCAAATTAGTAGCAAACTACATTTTGATGGAATCATGTCCTTTACATAATTAAAATTGCTGGTCCACTAGTCAAGGTGCTTCGATTAGTAGATGGTGAAAAAAAACCACCAATGGGTTATATTTATGAAGCCATGGACAGAGCTAAGGAAGCTATTGCTGCTTCATTTTCCAACACTAAAGAGAAGTATAAAGACGTGTTTGCGTTGATTGATGCTAGATGGAACATTCAATTTCATAGTCTCTTGCATGCAGCTGGTTACTACTTGAATCTGGAGTTCTATTATGCAAATTCTAATGTAGAGCAAGATGAAGAGGTTATGCAAGGTTATATGCTTGCATTTGGAGGGTTGTTCCAACTACTGAATTGCAAGATTAAAATTCTTGATGAACTCCCCAAGTACAAGAAAACAGGACTTTCTGGGATGCTCATATTTTTGCAATTAGACATAGGACTACAAGAGCATCGGGTAATGAGAATTATATTTTACTATTTTAATAAATGTTGATTTTTTAACTATAGGCTATACTGCTATAGCTATATTTATATTAAGTTTTTCAATTTTTGATATGACTAGTTGAATGGTGGTCTTGTTTTGGAGGATCAACTCCGAATTTGGAAATTTTTGCAATGAAAATTTTGAGCCTTATGTGTAGTTCATCGGGTTGTGAGTGAAATTGGAATGTTTTTGAACATGTAAGTATACTATATAATTTATATATTGGTATTTGAATCTAATAAATATAATTTTTTATTTGTGTTACTAAATTACAAATTTAAATTTATGCACCTTCATTCTATGAAAAGAAGTAAATTGGAGCAAAAATGCCACAATGATCTAGTTTTTATTAAGTATAATAGAGTTTTGAGGCGGCGATATGATGCACGTGATACAATAGATCCTATTCTTTTGGATGAACTAGATGAGAGTAATGAATGGTTGTTAGGGAGATTGACACTTGATAGTGACGAAGAGAATGCTTATAGTTTGCGATTTCAGTATTTGAGGATGATGACTTGGGGTGATGTTGCACGAGCTGCCGGGGTTGATGAGAGTAATGAATGGTTGTTAGGGAGATTGACACTTGATAGTGACGAGGAGAATGCTTATAGTTTGCGATTTAAGTATTTGAGGATGATGACTTGACTTGGGGTGATGTTGCACGAGCTGCCGGGGTTGATGAAGATGCTTATAGTTTGCGACCTCAATCTACAAAAGAACCAAGGGGCACATCAAAGGCATCTGCTTCAAAAGCTAGCAAAAAAGCCTTTTCATCTAAATCTTATTTTTGAAGAAGAGGAGGAAGAAGAAGAGAACTTCGATGATTCTAATGAAGAGGAGACTGAGTATAGATCTGATGAACATGGAGATGATGGAAATGAAAGTGAAGAATCTCAAGATTATCTAGTAGAAGTAGATGATTAGAGTTAGGCTTATTTGTTTTTTGATAAACTATTTAGGATTTATTTGAATCTTTAGGCCTTTATTCAATAGATCCTCTATTTTCTTCGTTTTCTTTTTGAGAAATAACCGAACTGAGTGAAATTTTTAACCATAAAAAAATTTCCCCCTTCCCTTTTTACAGATATGGATTTTACCGATCAGTAATAATAATGCCATTAATTTGAATGTGGTTTATTCTAATCCGAGTTGCTATCCTTCAATTTTTCAATATTGGTCGTTTTTATTATATGAAGTTTTGTTATGTTGAATTTGTTGTTTTATGTCTTATTTAACTTCTATATACACTAATTCAGTCAAAATAAGACTAATTATAAATTATATAAAGTCTTTCTTATATTTGCGCCGTCCTTTGGGAAGGCGCGTCGCTATGTGCCATCGCCATGGCTGGCTCCAGGAGCCCTTGGCGCCATTGTGCGCCACTGACTACTATGGTTATAATGGCATTGCCATATTTCCACTTTCTTGCTGACATGAGTATTGATGATTGCATCAAATGTATGTAGTTCTAACTTGATTTGTATGGCTAATGTATATTCCTTATGTGAACTGATCTCCCCTTTTTTTTTTCCCCAAGGAGTGTTATACTGGATTTTTTGATATATGTGTGTTTTGACATACTTCCTTTTTCTCTGGTAAATTACTATGTTACATCATAGATTGAAACAGTTTAGAATACTTCATGAGCCAACAAAAGTTTTTGCTAAACTTAAACTAATTAAGATTAATGGGAACCATGTCTAAGAGGACTACTTTGAGGGTAGTTGAACTTTTACTGCAGGAGTAAATTTGCGAAATTGGGAAGGGAAGTGTTTTTCATGAATATTAAAATAGAAAGCATTTCTTTGAATGGATGCATTACTTTCTTATGATTCATGCATACAATTGTGAATTATAGATCAATCATAGGCATTTACCTTAGCAGACTTGCTCTATTTTATTAAATCACATGGGAAAAATAAATTGGATTTGCTGTTGGATCTTTTGTATAATATTAAATATATACATGTAGTTTTACCTTATAAATAACTAATCCAGAGCACTATTAAACACTCCAAGGCTTGGTAACTATGGGATCACTATCTAAATGCTACATAAACCCGCAAAAAAGAAAAGAAAAATGTCTCTAGTTCAATGGAAGTAGGCTCCACCTTCTTACTGATTAGATAAGATTCACCAAGCAGAACATAACAGGTTGAGGAATAAACGACTAATAGCTCTCTCCTTTTTATAATTGATTGACCTTATTAGAAAGGGCAAGATTTTAATTTTGAAAAATCTTTCCGTTTCTTGAGAAGACTCTGTATGATATAAGCTGAATACTACATGTTTTAAGTAGTTGCTCATCTGTTGTTATGCAGCGTACGGTTTTGGCATAAACTAATTTCTTGAGATACTTGTATACGATGGAAGTTCTCTGGGATGACTGTCATAATAGTTTAGCATGATAGTCCCTATGCACAGATGTGAAGTTGGAAAAATCTTCTTTCCACTCTTCAATTTGCGTTTTCGTACTGTGGATCAGGTCTTGGTTGAACCTGGAACACCACAAGGATCAAATATCATATCTCAAATGCGATCCCACATCTTATGGATGGAGAAAAGGGTAATGTCATCGTTCTGTTTTCTGGAGTCCTCTTTGCGTTGTTTATCCCTACGCTGAATGTGGGTTTCTATAATTTTCAGAGAAGCCGCAAATTGCAGAATGCAGCCAATAAAGCCTCTAAGGATTTGATGACACTTAAAACTGGTGCATTTATAGTTGCTCCAGTAAGTGACGGATTTGCTCTTCTATAAGCTACATTTTTTATTTGTACTTGCTTCGGCAATTGACTTTGTATTTGCATGGAGCTCAAAAGATTGCAAGTTCATAACACATCCATGGTTTATTGCAGTGTCCCCATGATGGACCTTGTCCGTTGCAGAATACAGACAAATACTGTCATTTTGTTCAACGTTTGGAGAGGACATCATCTCAACGGTTGTACAAGGTTTCTCCGAGAGCCCCACTTTTCTGTAGTACACACATTTGTTCATGGTCCCTGTGTTATATTCAGTTTTGCATGCATAGCTTAGAGTGTGGTATTAATTAATCAATTATTGAACACTTCTCTCTGAGATGCGCACTTTGTTATTCATTCATGGAAAGTAGCAAATTGTCTGTCTTTGCATATGCCTAAGGAAACTATTGAGAGGCACTTGATGTGGGGGAATAAGCTGGGGCAAAATTGTCCATGCCAACTCCATTCCTGAATTATCTTTGAAAAAGAAATTTCTGGAAGCACCCATTTCTAGGATAACTTTATTACATGAACTCTCATTTCCAGTCCATGGTTTTGGACCATCCCCATGAGCAAGGACAAGGTCCATTTACCAAACATATGCCTCAATAAACCCAAGTGAGAAAGTGTCTGCTATCCTCTTTTTTCCTTTCCACCAACCAGTCTATTGTTGCTACCACAACTACCACCATCATGAACACGTTCACATCTCTGCCACCATATACCAAACTGTGAAGTAAATTTTTGCGTAAAACCTTCAAGGGCTCTATGCATCTATAAGTTACAACACTGAACACTTGTCTGTGCTTGTGAACTGTGCTTATATCTTCTTTCCCGAACCCCTGCCTATACCAATGCTACTTCAAGCCTCTCGTGACACTAATACAATTAACTAACTTTACTCTATCTGCAGCCACTAATAGTATTTGCTGATCGAACTTGACTCGTACAGATAAACCACTTGCACAAATATGCACCCAGTCATAGATAAACACACATGCAGATGTCTATTTAAGTCATACTTCCTACACTGTTGCTTTTTGAAGTTCTGCGACTTCTAAATCTTGTTCGTGGATCTATGATTTTCTGACAAAATGTGCTTTGGGTGGTATTAGTTTTTTGCAACTTTTGGATATACAATCAATTTGATTTTGGTTAAGGAAATTGATTATCTTTTTCATGGATGAACTTGCTCTGATTTCAGAATTTGAGATTGATTAAATGTTGTTCTAAATTACCTGTAAGTACCCCCGTGATCATTTTGTATTCATTCCATCACAACTTTAATACCACATATCAAACATGGGGAAAATCTTGGGAATTGGAATTTTGCTGGTTCCTTCATTGCATCAGTGCAAACATTTGGTAGTTTATGCCAGTTCATTTCTTTCTTCAGTTCCATTCCTTAGTCAATCATTTCCACCTAAGTCATTTCCTGCATGCAAGTGCCATTGCGAAGGGTTAGATGTGAGTTTTATTGTGGCTCAATGCACCTATGGTCTATGAATTTTGATCACTAGTGGCATCCTTAGTATAAACTCTGAACTTATTTCACAACCAAAATAGTGATGTGCATCCATCCAAGTCAATTAGCTTGCTCCATCATGGAGTTAACTTTTGTAATAAGCCCGAGTACTGCTGCTCTTTTCCATTTTGCTCCTTTTCAATCTTTTCTCCATCCCAGCCTTCTTGTTGAGGAGAATGTTGGCATTTCTGTAGCTCTTTGCATTTTGGTTTTTGTGGAAGCAAGCTGACTAATTGAAAGTATTTTTCTCTGATCACATATACACTGGGAATATTTTCTTGTTTCAACCAGAAAACATATTCTTCCCTCGTTCATTTTCTTTGTAGCATCTATTATTCCTGTTATGCAAGAAACAGATTTGTTTATTATTTATGTATTTATTTTATTTCGGAACTGTGGGTTGAGAAATTCTTATAATATGTCGGGTGTATATTTTCTGTAGCGATCCAAGGGTCCTTTACGTGGCTTTGAAGATGAAAAATTTTGTTATGTTGCTTTCAGAAGAGGAACAAGACCAAGGTTAGTCTACCACGTGTTTTTTTCCCCCTAATCATTTTATGGAAAGAAATAAAACTATAGACATGATTCATGCCTTAAACAGATTAATTACTAATGCTTGCTTATGATATCAACACCATAACTCATAAGTGGTATGCAAAGGATACACAGCGTGCTTTACATATTATGTCTGTCAAGGCAAGTGAGGGCTTGTGCTGCAGATGGACATTAGACACAATGCTTTGCTTATGCCTCATATTACACAAATTTTTTAGTTCCATTGGAAATTCCAGAAATAAATGACTGGAAGATAGTTTATTTCTGTTCGCAGCTAGAATACTATTGGATATGTTGAGCGATTATTGCTTGCATTACAACTTAGTTTCCAAATAATTTGCATGCATAGTCTTTTCCGGAGAATGGACTTAATGATCCAATTTTACGTTACAGTTCTGGGCTGGAGAGGTGGGCATGCCTACTCAGATCATAGATGTTTAGTTTCTGGGCTATCAAATAGTTTCTTCAGTGGAGATTCTGGTGCTTAGTGGGTGGCCTTTTAAAGCTTCAAACGCATTTCACAGCATATTATTACATGGAACAATTCTTGGCTTCCGGTTATGAGATCATTTGAATGATGCATCCTACATCCTATATAGTTTTGAGATCAAAATGAGATGACCTTGAAACTTACTATTGACCCCTGAACGCCCTTTTCAGGATTAGAAGTGAAACCATTTTTCGACCTACGGTTTTCCAAATTGGCTTATTGTTCAATCATGCTCCTAATCCTATATCTGGTTAGACAAAATTGGGAATGTTTCAATACCTGGAGCGTAACTATTATCTGACAGGTGGTGTTGATAGATTATGCAATAATTAGACCACTGTTTGAGGCAACGCCAATTTTGCAGTATGCATTTTTGTCTTCTTAAGATTGTTCAATATTCTGCTGAATATGGAAAACAAATGAGAATATGCAGGGATGACTCGAGTTTGGTTATGTCTTACATTGGGTTAATTACTGTTTCTGCTGTTCCTGAATTTTCCATTCTAGTTTGGAGGAATTTATTACTTTTTCTAGTTTGAGGATTTACCTGGACAGATCTCTAGTTGAAAACCTAGTACTTTCTTTGAGCAGAGAACCTTGGCCACTTGATGGTATGAAGTTCGAAACGTTGAAGCAGATGCATGCTAAAAGAGTACCAGAAGATTTAGAGATGGACGTTGGTGAGTGTTCCCATTTTAATTTTGTCCTGCAGATACTATAATTGTCCTGTATTATACTATAGTAGTTTCCTCCCTTGGTGAATCCTATATTGTTAAATTTTGAATGAAATTGAGTTAATATCAAATTTGTCAGAAAGCCAATTTGGCAGTGAAGCGGCTCAGAATGATGATTATGAAAAGGATGATGAGAATTCAGTTTCATATGATTCAGACTACTCGGAAACAGATGTAGCAGCTAGTGAGAATGGTGAGGATGAAGAAGAGGATGTTCCGCGAGCTGATCTTGGGAGTGGCTGGGGAAGAATTGTTTATATGCCGCTCAGGAGGGGCAAACGAGTTGAGTTGGATGTTTGCCGAGCTACCAATAGTGAGGGCACAGAGGGCTCCTTCGACCGTGTCGTCATCACACAAAGTAAGAATCCATTGTTGCATCATCAAGCCCGCCGATCACTTTGGGGGGACCTGTGGCCCCTTAGGAGTGAAATTTTTTCCAAGTTTTATATGTAAATTATATCCAGAAATTCTGTTTCTGCAGTAATCATTAGCAAAATGTTAACTTATCCCAACCTACATATATCCCAGAATTTCAAATTCCGTCCATGCATGCTGAGGCTCAACCTTATGCATTAGTCGTAAGAAATTCTAACAAACTCCGGCGGAGCTCATTCTTTAGTCTGTGCAGCTCTGGAAATCAATGCATGCTGGCCGACATCCTGATCTATAGCTGACTAGTCATCTAAGAAATACGCATGGTAGGAAGTGTGTGTTGGGATGGCAATGCCTCCTGGTTGGAATCTATCCCAACTTGGTTTGGATGGGTTTTGAAGCCTTAAACGGTTCTCCGGGGTTTTGTGTCTCGGTGGATTGGATTTGGAACCGGTTTTATTATTTTAATCTTTTTGTTGTGTTGTATATATTTATATAAAATATATTTGTGTATATAGAAAGAATGTATAATGTAATTACTTGCATATGGTACATGAATTCAATAAATTAAATAAAGATATCAGCAGTTTATAAATGTTTAATGTTTATCTAAGTAATACTTTTCAAAATTTGTAATATTTCAATGTGTAAAAATGCACATATAAATTTACTAAAATGTAACGTTAACCTCACAAATATTATTATCCCATACTTACCGAATTTATGATAATATTAGTTTTCAGAAAACATATTTTTTATAATCTTTTTAAAATATTAACTGGGTCTACTTGATTTATTTCGGTGGGTCGTGGTCCCTGGGGATGTCTGGGTCGTTGGGTACCTTCTGACATATCATTCCTATGAGTCTTATGTAATCTATTTTGGTAGTATCCAGTAAATTATTTTTTATTAGAATAAATTATATCGATAATCTTGTTCTAATATATATAGGTGTTCTTCAATTTTTAGATATAACAAATTTCAAGGGATTACAAGTGAACATTGATAGTATGATATAATTTACTACATTTTAAGTACTTAAGTAAAAGATAAATACGACATATCCCACGAAATTAAAAAATGTCAAAGTTAGGATAGGGATGGTAAAAAAAGAAATGAAAGGGGGATATGGGATGGGATGGGATTGGTCGTTGTCGTGCAACGGTGCACATGATTGGTGCAGTTACTCCACAGGTCTGGGAGCCAAAAGACAGGCTGAGGCTGCTATGAAAGGAAAGGACTGTACCCTTATTCCCCCCTCCAAAAAGTAGTCACGTGGTTCAGATTTGGTGTTGATTCTCCTGCACTGAGTGGCACGCACGTCGCACGTGGCCTCCGTCCTAACATCTATGTACCAGAAATCTCAGCTGCAGAGTGTGTCAGCGTGAATCATTGATGGATGAAGCCTTCACGATCCAGAAACTCGTCTTTCTTTATCAATTTCATTACTAACACAGATTCTTCTTTACAATTGGTGATAGCAGGAGAGTTTATATTATATGTTAATTATATACAATATAGATCAACTATATTTTTCTTAATAAAATTTGAAATTACATGTATACTCTCTCCGATAATTTACTGTTTATATATAATTCTTCTTCGTTAGAATTTGAATAAAAAAAAGTACTAATGTTAGCAATATAAATTGCGTAAAATTTTAATTTTATTCTTCATTTAGTATTTTTATGAAATAATTTTGGACTGATGAAAAATGTAACTATGTTAACCTCACTCCATATATATATATATATATATATGTTACATTTATCTCTTTAGAAGTACAAAAATATACATGAAAATATTAAATAAGAGGCAAAATTAAACATTTATATGACTTTTCTTTTCTTAAATCAGAATTTTCTATCCAAATCCTACTGAAAAATGGTCAAGTGTAAACCAAGAATTTTCGAAGGAAGTGTAGTATAATTTCAAAACTTTTTTGAAGGAAAGTATAATTTAGCATTTTCGAAGAAGATTTAAGTGTAACTGACCCTATATATATATATATATATATATATATACATACATGAGATTCTTGCCTTTTTTTTTTTTTTTTTCTTTTGTCATATCACAAGCGGGTACATTATATTTTTAATTTTTTAAAATATCAATGCATTTCAAATTCTTTTGATGCATTTTTGTCCCTAAATTCTATCTTCCAATGTTATCCTTCTATGTAACTTTAAGATTTTTGAATCAAATTTTTGCTTTCTTTCATCTCTAGACTAAAAAAATTCTGTAAATATATATGTCCAGAGTGTAATCATCAACAATAATAATAATAAGAGTAATAATAATAATAAACAATTTGTAGGGTATAAGATATAAGTTTTTCTTTCTTTCATTTTGGGTGTGTAGAATCTTATGATTTACTGTTTAAAAATTACATGTGAAAGCTTAGAGGCTGCATTTTGTTCTCATTTGATGACAGCATTTTCACGTTTTGGAAAAAGAAAAGGAGAATTAATTGTTTTTGCTTTAGTCTTTATCATCATCATAAATCTTTTGAAAAAGCAGACCAATAATTTTCCACTCTATTATTTTCATCTTCCCAAATTTTCAAATTACACAATCACTACAAAATAAATTATTTATTAAATTATAAATAGTTATGACTTAACAGTTATAGTAAATGAATATTATTTACCTCTGGAAAATAAAATCAGTGTGAACATTAAAATTTTGACCACGAATAATCAATATTTGTGATTATTTAAGTTGTGGCTAAAATATTTGCACAAGTTTTAGTATGGCTAATGTTTCGACCCACCTGCAAAAATTTAATTTGACTAATAGTCGTTGCCTAACAATAATTACTTAGTAGAGAAAAATACAATTTCGGTCTTGTCACTATAAAGGATAGCACTTATGGTCCTCTCGGATAATTTGAAATTGAGGTCTATAATTAAAAAGAAATAGCACATTTAGTCTTGATGTTGTCAGGAAGTTAGTATTTTTGTCAGCCAAATTTATTGATGTGTTTTTCTTTTCTACTGGCATATGAACTAAACGTGCCGCCTCATTTTTCCTTACGTTTCTCATGTCAGGTCAAAAAAGTGGCCAAAAGTATTAAAAAAAAAATTCAAATTAACTCAATCACCCTAGAAGGTATGTGATAATTTTCAAATAATTTGTTTGTTCCTGACAATAATTGGATTGATGTGCTATATTTGTTAATTATAGTCCTCAATTATAATTTTCAAATCGAACAGGACTAAAAATGCATCACTCTATAATTATTGGACAAAATCTATATTTTCTTTAATCAATATTCACCAAAATATTAATTTTCAGTCGTCATAATTAATCATAATAAAATAATCATAATTCAATTCTTCTATTAAAATTTACTTTACATAATTAATATTCTCGGAGCATCCACCATAAAACGTGTTTCAGTGTTATACTATCACATAATCAACTAATTTCCATCAATCTAAATTCAAAAATTTTCTCAGTTTATATATATATATATATATATATATATATATCATCTAGTGCATTTGTATTATATTCATATCCACACACTCCCAAGTTTAGTTGCTATCACTTTTAAATAGTATGTTTCGCAAAATAAATGGGTGAATAGTAATTTATTCTCCTATAATTTTATAAATGACTAAATTGTCTTTTATGAAAATAAAATAGCAATTTATTTTCTTGAACTTTTTAAATAAAGCAATTTATCTCCCTGTTTAAGGAGGTAAATTGCTTTTATTTAAAAAACATAGGGAAGTAAATTGCTATATTTTAAAAAGTATAAGAAGGTAATTTGCTCATTTGTAATATTACAAAGAGGTTGCTTGCATTTTCCCCTAAAATAAACTATTATTTGTTTGATGTATTATTTTTAAGGGTAAATAGCATGTCTAGGGTGTGATTTGTTATTTCTTCGCTTGCTCGCTCGCCACCTAATAATTCGTCTATAAAAAAAAAAATGAAAAAAGAAAAGAATACAAAATTACAATCTCCCATATCCTACAAATGAGAATAAATCTGCAAGTGTAATGAAATGGAATTTTTTAAACGATGGTGGAAACACAAAAATTACAACTCTTTTTGTTTATGTTCACCTATAAAAACTTGGGATTTTCCACCAGTTTGATTTTCGAGGAAAGAATGAGAAAAAGAGACATCGAAAATGACAACGTTGCACATACTAAAAACATGATATTCTCCGGCTACCATTCTCGCCAAAAAATAACTCCATGACACAATGTACTTCGATGGTATAATATAAATTTTGAGGGGGGCCATGTGCAAAATTACCAAAATTTAAGGAGTAACATGCCATTAATTACCCTATTTTAAATCCCCTTAAAATGTATTTATTTTTTATCCATATCCAACCTCCCCTTAACTCCAAACCCTAATTCCTAAATTTTTTAAAGAATCATTTCTAATACAACCAACTTACATGCATGACATACATAATACATACTAATTCTTCTTTTTCTAAAATACAACCCATTGAAATAATTATTATTATTTTCCTTTCTTTTTGTTTTTTCTTCATTTTATTGGGGGAAAATGTACCAATTAAACCATGCACAGGACAGACCTGTCTGGAGATGAGGGCCCTCACAAATACTTGTTTTTTCTGTCCCCCAAACAAGTGGGAAACAGTATCTAATATTTTTGTTGTTTGGTATACTATTTTTTATTGTACTTTTACTTTTTTACCACAATTATTTTTTCATTTATTGTTCTTTAAATTTGCACCGTTCACAATTTGCACCGAGTTTGACGGAACCTGCTAACGTGTTGCATGCTCTTGTCTCCTATGTCTGAAGTAACATTTCTTGTCGCTTCTTCTCTTCTGCTCAAATTTAGTCTTAATCGCATGTACGGATGTTCGGACATTTTTATATATATTATTACTCGTTTTTGTATTTAAATGGTGTAAATAGTTTTTGCATTTTAAAAAATACGAGCCTAAGGTCTGCAACTGACCTTTCTGATATCTGTATTGATTTTAGGTTTATTTCACGGGCAATGGCTCGACATAGACAACACTGTAATAATCATAAATTATTTGGGTTTTTGACTGAAGGATTATGACATGAAGTAGGCACAAGACAAGTTTATTAACGTGCTTTAATAATGAAAGAGAGAGACATGAAAGATTGACATAGAAATGACCTCCATGATTTAGCATTGTGGTGAATGACATGATCAACTCCATATTTTCAAATGATAAGAATCTCCAAGACCCGGGGGACAAGAAAGTAATCGTTTCATTTATTTATTTATTTAGTGTTTTTTTTTTAAAATAAATTGATTATAATGATAAATTAATTAGCAAAATTGATTTGAGGTACTCTAATGAAGATCGTGCTAAGACTTTACATCCCATTCACTTTTAAATTTTAGTCGACTCTAAACCCTCGCCATCGATTTCAGATCGTCAAGATCCAACTTCAATACTTCAAAAATCTTAATATAGTACTTATGTACTTACTTTGTCTGTCTGATTATTTTTGTGTATATGGTTTGCATAATATCGTACGATTAGAAAAAAAAAATCTAAATAGTTGTTCTTCATGCCTCAAGTGCTACGTACTTTTGTTGTCGTAATATTTCATACGGCCTTATACACTCTATTCATATTACCTATGTTACCATGGCCTTCTCGATGTGGTTCTAATGTTGTCTTTGTCTTATGGGTTTTGTTGCAGGAAGGTTTCATGTGTATCTGATGCATTTTGGTAACAATATCTACGTTAGACACTTAAATATTACTTCTGCTAAAAATAGTAATAACAATAATTAATAACTATTATTAAAATAAATAAATTATCCATATTATTATAAAAAAAAAAAAAAACTTTTAGTGTACCAGATTTTTAAATTCAAATTATCTTTTATTTTATTTTTTTCTTTTAATTTTTTTTGATCAAATTAGTAATTTTAATATTTCTTAATAATTTAATAATTATATTTTTTTCCCTCTAAACTACCACTACCCCACATTTTTTTCCACTTCTCCATATATATTGTAACTTTTTAATTTCATAATTTTTTTTTTTTCTTATCTTACATCAAGATTTTTTTTATATACTCGCGGGAATCGCGTGCAACGATAATGTTAAAGTAAACCAACACCACACAAGTAAAATTTAAATTTGCAACCCTAAATTAAGCATTATCCTAACTTACATATTTGGGGCGAATATATAAATTTTTTAAAACATCTTATAAGATAATTGAATACTTATAAGATGTTAAAAAAATGTTAGGTAAATTTTTCAAAAAATGAGCTTTAAGATCTAAAAAATAAAATGTGTGAGGAGGATGTAATTAAGCTCCGTTGAAACGAAGTGAAGTTTTTAACTTATTTATGAAATCTCAACAATGTTTACAATCTTGATCATATTAATTATAAAATTATCATTACTAATATTTCATAAGTTTTATATTCTTACTTTATCCAAATATTTCAATAGCTTGTATTTTTATGATAAAATCCAACATCTGATCAGCTCTAGAAATACTCTCGTAACGCAAGAAAGCTATTTTTCTCTTCAGTACAATGTATTTAATGTTTTTATTCCTATAATTCAAGAAAAACCATTTTTCTTAATAAAAAAAAAATAAGTGGGAGCATCAGTACCCAAACTTAGAATATTCTTTAACCAAAATATTCCAACACAAGAGCTCGTAATCTTCAGTTTATTATGAAACGTATTGTTTATTTATATATTATGTCAAAATTCACACTACTTATTTTTTGTAAAAAAATTATAGTTATACTCTTTAGGGGTGCTAGTGTAATAGTTTCAAGAGATTGTATAAATTTCGCTTCTGAATAGGGAGTGTAAATGAAATAACAACTATAATTTCACGGAGTGTTGCTGTAATCTTACAAAAGAGCAAAAATTATTTTGGGCAAAATTGCATTTTTGGTCCTCTAACTTTAGGTCATCAGTACTTTTGGTCCTGTAAGTAACTCACTCAATTACATATTAGTCCATTTTATGAAATATCTAGTCATGAACATCTTGTATTTAGTCATTTTTTTTTACAAATTTAGTCATTTGTTGACAATTTTAGACTTCTTCATACTGTAATAGATTTTATTTTTGTTGTCTTGTAACTATTGATCGTATAATCAAAATGATCAACACATGATCAAATTTGTCAAAAAATGATCAAATTTAGAACTAAATTCGTAAAAAAATTTAATTAAATATATAAATGAAGTAAGTTACAGTATTACAAGTATCAATGGCTTAAAATTATAAAATCATAAATAATTTTTGCCATTATTTTTATATTTTACCCAAACTTCAAGGGTGTGAATGTAATTTAAGCATATTGCCTCGAACAAGCCCAAAGAGAATAAAACATGGAATATGCATTGATTGATACCATAATTATTATTAATATGTTTGAGGAAAGAGATGAATAAAATGAGGGTTTGTTTTCAAGAAAAAGTGGAATGATAGAGAAAGAATGTCTTATCAAATTAAAGTCCCGAAGCCACGCCCACAGGTCATGTCTGCGTTCATATCCCCACGAAAGGCTCTAATTTAATCGGGATAATTACATTATCCTGTTATGGGATTTGTGTAAGTATGTATTTTTTTAATTTTGAAAAAATATTATTTGAGCTAATTTTCAAATTTATTGATATTAATAAAAAAATAAAATAAAATGGATATTTACGCTCTATTGACTTATTTAAAATCAAATAATTTTTTTCTGACTAAACTATCTTATAACGGTAAAGATATACCTCCTTACATGCATCACCGGATAAAGATGTATGAGGTAATTTGATCATAAAAATATTTATTTCACCTACGATAAATCAATAATAAGTCAATTGAAATATAGATTCTTTTTTTTTAAATTATTTTTTGTTAATATCGACAATTCAGTGAATTTTGATAAGGGGTGAACTTATTTGTTAGACGGAATCAAACATCAAAGGTGCTAGATGTAATTTCTCAAAACACAGGGGGTCTATATGCAAAATTATATCGAATCTTAGGAGAATGGAGTGTAATTATCCCAATTTAATATTATCCCTTTTCTAAAAAGAGTAAATAATAATATATAATTACATCAATATTTTAAAATTTGAAACAATATGTCAATTCAATTAATATAACTAAAAAAAAAATGAGATAAATTATAATTCACATAAAATACAATAAATACTCACATGTTTGATAGAATTCAAATTTATTTATAGGACTTCAGTCATTTAATATTATTCCTAACAATAGAAAAAAAAGGGTCAAATTTTATTATGAGTTCTTGGTTTAATAATTTAGATTGAGATTTACTATAATTTAGTATTGATGAACAACACAACAAATTTAATATTATAATTTAAGATTTTCGCCGTAGAAAATGGCACAATAATTGTTGTAACAATTGGATAATCTAAATGACGACAGTAACAAATAAATAGGAATGGCAATAACTATAATAATCTATTTTAGGTTTTATATTCAAAATTTATTTGTTAGACGGGAGCAAATTTTAAGGGTGTTGGATGTAATTTTTCAAATTACAGAAATTTACGTATAATTACACCAAATTTCAGAAGAGAAAAATGTAATTATCTCTAAGTTATATGATTAGATTATATTTACTATTATTAATTGTCTCTAACGTATTGAGCCTAAAAATCAAGCTAGATACCAAAGAGATGATGTAGTTGGTATTAATGGGAATGACATCGTCAATGAGGCTTAGCTCAATTGGCGAAATTGAGGCCCCATGAGCTTAAATGTCATGGGTTCGAACTCCGCCAGGTGCGTAGGTTGTTTTCTACTGTATAGCAGGAGTTGATCTACGGCATAGTAGGATTTGATTAATGTAATAGTCTTTCTTAGATATTGAAGTCGACAGAAATGATAGTAACTGCACTCGATTTATTTCAATTAATAAAAATCATCGCTCTTAAATAATATGAAAACTCATTCAAGGAGAGAGTGAGAGGGTTTGATCTAATTGCAAATGATTCGGTTAGTATAATATGAATTTTTTTTGGAATATTTTAAATCTAATATTTTGTTTTTTGTTGTAACATCTAGATTCAAATTAATACATAAGTTTTTTAAATTAATTAAGCTTGACTAATATATGAAATATATAATATTTTTTCAACTCAAATCTTAAAAAATTAAAGTTGAACGCAAATTCAAATTGATAAAAAATGAATGCCGAAATTAAAATATTTGTTCATGCTTAATTTTTCTCTTGCTGGTTCTTAAAATTTTCATATAAATTTAAATTTTAAATTTTTTTACTTTTTCAAACTTACCATGAAAAGATTCAAAGAATAAAACCTAGACTAGACCAATTATTTCGAGTATAATTTAGATAAAACTCAACGAGTAAAATTCAAATAAAAATCTGTTAACAATTATTGAATATGAATATGAATGTGAATAGATTATTATCCGTCCACTGAAAAGCCGAAGGTATTTGAAGGCATCGATACCTCACATCGTTGCATATCATAATTCATAGATAGTCCGGGATATCATGCGCGCTGTATGTAATTTAGTAGCCGAATATCGAGAAAATTAATAAATTAATTAATTTAATTTTATGTGAAAACCCAAATCGGTGATTATTTCTCTAATATTCTGACATCGTCATTAATGTCTGTCACGTGTAAATGGACTTCGTGTCCTAGCCGTTCGAGGTCATACATATGGATAATTGTATTTATATCTTTTAATTTATAATTTATTTACATTTATATATATATATATATATATATATATATTTATTAAAAATATCAATGTCATTTACATAAATTACCTCTAATATTTGAAATATTATATATAAACCTCATACACTCATCATAAATGTCAATATCATCTACATAAATTATCTATATTTTTGAAAAATTACACATACCTTCCCGTAAACGTTAATATCATTATACAAGCAATCTTTTTTTTTTTTTTGTAATTACATAAAAAATATGAATGATTGGTGTCAATAAACTATAGATATAAATAAAACCGAAATAAATTAATAGAAAAGATTTGTAATATCTGGGAACTTGAATCACAGCTGAATCCAGTTAAATATCGAGTGTGTTGAATAATAAAGTAATGCTGGTAATATGGTAGTACTTCGATTCACGGCCGAAATCAAGTTAACGCCCACCAGACAATCAAATGCCTTGAATATTTATATTTGGAGGGAGTTTCCCTCGAATTTATTCAAAAAAATTGATATCTCCCCATACCTTAAAAAGCTGTTTTAAAAAGGTAAAGATGTTTAATTTTATTTTAAAATAAAATTTCCAAGTGTTTGGATCAATGAAAATTAGGATGTTTGGCATAATAAACTCTTTATATCGTAACAATTACACAAAAAAAATAGCTGAACTGTTTGAATTTGTAATTATGTAACAAATAGTTCTATTTGGGGTAGAATAAACATCATCTAAAAGTAAAGATTCACAAAATTGTGAAGGTTGTTTTGGTCTCTGAAGATGTTAAAATTACAGAGGTTACAAGATCTTATAAAAAAAGATTGGTTGAGCTGACCAATAAAGGAAAATACAATAAATAAACTTCAAATAACTTATCTGCCCTTCAGAAATGAGAAAAACTCTTAAAACTCGAACAATTTGGGTATTTTTGAGCGGGTCTAGCGCCCAATGATCTGAATTGTCAATCATTGGTTTAAAAAAACATTCACAAAATTGTTAGCCATTGGTTTCAAAAACATTTGATGGATATTTTAACGACACGTGGTCCATACGAATTCTAGCATATTATGATCCTTTATAAATAACGGTTGAACTATTTCACAAAGTATGTCTTATTAATCAGATCGCACATTGTGATCCTTATAATCTCGAGCTTAATACTAATTTAAGTATAAGAGAAACTTAATTGAGGGCTATCTCAACAAGCCTAACAATTTGTATTTCACACCAAACCTTACTTATCCAGATTGAGGTAATCACTCGAACCCATACCCCTAGAAGTCGCATCAGGTCATCATTAGGTTGTTAAGGACCTTGATCCAGGACATTTACTTTGTTTTTTCTTAGTATTTGATAAAAATTCTAAGCACTTTATTTTAGGATCTTATAAATTATTTAAAAAAGACTTTATCAAACGATTCAATAGAACCTATAAGGTGTTTTGGAAAATCTTGTAAGCTCGACCAAACACCCTTCCGATTAATTTATCTACAAAATATGTATTGAACTATAGGAGATTTTCTACCAACGAAAACTAAAATCCCTCTCGTTTAATTATCTTCTTTTTTTACATTTTGCTAAGAAAATTTTGATCAGTGGCGAAGATATATGGGATTTGTAAATCATGATAACTTGATGAAACTTGAATTATATTATCAAGAGGTTTTTGAATTTGATCATGTTAGGTTAGGATTACAGCATCGTCTTGTGGATCTAATCATCCGAACGGGAAGCAATTTGGTTTTTTTAAACCAAAGTGGGGAATCCATCAGGGGTCACTGTTGTCCCTTTATCTGTTTATGTTGTGAGCATAGGCATTTTCTTGCTTGTTGCAAGAAGGGGAGAGGAAGGGCAGGTTAGTTGGGTGGCGACGGAAGTTATCTCACTTGTTTGCAGGCGATACTTGTGGGGCTAGGGAGGAGCATCTTGGAGAGGTGAGGAGGATATTGGGTTTGTGTGCTCAGGAATATTCGATTAATTTGGCAAGAGGGAGGGCAAAATCATCGACATAAATGAAGTTTCCGCCAAGCTTCACCTGCACCATTTTATTTTAGTTGCACATAACAAGAAATCGCAAACACAAAGTAGGATTGGTGTTTTTCTTTTTTTCTTTTTACTATCTATCCAACATTTACCATGGTTTGGAGGAGCCTCTGCGCTCTTGTCCCTTAAAATCATGTGGGGAAATAATAGTTTTAATTTCATAAGTTAGGTATGTTTCACTTTTAGTCCCATTCGTTATAGATTAGTATTTTTAGTCCCGTAACTTACAAAAATTAATATTTTTGGTCCTCAATCACTTTTTTGTCTATAGTGTAATAGTGTGTAGCACACGTGCCTAACATGTGATCATTAAGTATTTTTGGTTGGAGAGAGAATAGATTTTTTTTCAACTTGGGACCATTTTTGGGGAAAAATATAACAATATTTGAGGGGAAAAAAAATAAATCCAGAAGAAAATTAGGGCAAAAAACATAATAATTTCTCTCCTCTCTCACAATATTGAATCATATCCTTCCATATTTCTATAAGTTGAAGCTAAGTAGAAGCAATACAAAAAATCATGTCTTCCACAAGTGAATCAAGTAGGCCAAATGAATCACTCATATGCTACTATTAGAAAAAAAAGCCACATTTTCCTTCAAACAAAAATACTTAGTGGCAAGCCGACAACGTAATAGGCACGTGACCTACATTGTTATATTGTAGATGAAAACTGCATGAGGACAAAAAATGTTAATTTTTATAAGTTATAGGATTAAAAGTGTTAATCCCATAATGAATTGAACCAAAAGTGACATAGACCTAACTTATGGGACTAAAAATGCAATTTTCCAATCATATGCAAGTCAAGTGTGCAAATGGCAACTCTCAATCAACTTGTACAACTTATTGGTAAAACTATACTTTCAAATACGTCTAACTTTTACTACAATTAAACTTATAATTTTACTTATAATATATTTACACTACAAAAGTAAAAGTCAGCAGACACTCCAAATACCTACACTGTATTAATTAATACTTACAAGTAGTACATTTCTAAATTTATTATTATTTTAAATTTTCTGCAAGAAGGGGATATTTCTCCAAGGAAACAAAGTTTATGAGATGATTAAATTAATGTTCTGCCTAAATTATATCATTTTCTAATAGTAAAAGCAAAAAACATTGAAGTTATTGAACAAGCAGCCCAGCATGTTGGACTAGGGACAAGTGGGTAGTTGTTTTAAAAAAAAAATTCTGTTCGTCAGTAATTGATTTAATCTGCTTGTAGCAATAATAATGAAGTGATGGGACATTTGGTATTTTCAAAATGTCCATCTTTCTTTTTGAATTTGGAGTTGGTAGCTCACCACCTTTACATCCTCAGCAACATTAATTTATTTATTACAATGATCAAGACAGACTTTCATTATTTCAATTATTAAAATTCAATCAAATATATTTTCTTGCTTTCCAGCTACCTTTGATTACTCGGATTTGAACGTGCATGACTATTTGTCTATTTAAATAAATGTCATCATAAAAGAATTTGCACATCATTAATTTCATGGAAAATATTGACTAATGGTGATTAATTTTTTGTACAGATTTTGTTTGACCATGGTACATGTATTTATAATTATGAGTTTTCAGCTTATATAAGGATAATTATACTGCCAAAATTTGATGTGATTACACGTAAATGGTTTGAAAAGTTATACTTAGTACTTTGAGTTTTGTTTATGTCCAATAAATTGTACACATGTTAGTAAAACTCGCAGAATTTGTTGACGTCAGCAAAAAAGTTGAATGAACAAATTAATATTTACTCCCGATTAACTTACGGACTTTGAACAACAATAAATTCGTAAGTCAATTGGGAATAAATATTAATTTGTAAGAGTGGAGATGCACCTACTTACATGTATTGGCATGTGAAGATGTATAAGAGTAGCTTGGCTAGAAAATATCTATTTTGGCATGCAATAAATCAGTAATATGTCAATTGGGGGTAAATATGAATTCTCGTTCAACTTTTTAGCTAGCATACATAAGCAAATACCGTGAATTTTGACTGACGAATAGATCTCACTACAAGAAAATGACTCAGTATTTGATGCAAAAATCATTGTCGAGCTAATTAACGTATAAAATTGTTGTTGCTAATCTACATCATTTAATATATATTTTAAATAATTTATTGTTAAATTCGTTAGCAAATAAATTCTCCTTGCTAAATTCATTAACAAGTAAATTCTTGAATTAGATAATATAAATTAGCAACAAGAATTTTACTTGCTAATTAGCCCGACATTAATATTTTTTTTGTTGTTATTAAGCCATCTTCTTATAGTGTCTATTTGATTAACAAAAATAAATATCAAAATACTAGATGTAATTTTTTAAAATCTAAAAAACAACAGTGTAGTTATCGCTTTATAATATTGAAAAAAAAGGGTTAAATACACTTTGCACCCCTGAACTATAAAACGTAACAAAATGGCCCCTCATGATATACACTAAATTTTTATGTCAAAAATACCCTTATTATTTATACCCTTAAATATCTTTACTACAATTATTCTCCTAAATATAATT
Organism: Sesamum angolense; assembly: GCA_034509725.1. Taxonomy (NCBI): domain Eukaryota; kingdom Viridiplantae; phylum Streptophyta; class Magnoliopsida; order Lamiales; family Pedaliaceae; genus Sesamum; species Sesamum angolense. The sequence goes on along the minus strand of JACGWL010000006.1, from coordinate 5,410,890 downwards.
TGAGTTATTATAAATTTTTTTATTTAAAATAAACAATACCCAAAATTTATAATTTTTATATTGAGTATAGAATCTGTATAAACTCCATAAATTTACAACTCTTATATTTTTTACACAACTGATAAAAAGTTTACATAATTTTTGCATGTGTTGTTATATATATTGATTCTTTTTTTAAAATAAATTATCAATACAAATTTAAAATATTACACCCAACATATATATATATATATATATATATATATACTGTAAAATATGAAAATCTATAATACAATTAATATATAATATTCTATATTTTTAAGTAATGATATGATATATTTTTATTATGTGGACATGTAATTGAATAAAAATTTATAAGTTATATAACATACTTATTCTATAATATTATGTGCATTATGTATTGACACATATTTACTTGTACTTTTTAACATAATATATTTATTTTTTAAAATATATTTGCATATATTGAGCTTATAAATATTTTTTGTGTTCCATAGTTTATAAAAAAATTATAAATTATAAATATTATTTTTAAAATAAAACGTGAGTAAAATTTTAAATAACTAAAAATAATTTGGGGGAGATATTTTAATAAATATATTTTAGGAAGTAGAAATATAAAAATATAGGGGTGAGTGAGAAGGGCATTATGTCTTATTAATGTCAAATTATTTTGTCAGGGGTATTTTGTTACATTTCATACTTTACGGTGTAAATGAGACAAAATGCATAATTCATTCCTGTATTTAACCAAAAAAAAAAAAAACTTCATTTTAACACAATAAATGCAATAAAAATAATAAATTCCAAAGTACAATATAAATAAGTACTTATGAGTTACATGATATTCGAATTCAAAACCTCTTTAAAGCGAATCTTGACACAAAGAGCAAAATTTCAATTTGTCCAGGTCCGGGGGACCGCCTCATCGCTGCTTTTATCCCAAACATGTGGGAGTCTGTACCATTAATTGGCACATGCAACCACCCAACCAGTATTTATTGCGTGATGGCTGCTGTCGTTTTGTACTACATTTCCTTTTTCTTCTTTCTTTTAGGTTAATTTCCACCATTCAATTATTTACAAGAGACAAAAACATTTTCTGATAGAGGAAAACCCTTTTTTATATAATTTGGCACTCTCTAAAAAATAATGTAATTTAAATATGGGTATAAATTATCAAACAATAAAATTTAAGATATAGATTAGGGTTAAATACATTGTGCATCCCTAAAGTATGTTACTCTCGTCAATTACTCCTGTAAACTAAATAAATTTCATTTATCCCTCTATCTTTAGATTATCCTTTAAATTAAATAAAAATTAAACAAAATAACATTGACTATTAATAATATGATATATACACATTAATGACCTATATTATTAAATATATTAATCAATTTGAAAAGTTTATTCAATTACAATGTTTATAAATTAATTAAGTGCAAAATAATTTATTTCAAATTTGAGTGTATAAATAGACGTATTAAACATTAGCAAAAGTTTAGAAATTCACTAATTTTAATTTAACAAACACATATGCATTTTTGCATATTAAAATTTTATCCACTGGTATTTTTGAATATAAGTACTACCTAGACTTAAAAAAATTATTACCATATTGTGTTCAAATTTGGATCTAACGTAAAAATATTAGGTATGGATATGGATCATAACTATCAAAATGGATTTGGGTCTGGGTTTGGGTATAGGTATTACACACCAATTGATAAGTCTAACTTGTGGGACCTAATATTAGGTCAATGGGTGAAATAGAGTTATTACATGAAAAGACAAAAAAGAATTACATCATTAACTTCTAAATTACCTCACTTGACATTTGGGTGCCAGACAATTTATAATATTTTAATCATTAAAATTATATTTGTGTATTGTACAAACACAAGTTTATAAATTTCTTTTAATTTAAAAGTACTAACATCGACCTTATCAATTTGTGATTAATCTAATATTAAAAGTACTAACATCATTAACTTCTAAATTACCTCACTTGACATTTGGGTGCCAGACAATTTATAATATTTTAATCATTAAAATTATATTTGTGTATTGTACAAACACAAGTTTATAAATTTCTTTTAATTTAAAAGTACTAACATCGACCTTATCAATTTGTGATTAATCTAATATTAATTTATTAACATCATAAATGATAAAAAAAATTAAAGTCAAATTGATTTATATATTTAACTATAGAGAGCATTAAGTGAATATATCATATTATTAATAGTCAAGGGTATTTTTGTTTATCTTTAATTAATTTAAATGATTGTCAAAATAATAGGGGGTAATTGATGGGAGTGGTATAATTTAGAGGTGCAAAATATATTTAACCCTATGATTATAAGTAGAGAAGTATTTGTAATTCTTTTTTTCAAAATTATACATAAATTTTAATTCTTTTATGTTCTTTTTATTTGGGGGTAAAAGGGGAATTATGAGATTGATGTTTGATTTTCTGTTTTTGAAATCTTTTATGTAATAAGTTCCCCAAATTTTGTATTTTTTAATTTATATATTATTGAATATTTATATATATATATATATATATACACATTGGTCCCTCTTATTATTTTAATTTCTCTATGATAATATAATAATATGAACTCAATATATAAGTATAGTTTTCGAGACCTTCAAACTTCCACCTTTACGACGGTCCTAACAATGAACTATATATTTTATAAGTCTTTTTTTTTCTTTTAAAAATAGGTTATAAGATGTAAAATATGTTTTGAATCATTTTGTATAATTTGTTAGTTCTCAATATTATTCATATAATATTTTATTCTTGTGTTGTGATTAATATATATATATATATATATATATATATATATTCATAGGAAAAAAAATATGAGGGGTTAGCTAATAATTAAAGAATTGTATATGTAATTTGATATTATTATCTTCCTACTTTATATTGACATTCTAATTTTGAAATTTTTTGATATACATTAATCTAATATCATTAGCATTTATAATGTCATTATATTTTAAAAATAATTTTACCAAAAAAAAGAAAGATCAAAAGAGCTGCATGAAGTATAATTAATTGAGAAATTTTAACTCTTGAATAAGTGATTTTTATTATTATTTCTCTTGTGTGTGTTATTTATAAGTTATTCTTAAAAAAAAGAGTTTTAGTGAATAACCCTAAAAATTAAAGAAATTTATTCAAAATACTAAGCTCTAATTTAAATATTAATTTATGGTTCTTTTAACAATTAATTTAGTATATATATTATGGGCTCTTATCAACAGAGACGAACGATAAATATAATAATCGACCACATATTTCTAATTTATTTTTTACATTAATATAATATATATATATATATATATATATAATTGTATATATTTCATAATTTCTTAAAATTTGTATTTGAGTGAACCAATCCCACGTTTTCCATGCTATTGGTCCATTGATTGAGGGGTAAATTTTATCAATAATAAATATGAATAAGAACTATGAAAGATACTCATAGTCACATGTTAGCATAATAAAATAAAAATGCAAATTACTTCGACATCTCCAAAAGTTAGATTTAATTATACAAACATCTCTTGTCTTTTATAAAATTATAGATACATCTTTAAGAGGGTGTTAGCGCAATATACTTGGGGGCGTTTATGCAAACTTTCATTTCTGAAAATGAGGGTACTTATAATTACAATTACAATTTTAAGAGATATATTTATATTTAACAAAAGATATAAGGTATTTGTGTATGAAATCTTATCGAATGGAGTATCGATATAATTTACCCTGAAATAAAATACTTCTAACAACTTTGCTCCTTTATTCAAAGAAAAATTAACTATTTTTTTTAATTTTTAAATATGACAATTATACTTAAATTAGTTTTTTTCTTTTTTTAAAAAAAATAGGATTTGTTGAATTCTATCTTTTATTCATATTTATAAGATATTTTAAAATATAAAATCTTATTTATTATATATATATAGGGGATACAAACAAAATTTCTAAAATTATCTACATATTAAATTATTATACTAGGGCAAATGATTTGGTTGCAAGACATGTCCCGAATTCAGGTGAGTTCTAATTTTTAAAATCCATTGCTAGTTTCGATTTTTACTTTTTGAACCCAAACCCGTCTTATTAAGGACTGTCGTTTAGGTTCAGTTTTTTTTTTTTTTTTTAAGTTAAATTATCTGAAGGTGGGGGAGCTTTTCAGAGTCCCCATCCATTCTCTATTAAAAATGAGTAGCTAAATTTACAATGGGAAGTACTAACTCCCTATTATCACCTAGAAAATCATAAATGAGGAGTACAACTCCCTTACAATCATCAAAAGTATAAAAGGAGTACTACTCCCTTACAATAGATACGCAATAAAATATAAATAAGGAGTTCTACTCCCTTACAATCGTTTCCTAAGTGTACTGTCAAAAAATGAATGAGTTGGAGGCGATAATCTAGTATGTCAAAAAAATTCTATCAATTTACTTGGATCATCGAGCCCAACTTATCACCTGTAAAAGTTACCCCGACAACAAAAAGTATCGAGTGTAAATAGATGTATGTTACCGTCAAGTTAAGTCAAAAGTTTGCGTGTCAAAAAGTTTATATCACATCGCCAGTTAGCATCGAGTATATCTCAACTTGAAGCCTTCAAAATGTTTGTTAGGTTATCTGCAACAGAAAATCAAACAAACTAGGCGGCCAGAAAAGGAGGACACCTCCGTTTCATGACTAAACAAAAAAGAGCATAAGCGGGGGTGCAATCCCCTAGCATCTATCAACAACAATAAAACCCAAATAGAAACTAAAGAGTGCAGCTACCAAACAATAAAAATGTCCAAGGTATGCAATGCAATGGAGGGCGCATCTCAAATACAATTAAATAACAAAATAAACATGAGCCCAACATACCACCAAACAGATAAGCATAGGGGAGGATAGAATAGTCAAACCATGGATCCTCATAAGCACTTGCAGGTAAGATCAGCATCAAAGACTCCATTTACTTTAATGTATAAGTTTGTATAGAAAATTAGTACATAATAATATGGGGCCGGTATAAAACTAAAATTCTATACTAATTTATTATTACACTTGAATAATTAATACCACATTGAGAGGTGGTATAAAATTAATCCCGAAGTTACACCAAAAGTGAACGACCATTTAACCTTGAAATTGAGAAATTAATAATAATAAAAAAAGAAAAAACTAATGAGATACACCCCACTCCCAGCTGATATTTGGCGCAGCCGTCGATGTATGGACACGACGCTAATAATGGAAAGTGTGAAGTCATAACCACTTTCCAATTATATAATACCACGATTGCATTAATGTTCTGACTTCTCATCCAACTAACCTATTAATTAACACATTTCCATCTTTTCCTCCATCCCACCAATGCTTCAACTTGCGTGTTTCTCTTCACTTTGATTTTATTTCATTTTATAAAAAAAAATATATATATATATATATATATATATATATATATATTATAATTTTCTAAATAAAAATTTATAAAAATATATACATCGAGAAAATAATAAATAAATAATTATATTGATCAAGAAAATAATATCTTCTATGTGTCATATATAAGATACATTTATGTTTTCGCTTTCTCTGTCTCCAAATATTTCTCTCTTGTTAATTATAAATTAATTATTATATATTAATTTCAGTAATTATTATTATTTTATAAAAAAATAATTAGCAAGAAGTAGCGAAAAAATATGTACAAAGTTGTCACTAAATACAATTAATGACATGTATAGTGACAACAAATAACTATATTGTGTTGTCTACAGAGTGACAACTTTATACATAATCTTTGTAACTAATATTTATATAACAACAATATCAAAATTATCGTCACTTAATACATATCATCTTGGTAACTTAATATTATCGATACTTTTTCATTAAAGTTATATTTTCTTGTAGCGGTGATTCTCTAATTAATTTTAGTATCTATTTTTATATATTGTTATTATTATTAGGGATGATTACACTCCATTTTCCTGAGGTTTGGTGTGAGTACAAGTTTAGGCTCCCAATGATTTGATGGAACAAATAAAGGCTTTTACGATCAAATTACCCCTTCACACACGTTAATGCATGTGATGAAGTATATCTTTACTGTTATAAGAGTAGTTAGATGGAACAAAACCTCAATAGCGCTTTTTCAAATCACAAAAAATCTATATGTAATCATACCCAACGAGCTAACAATCTGCTCTCTTTTATCAGATCCACCCCCCCACCCTGAGAACGCGAGGTGATCACGACCTACCACCTAAATCACAAGTCTTATATTTTTCCCAATCTCTAAGCCAAAAGGGTGCTTGTTAAACATGCACGTTTATATGGCAGAACAATAATTTGAATAAAAAAACATATGGAATCAAAAAGTATTTGAAACTGAAGTGAGAGCTGCATCTGCGTCACATCTATTTAAGTTTTGCCAGTTAAGAAGTATGGACTGTCTGCTGTCTTCAGCATTAAAATATGGGATGGAACTTTGGTATATACACAGCAGAAACGATAGAAATTCAATTGAATTTTCACCCAAAAATTGCTTTAAGTATACTCAACTTGAGTATTTGCTAGGCACTCTACTTGTTCCACCTCCCCACCACTTCCTATTAATTAATTAACAACTATTTGAAATTTTATTATTATTATTTCAAAGAACAGTGAATAAATAAAATATATTCATAAAATAAAAATAAGGATTATTTACATGTAACTCCCTTAAAAATATGAAATTACACTTTCATTCAAAAAGATTTTAGAATTACACTTGCACTCCCTTAAAAAATTCTCCATTTACACCAGATCGACATTTGAAAAAGAAATTACATAAATTTTTAATTTGCCCTAATTTCATATTCATATGTATATTTTTGTATTTATAAAGGGACAATATCTATCTATGGAGTGAGGTTGACGCTGTTATTTTTTTCTCCCTTATATGTATAAACACGGAAAGGTTAAATGACGGGTAAAATTGAGAATTTATGTTATTATTTTGCTAACTTCAGCATTTTTCTCCCAAATTTTGATGAAAAGGGGTTGGTGTAAATAGTTAATTTTCAGAGTAGGTGTAAGTGTAATTTTATAAGTTCTTTGGGAGGAAATGTAATTTTGCATTTTCATAGGGGATCTAACTATAATTAATCCTAAACTAAAAATCTAAATGAAATCAAGAAACAAATAAATAAGAGTAAATGATCTTGACACGCCCTGAACTTATATCTAATTACACAAACCTCCTGCCTTTACAAAAAAATTACAACATCAGGAAAAAAAATTACTATTGGATATAATATTAGTGGCTATAGCTAAAAATCATGATAAATGACTATTATTAACTATGGTTAAATAAAATCGATCGATGCAAAAAACTAGATTTTTCACCATAAAAAATTATTTATCACTGCTAAGAGCCATGGTTATAACATTTTCCATGACTTTTGGCCAACATCGGAAAAACTACGACCAACAACTGTTGCATGACCGTGGTCATATATATCTATTTGTTATGACTATTTGTTATTAATCTTGACAATTAACCGTAGTTAAATGCCATAATTCTTTTAGTGCAAATACGCCTTTTGAAATTATTGTAATTAAAAGTACTCCTCCTTGATCAGCATTGGAATTTTACACAAACACCTTGGGAGAATGCTTGTGAATTTAAAACATAGGATACTTATGTAACTAGATTAATTTTGAAGAGCGTATGAAATTTATTCAATAAATTATTATAAATAATAGAAAAACATCTTTGTTTTTTAAATTCAAACACAAAATCTCTTCATTACGAAAATCAATTTTGTCATTTGAGCAAGGCCAAGTCGGCCAAAGACGAGGAAGACATGTTCAAAAGGACAATCGACCCTTATATATATAACCCTATTAGTATCTTGAACCTATATATATCGTATTAGGATTCGAAGGCACGAGAAAGTCGTGTTTTTCTAATTTAATCGACCACAAAAGATTACGTTTACACCACTATGAATATTTTCACATTTAAAATAATTATAGTTAGTAGCTTTCGCATTTAATAACACTTCTCTAGGAGATAATTACGACTCTCTTTACGTGATTAAGTGGGAGTACTTTAAATTTGAGCTCAAGTTTTTAGGTGTCGTTTAATATATTTTAATTAGTCTTTAATACTTTATTATATATATATATATATATAATAAATTTATTAATTAAAGATTACAAGGTGATTCCATCGAGATCAACACTGATTTATATATGTAATCATATATATATATATATTATTTTGTGATAATAAAAAATTTTCATAAATCGAATGCAAGAAAAATTATGTTGAAGTTGGCAATAATGAAAATTAAGGCGGAATGAAATTTTATTTCAAATTATGTAACAATTTAATTGCAATTTCACTATATGTATGAATTTTTTTAAATAGAATTAAATAACATAATTTTTGTACACTACACATTAACCAACAAAACATATATGATTCACTTTTGATGGTGAAAATGCATGAAGATTAATTTTTGTACATTGTTTTTCATTTTCTGGAAAACAAGAGAAAGATAAAATAAATGCATATAGAGTTTTTATGTTTAATTTTATATTTTTATTTGTGATAAACGAATAAGAGGTGAAAATGATCATGTGTTTCGCAAAAGCTCATATTAATATTCGTTGTATTTTTTTTTATTTTTCGAGATAATTGAAAAATAGAAATAAAGCAAGGGACTTGATGTCGATAATTCAGCTTATAACACGTCAGAGTTGGCTGATGGCACAAGAGGGTGGTGCCCTACCACGCCTCAGGCAGACGCGCGGTAGCGTTCACGGTAGTGCTTCAGGTTTTCAGTGTACTGCGTCTAAGATCAAAACGAGCTTGATGGTGGATCACTGCTATACCATTTTTTAGTGGGTTGGAGCGAATAAAAAATATAAGTTTTTTCGTCTATCCTCTTTTTACTTCATAAGAAAAAAACTAATATATATATAGAGAGAGATACATTCAAAATATATTTGAATTAATAAACTTCTATTACTATTACTTGGTTGGAGTAAAACTTTATTATTATGAAATTATTTAATTTGCATTAGATTGAGGAGGGAAGTCTATTTATTACTTTAGTGGTGGGATAGGATTTTGATGGACTTGAAAAGGTCTCAAATTTAGTACACACTTCAGTGCTATTTAATATTTTAAGACTTTTCTTAAAAATAAAAAAATACATGTCGTGGCGACTTCTCAACCATAATTCAACCACATAAATTATATATATATATTTGTAGGATAAATAAATATTCACGCTGAAATAATTATTTTTTTTTATACAAAATAATAAATTTGAGGTATCTGTATCAGAAAGAGAGCAATCGAGAAATAAAATAAAAATCTTATTCAACTTCACAGAGAGGTCCGAATCTCGTATACTTTTTGTAATATTTTATTATTACGGATCGTTATATTCTTTTTTTTTTTTAGATTTGGTTTAGTTATATGTAAATTTTTTTAATGATTTAAGAAATTAGCATTTTTGAAGTTTTTTTTTCATTTAACAAACAAGTTTCTTTATTAGTCAAAATTTACGAATTTGCTAATATTATAAAAAAATTGGAAAAAATATAAATTTACACCAAATTGACTTATTAATGACTTATTGCAAGTCAAATACATTTTTTTATGATCAAATTACCCTCATACATCTTTAGGTTCTTCACTTGTTAATGCATGTAAGAGGTATATTTTCACGGTTATAAGAGTAGTTTAGTTCGAAAAAAATTGTTTGACCTGCAATAAGTCAGTTTTAAGTCAATCAATGATAAATATCAATTTTAATTCAGTTTTTTTTGTTGTCTAATGGAGAACTTATTTGTTAGACAGAAGCAAACCACAGGGTGTTAAATTCTTTTTCCCAAACCACAAAAAATTTATGTATAATTACACCAAATCTCTGAAAAGGAGAGCATAATTATCCCTTATTATTATTGTTATTATCATTATTGTTTTCAACTGGATGTAGTTTCTAATTTGAAATTATAGATATTTTTTAATTATTTTTTTTATATTTGAATGTATTGAATGGTATTTCATCAAAAGAAAAAAAAAAAAAAAGAAAAGAAAAGGTTGAAATTACATCTGTACCCTTGTAATTTGTTCATGATTGGTACTTGTCGGGATTTTGGTAGCAAATTAATTTGAATATTACCATAAACCTTAATTTCTTCTTTTGGAATACAAAGAGGTTTAGTGTAAAAACTTGGACAGTGAAATCCGAATCTTTTCCTTTTATGATTTTGGACAGTGAGAGTGGTCTAAAGCATTTAGTTTCATATAATATTATAAATGAATAAATTATTTTTTTATAAAAAAATAACATAATTTACTCTCTGTATTATAAAAATATAAATTGATTTCATTTTAAAAAAGATTGAATGATAAAAAATTATTGTATTTTCTAAAAATTGAGGGATAAATTACTATATTTTTTATAAAAAAATAATTTATTCATTTATAATATTATAAAGGGGAAATAATTTTTAAATGCAAAAAAAAAAAAATTACAAAAAATGTGCTATTTTAAAATTGTTTGAAAATATAGGCAGAATTGGGATTTTCTAACAAAAGTTTTGTTTTAAATAATAAATATGCAACAACACTGAGATTTGGTGTAATTTCACCACTTTCTTTAAGGCTTAATATAATTACACGCAAACCCCATGTAATTTAAAAAATTATATTGAGTTCTCTTGACGTTTGTTTCCATCCAATAAATAGATTTCTCCCAGTCTTATTGCATTTTTTTTTTTAAAAAATAATAATATCAAAACTGGGATTTCATATCTCAGTTATATTTTCAAAATTTTTAAAATAGCACTACTTTCATAACTCTTTTTTTTATTTAAAAAATAATTTTCCCATATAAGGGGTTGCTCGCATTTCTCACTGAAAATGAGTGAGAGGCAATGCAATATTTAGAGGGACAAAGTGATTGTGACCAATATGCTAATAATATAATTAGTAAGAAATAAAATATGTAATAACATAAAATTAATAATTAGTTAGCACATTAACACAACACTACTCCCAACATGTTTTATTTATTTCACTTCTGATTTTTTCTTTTCTTTTCTTTTTTTTTTTTTTAAAGTCTAGAGAAGCTGAAGATACTCATCGTACACTTTCTCCAACATATTTACATCACTGGATATCGAGTCGGAGTGGTGGAGCACCGGCAGAATATACCCGCCACCCAGAAAATCATCCTCCTCTCCGCCGCGCCGCCGCCGCACACCCCGTAGTTCGCGTCCTCCAGCTCAAACAGCGGCGGCCACTCCACCGGCACGTACGACACAACCTCTGCCACCTTCTCTGCCGCTTCTCCGCCGTCGCTACTCGACGTCCCACTGGCCAGGCTGTCGTAGCTGCTGGTCCTTGAGAACACTGACGAAACTCTTATGGGCTTCGGCAAATAGACTTTAGTCTTGGGAGGATTATTGACTTGTTCCTCGGAGCTCTTACTCGCCGGCGGCTCCTCCCCGCCACCACCCCACCCAACTTGCTGATCTTCTCATTGTCGGCGGCGACTACAGCCTTCTTCTGCTTCCTCTGTTTCTTCCCGGCGGCCCCTCCGTCCGATTTCTTGACTTTGGGTGGCTTGGGCAAATCCTTGTGAGGCTTGGGGTTGATTCCGGCGCTCTTGAGTTTCTTGAGAAGGTGCGTGTTCCAATAGTTCTTGATCTCATTGTCCGTTCGACCTGGCAATCTGCCCGCAATCAAGGACCACCGATTCCCAAGAAGCCCGTGCAACCGTACGATCAAATCCTCCTCATCCTCACTGATGTTCCCTCTCTTAATCCCCGGCCGGAGATAATTCATCCACCTCAGTCTGCAACTCTTCCCACATCTCAGCAGCCCTGTTTCCGCAAATAACCATTAGTCGAGGGACCAAAACTGCAATTACCAAAAAAACATACACACTCAAAAACATTTGCAATAGTTACTACAACAACTCACCAGCTTTCTTGGGGAGAGATCTCCATTGGCCTTCACCATGTTGCTGAATGTAATTGGTGAGCAAGTTATCTTCTTTGGTCGACCAAGGCCCCCTCCTCAACCCACCTTCGAGCAACAAGGCGATCTTCCCATTCTCAAAGATTTCAGCTCTCTCTCACACACACCACACACACTTACCACCCCAAGAAACACCCACAGAGACAGAGAGAGAGAGAGAGAGAGAGAGAGAGAGAGAGAGAGAGATGGCACAGCAGCCACAGGACTGGAGGTGTGAGGGTGATGCTTTATAGGGCACGAGTACGATCACATTGGGGTGTAAAATAATGATGAGAAGACAAAAGAAAGTGTCATTTTCAAACGCGACTGTATTTTGAACGCAAAAAATATGGCCTATTTGTGTGGGAATTTTTTAATACATTTTCCAACTTTCCTAAGCTTCCAAATACGTGCCGGCTATTTTTCCAACGGACTACATCTCATTCTAAATTATCAACCAAAAATAATAATAACAATAAAATAAAAAAATAAAAAATGATGATGTGATCCTAGTCTTCAACCATTTGCTGGATCGGATCTGGACTCTTGAGCAGTCAAGGGTCCACTCACACTTCTGATTTTTTTTTTTTTTTTACTTTATTTATTTTAACCAACGTTTGGCTAAGTTTATCGGACGTTTTTAAAGTTTACAAGATATTAAATACTTGTAATGTTTTATAATAATAATTCTGTAATTTAAATTTTTAAAAAAAAATTTTAAAAATAAGTTGAAAGCTTCTTTTCGTCTAATGCGTTTAACTAGGTGTATTAGTATTTTTTCACGAGGTGTTTTCAAGTTTACTAGATTCGAGATTAAATTTTGGCCTTCAGTTAGTAGCCTGATAAACTTCTGCATGCAATGGAATTCGAATACGGGAGTTTCCATTAAATAGATTGACCCCACATATGTGATGCAGTTAGGCCTTATACTATTACGGCTACCATTCTAATTATATATAATTTTTTTGAATATATATGTTTATAAACAATTAATTCTATGCATGACATGTTTTTAATTTCACATATAAAAACTAATAATTTTGGATTATTCTGTGGAGGGGTTTATTTATGTTTTTATTTTAAATTTTAATAAAAAATATGTGCTTTTAATTTTATATCGATCTTTATAGGAAAATGATAATAATTTGAATTAGTTGATGAGATTTATATATATAATTACGAAAAGAAGATATTTTTTTTATATTGGAGTATGGTATGAAATTAATATATTTTTTCAATGAGAATATATATGTATATATAAATAAATAAAATTTTATTTAATTATTATATCAAAAATTAAAAAAAATAGAATAAAAAACAATAAATAAATTTAAAAAAAAAAGAATGTGTTTTTTTAGCTACAAATTTTCAAGAGACAAAATTCGTGTTTATGGAGAAAAGGGGCCACTCTGCTGTGCCATTCTTGTCAGGAAGCTTCACTTTAAAACACGTGACTATATCATACCTCCATTTCCTGTCCCAATTCAGACCACCTCCTCTCTTCTCCGTCCAATCTTTTTTATATTTTTCTTTTTCTTGATTTCAATATCATCTCTACAATTTTCATTTTGAGGATTAATTGCAATTATTTTTATATTTAATTTAATTCTATGTAGATCCTTCAGGTTTTAATAATTATATTTTAGTACAAAAAAAAAATATTTCCGATAATATATTAAGCGTTCATTTGGAAACGGGGGGCTGCAAATGATTCGAGTCATGTTGAACTTGAATACATCATTGTTTAAACTTGTTTGAACTATTAGATTGCGTTTGAAAAAAAATGGTCTGAGTATTGATCTAATCAAATCTCAAATAAGTTTTAATTGGATCAAATACGAGTCGAGCTGACATAATTTAATAGTTTTTATTAAAAAAATTATTATTTTACACCAATCGGAATGAGATTTACGGAACAAAATTAACATATCGAGTTCAATCAAACTTTTGTCAATTAGTTTCAATAAAATATTCAATAATTTAATTAATTTTTGAATAAATTACGATAATCTCCCATGATATTTGTGATAACTACAAGTACCCCTCGTTGTTTTAAAAATTACAAATATCCTAACAAACACCCCCTTGTGACAATTCATTATAGGAGGGTATTTGTAATTTGAGGGAGGTATTTGTAATTTTTCAAACAATGATGGAATATTTGTAATTAACATAAACTTTAGGGGAACTCATTGTAATTTACCCTTAATTTTTTTACCATATTTGAAAATGCGATGGAGTAGGTCAAATATATATTTGAAAATGCGATTAAGTGATGCAATTCCAATATGATGAATCTTTGGGGAGTGCTTTTAATCAGAAAAAACTCTATGGAAGATTTGTGTAAATTATAATGAAGGAAAGATTTTAAAGGACCATTAACACTAGAGCAGATAGATGCAAAATTTCAAATTTGAGGGTATCTATGTATAATTAAATCAAATTTTAGGGCAGAATATTGTAATTATCCTTAATTTTGAAGGGTTTTTTTCTTAAAAAAAAAAACAAAGATTTAACGCAATATATTCAGTTTTGAATGGTTCTAAAATAAAACTGCAAGAAAATTGAATTTTTGCTATATTATAAATGACTACAGTTTAAAAATCGTGGTAAATAAAAAAATATACATATGAAATATATAAAAAAATATACATATGAAATATATAAATACCATGAGGTTATTTTAGTATAAAAATAGTTAAAAAAAATCCTCAAAAGCACAAGGAGCGCGTGTAATGCACCTTTTGTTAATTTCTAACATAAGGGATGTTTTTTGCTGAGTTTTACAAAATAAAAGGGGTTTTTTAGCCTATTACGAAAAAATAGGAGGTTTTTTTTAGCTCTTTCAACAAAACACAGGGGGTAAAATGCATTTTAGCCAAATTTATACTATCTATCACGATCGAACAAAATTAATCAAAAAACTTAAATTATGACCACAACTAATCAACATTTGCGTGATTTTAGCTGTGGTCAAGATATTTGCTATGTTTTATGGTTATGGTTGATGCTTTGGCATTGCCCGTAAAAATACAAACCAATAGCTATTGCACAATCATATTAATTTGTATTCGTCAGGTTCATAATAATTAACCATGATAATAAATCATATTTCTTCTTGTGATATCGTGCTATTCATATAGGTCTCTATTTATGTACCAAATTATAAACCATTAAGTGATGCCACGTAGAGGGTATTTAGGTAAGCTTATGAACTTTTTAAAATATCTTGTAAGATGTTAAAAAGTACTTGATAACTTTTTTAGAAAAGCCACTTATAAGTAGGGAGATGTGACTACGTTATTTTTAAATTCACAAACTTCTTTAAATTAATAAAATTTGCTATTACTAACATCCAAACATTTTTAGAACTTACTCAGAATAAGATTTAATATCTTACAAACTCTAAAAATATTTTCTAAAATTTATAAGCTTGTAGGATCTTTTCAATAAATTTAGGGTTTTTTTTTTTTTTTTAAGGGTTTAAATAAACACCTATCATTTTATTGCTGAAAATAAATTAGAAAGATTTTTTTTATTTAACATTTTTTTATTTTTAAACAATTTAAATTTAATTTAATTTACACCAACGACTATTAGCAGCTCCCGATAACTTCTTATTAAAATTATAAATATTAAGAAATTTTTCAGACGCTCCACCTTTAATTTATTTTGTTCCAATATTCATAATTTTTATCACCGCTTAACTTACAACTTTATTTCTATAATATATTCAAACGATAAAAATAGAAATTATGACAAACACCCTCATAGTCATATCAACATTTCATTTAATTATATGATCATCATACTCTGATCTTAAAATTCATAACAAACCTAATTAAAACAATTATGTCTATCATACTAAATAGTTTGAAATTTCTCAATTAGTTAGTTGGACTAAAAGCACTGAAAGGACCAAATTGCCCTCCATTAATATGAAATTTTTCAAATTGGACAAAGATCCGTGTCTCTTTTAGCCCTGCAGATCAATCCCGACCCGCCTAACCCGATGACCCAAATTGCCAATTGTGGACCCTTGATGCATCTAGCAGCCACCTGCTCAGTATGTGGATCGTATAGGCTCTGACACATGGGTCTTTATAAATATGCTATGGACTCCATTATACAGGTATGCAAATACTATGTCGAGATTAACTGATCCTATAATCTCAAATAGATCATAACTTCAGCATCGAAGGATTTTCATCGAGGGCCACCTCAACTATCCAAGATCTCAGGACGAGCACACCATCCAAATCAAAATTATCAAGTGAATCCTGATAGAGGATTAATATGACTAATGCGAAAAGGATGAATATACTTAGCTAATATTATAAGAATGCCGGGAGGGTCCAAGAGCCGCGGGTCAGAATGTCGGGTCGGGTTCCGGGTTAGTACCTGAACCCATGGCCCAACCTAGTAATGCTTTCACTCAGAGACTAGGGTCGGATTGGGTCGTGGCTCTGACCCATATCCGTGACCCAACCCGCTATACCATCAACTATTGATCCTCGCACCAAGGGATCGAGATAATGCCACGTGGCCAATCACGAATGGACCTTTCAAGCATGCAGGTGGGCCCATTCAAGTACTATAAATACCTCAGCCCTGGATCATTTATGGTATGGCATTTGGTTACACCTTGAACCCACTTTAGATCGCTTGAGTTTGTATTATACTACATACTCAATCTCGAATACCCTCACTAACTTAAGCATCGAGGGTCTTTGTTGGGGACCACCCAATAAACCTAACGATCTATTTTTTTTTTTAAAATCCGTAATCCTTCTGAAGGCGCGAGGTGAGCAACTACCTGCAATTTGAATCAAATCCCATATGAAGAACGCCCTCAAATCATCACTAACCCCAATCGAATCAACATCAAAACAGAAAGGCGACATTAATTAGACTACGGCAGCCAAGACTACTTTATTGGACTTATAGTTCATCATTGATAGTTGATTAATTGGGACCGCAGAGAAAGTAGGAAATGAATATTAGCAGAAAATGAGTGAATCGTGCTTGGGGAACACACCAAAAGCTACATTCCAAATCCATCATATGCCTTAGTTATTCACCACCTTTTCAACTGCACATGTAAATCTAATAATCCTATTAATCATTCAATCTTCCTCTCATAAATGATGCATTTAAATTTTGGCAGCTCATCTCTTCATTCATTGCTTCTACCTACAACAATCCCTCACCCAACTCATATGTTTAGACCTATGCATATTCACGTATTATTACATTTAATTTCAATTTGTTATTTTATTTATTTTTAGTTGATAGAAGAATTTGAAACATAAAATGCATAGTTAATCAAAACTAATCGAATGAATTGACTTTAAATTTGTGTGATTAATGAGAAGTTATTAATAGAATTAATTAATAAAAATGGTTTTAAGGAAGAAATAAATATAATTAATGGCGTTTTATAAGGATATGTAAGTTTTCAACCATGACAGGTACTCCACATATCTCCTAATTCTTAAAAAAACAATATATATATATATATATATATATATATATATATATATATATATATAATATCTGTGTGTGAATTATTTGTATCTATTTTTGTATGAGCACTAATTGATCTTAAATATTTTTAGAATTTTATTTAAGTTATGTTTGGATCGATGAATTCAGAATTAGAAATTTCAAATTTCTGATCAATAATAAATCCTATAAACTTACGTGATATATAAAGGATTTTAAATCATTGAACTAAGAGTTTAAATTGTGTTTCGTGATGTTAGTTATAATAAATTTCAAATTCATTTATTACAGTCATGTAAAATTCTTTGTTAATCAAATTCTTCCATTCCACGTAATTTTATGAAATTAATTATCCCTTAATTAGGATATATATATATATATATACTATATCCTGACCACTAGCTTGTATGTCTTTTTGATGCATTTACCAATAATGATAGAAAAAATATTATATATATATATATATATATATATATATAATATTAAATAAACTTACCAAATACTAGACGTATTTACAAATTTTATATTATATTAAAATCATAACAAATGAATCTAATAAGTTGGTAAAGCAATTAAGAGAGTAGCTTAATAGGGTTAGCTGAGAAAGTAGTAAAAGAAAAATTGATATCGGCTTTGAATGTTCGATCTCTCTAAGTCAGATTGGTGGCAAGCATGGGATAAAGAAAGTATTAAATTTTGCAATTTTTGAAGTTTTTGAGTTTTAATTTATAAATTTTTATAATTTAAAAATTACGGCAGATTAATAATATTTATGATAGTTAAATAAAATCACTGTAAAAATTTAAATATTGTCCACAATTAATAAATATTTGTTATGGTCTGATTGCGACCAAACTATTCCATAACTTATTAACTATAATTAATGTCGCTACCAAAAATAAATAATATATATATATATATATATATATATATATATATATATATATATTTAATCATGGCTAATTGCCATGGGCTAAAACAAAAATTCATAGCAAATAGTCATTAACAACGACTATATAACGGTTGTGATTGTGGTATTTGCGAGGATGGCTAAAAGTACTTGCAATGGCTAAAAGCCATAGCAAATATTTCTACCATGGCTCTTAGCCATGGCAAATAACTTTTTGTGGTGGAAAATCTATGTTTTTGTATCGATTTTATTTAACCGTGGTTAATAGAAATTATTTACTATGATTTTTAATTCATAACTATTAAAGTTGTAGACAATAGTGTGTTTTCGTCTCACTTTAAAAAACAATGACTAATCATTGTTGCATAAATATTATTAATTAATATTTGCAACAATTTTTCATTTTATATCATATTCATATTATATAAACCATGACAATAAGTGATATTGTAAGAGACAGGAGGTGGTCTAGTTTCTAATTAGGCATTAGTTTAATTTGTTTTTTAAGAAAAGGACCAAAAAGAATTTTCTTCTTTCAGTTTGACCCCAATAATTCGATACAATATTAATTAGTACTACGTGTTGTATCCAGACGTATCGAATACTTTCTCAAACCGTATCGAATACTTGGAAAGTACATATTTGATACAGCACGGATTGTTTTTAAGAGTATTTGTGTATTATAGTGCTTATTTTTTATGGACTCGGATAAATTTCTAATGAATTATACTAAGTAATATTATTAATTCGTGATGCATCATATGGTAAAAAATTATGTGACCTATATATATAATAATTAAATATACCAATGCCACTATAATAAAATTGATTTTTGGCTACATTATAAATTATCATCGCTTAAATCGTGGTAATTTAATGCTATTAATCACGGTGAAATAAAAATTGATATGAAAATTTAAATTTTTACTATGATTAATTAATATAATTTATTATAATTTTTGGCTCTAGCCAAAATTTTTGTCATGATTTTAATTATAATTAATTAATATTTTGACATTAAATACAACAATAATAAATTGATAATAGTAGTTATGGAATCATAATTAATTTATACTTGCCGTAATTTTTTTTTTATCATAATAATTAACTGTAATGAAAGATTGTATTTCTTTCTAGGTGTATTTATGTATACTGTGAATATGATTAGTATTGTCATGTGATCGAGAAATTAAGAAAAAACATTAAAAGGCCAGTTTCCGCAGTCAAGAGAGATCAGAAGAAAGCCACATATAATCTTGCAAATTACTGAATTGCCCATGACCAAAAAGACAACAACCACATACCAACAATTACTTGGAGGATGGAACCGTAATCCTGTATCAGCAATCACAGATGTTAAAGATATTAATGAAAGGACAAAAAAATGTATAGAACCCTCTTTGATATCGAGTAAATTGCATAAAACTCCCGTGTTATCAAAATTTAGTTAAAAATTTAAATATATAAAATTATCGTTTAACATGATATCAAAATCCGATCAAACAAGAGGTCCTGAGTCTGAATGTCAGTGCTACTCGTTCATAAAAGAAAAGTTTGCATGTGAAGGAGCGATGTTAAGATATTAATATTAAATAATTATCATATCTGATCGTTTAAATTTTTAAATGAGGTCATTTAAGCAATAAATACACTCCCTTTTGTATAAACTAGTGTAGACCCCGTGCTATGCACGGTTATATAATTTTTTTTTAATTTAATAAATATTTTTTAAATATTACCTAATAAAGGAATTAATTTCGTAAAAATTTTCTTTTATCATTTTTAAGATAAAATATAGTAGTTTTGAATTTTTAATCCCGTAACATACTTGGAAAAGAATATAGTTGATAAATAAGAAGATAATTCCAGTTGCTCTTAAATTGTTTAAAATTGTATTTGGATTGAAGAATTTGGAGAAAATATTTTAAATTATTTGACTAAAAAAGAATTTAAAGTCCATCAACATTGAACTAAACATAGTTCAAAATTAGGATCGAGCAATTTTAAATTCCTTTGGATTGATGGATTTGGATTTGAATGAAGGATTTGGATAAAAGGATTTCAAATGACTCCATTTGAAATGAATTTGAAATCCATCCATATTCATCAAAATTTAGTTCCAAATTAAAATGAAAGAATTTGAAATTGTTTACATTTCAAATTATCCAAACATATCCAAAGGATCTGATATGAATGAATTTCAAATCCTTCAATCCAATGCAACCTTAAATTTAAAATTTATCCAAACAAATTCAAAAAAATTATCATTAAAGACTTCAAATCCTTCAATCCAAATACAATCTGAATCAATTTTCCGTTGCATCGTCGTATCTCATACGATATGTCTATTGCACTAATTATGAGATATTATTTATTCTATTGCATGTATCATGTGATATTAGACGTAGGCCTGCATGCCTTGACTTAGGTTACAAACTTCTAGCAATTACGCTACTTATATTAAATTATTGAGTTGCAATTAGGTTATGGTCGTTTAACATTATTATTCCGATCCTAACAAACTTCGATATAACAAGATCAACGTGATGATTAAAAAAAGATGGTTCCAATAAATATAAAATTCAAATATGATTTCTTTCAACATCGGGAAAGTAAATAATTACCATCCAACCATACCGAGAATATTGATTTTGAAACGGGAGAAATTTTGATTGATTGGGAGAGATGTTTGTGGGATCTAGAAGTTCGTATAAATTAGTTACTTGTAGATTAATCGGCTAAACATTGATTGATGATTATTATATTATAGTTGTTAATGCATTATTATTCATAATGTAATGTTTTAATCATGTCTAATTTACTTGTAGAAAATCCGAACGTGCCCTCTTTTGATCAATTTACAGACTCTAGACTCCAACAATATTTATATAAAAGTTTAATTAAACTATGTGTCAAATTGACTTTAATAAACCTAGGGGTAAATTGTAATGGTTTTTAAAAGGTTTGTCGTAATTACAAGTACTTTCTCGTTGTTTGAAAAATTATAAATACATATCCTGATGAATACGGGTGGTAACCCATTGTAGGAGGATGTTTGTTGGGAAATTTATAATTGCAAGGGGTATTTGCTATGATATTTGTAAATTCGAAGGTTATTTAGAATTTTTCAAACAATGAGGAGTATTTATAATTATAAAATTTTTTAAAGGAACGCGTTGTAATTTACCCTAAACAAAAATGAGGGATGATGGAAGGCTTAATTGCAATTTTCGCCCTATGTATATGAGGGTGGCGAAATTTTTGATTCCGTGAAAAGTTGATTTTATGATTTAATCCTCAAATTTTAATTTTCACATATTGAGGATATTTTTTGTTGGAATTTTTTAAATTCTAATTTAATACCATTAGGTGAGGACACATGGAAAAGTTCAATGAGTTTTGAGAACTCTAACGAAAAGAATCCTCAATTCATGAAAATTGATAAATTGGCGTGATGCGTGCCATAGTTCAATAGTACCACACAAGTTAAATGATCTTCATGAAACCCAAAATATCAGAGGAGTAACCTGCACAATAGGAGTTAACAAAGGGGCTTGAAATGAAATAACTGAGAGTACAAAGTAAGATCTAACAAGCTCAATATGTGATGTTTGAGTGTAGAGTGGCGACAATATGAAAAGTGTGCTTAAAGCTCTTGCGTGAAGAGTGGAAACAGAGTAGAAACTTTGTGGAGTTATTGAAGTGAACTTATTATCTTATTGACTTATCTGGACCTCTGTTTACCGCAACAAGTTTTGAAAGAACCAAAAGTGGTTATGGGAAGTTATGATATTTCAAAATCTTTAGGATGTCTAGTTTGTGAGGATAATGTTTATCCCGTGTTTGCCACGTCACATGGGCTATACACGAGCATGAAGATATTCTGCTAGATCAATAAGATAATAGCTTAAATTATCTGTCATCTTTATCAAGCTAGATATAGTTAGCATTTACATCCCTGTTTGCGTGCTTTAAAGGTAATGTGTCATTTGATGTGTACAATAAAGCTGGGGTGCTAGAAGAGGTGGATGGATATTCGACTTGCTAGAATTAGGATGGAATTACGTGTCGCTAATGATGAGTGGGCCAATGGGGCTTCGGCCTACTAGTGTTAAGTAGATTGAGCCTGACTCCTTAGTATTATTTGGGGTAAATTTCATTTTTGGGCTCGATAAACAAATATCCCAAATATCATAATCTATTACCAAAATAGTTTTTACAAGACCAAAATTGCAAAACCCCATATAACTAAAATTGCTATTCCAATGTCGGAATGAAATTGAATTAATCCAAAAGGGTAAGAGAAATACTACTTTTGAAGCTCTATTGTGAGCGTAAGTGTTGGGATTTAATCTTTAAAAATATGATAGAATTGTACTATTCTGATAGTCTTGGTGTTGGTTATAGTACTTAGTTATAATTTTTAAATTGATAATTGGTAATCAATTATTGACCTAAAATGTTTTAAAAATGTGGTCACTGTACATTCCAAATTAATCAAGTTATGAGTTTATCATGATGAAATTATTATATATTTGTTTTGTTCTAGACTTGGCTAGTGTTTCCATGTCTCAAGATATTTCAAAATATTATATTTTCTTTTACACACACATATCTATATATATATATATATATATATATATATATATATACATATTAAAAATACATTCTCAATGTAGTCATTCTATGACACCGATAACTCCATTCATTACTAATCTTGATATCAACATTAATATAAAATGAATTTTTATTTTTTTAAATATATATTATTCAAAAATCTAAATATGAAACAAGAAGAAAATATTCACAAGAAGACAAAAAAGAAGCAATACGATGAAATAAGATTGAGAACCATAAAAACAAATTCATATAAAATAAATGCATATGCATTAGATTAAATACTTATTTACAAAAAAAAAAATTATCAAAACGTAATAAATTATTGATTAAGTTTGATTTTAGATCATATAAACTAAAATATCATATTTGAATGTCATCTTAAATTAAAATGTGATATATTGACTAACAATTCTAATATATAGTGAAATTTTAAAATAAATGCTTTTCTTTGTAGTGAATATTAAAATTATAACAATAAATTCTTATGCATTATATTAATATTTATTTTTTATAATAAAATTATCAACATGTACTAAATTGTTGATTATATAACTAAAGCTATA
This sequence comes from Sesamum angolense, assembly GCA_034509725.1. Taxonomy (NCBI): domain Eukaryota; kingdom Viridiplantae; phylum Streptophyta; class Magnoliopsida; order Lamiales; family Pedaliaceae; genus Sesamum; species Sesamum angolense. The sequence continues at coordinate 5,387,221 of JACGWL010000006.1, read as the reverse complement.
TTTTAATATCATTTGGAACTAAAATATGATATATGGACTAATAATTCTAATATATAGTATAGTGAAGACATGCATTTTGTTGTAATGGATTGAAATTATAACGATAAAATTTATACATATTGAATTAATATTTATTTACAAAATAATTATCAATTGCCTATTAAGCTTGTTTTTAATATAAATCAAAGTACCATATTTTAATATTATTAAAACTAAAATATGAGATATTAACTAATAATTCTAATTGATGGTGAATTTTTAATATTTATTTACAAAAAAAGTATAAAAACTTACTAAATTGTTGTTTAAGCTTATTTTATAAAAAAATATCGTATTTTTTATATATATTGATTAATAATTCTAATATATAATAAATTTTAAATATAATCTTGATATAATATTGAATATGCACTTAAATAATATTTAAAAAAAATACAAAAAAGTGAGATGAACAAAAACTAAAGAGCTCGAGCTCGAGCTCGAGCTCACCAAGAACTCGAGCTCAAGTAGGCTCGGCTCGAGCTTGAGAAGCTCGAGCTTGAGCCGAGCTTGAATGCGAGCCGGCTCGTGAGTTACTCAACTTGCATTCCTATGCACGACTGCTAGTTAAAAGATGGGAGGAGCTTATAAGTTCTTTTTTTTAAGAAAATATGGGGAGTTGCAGCTAACTTAATTTAACAATATTAACAAACACATTCAATTTTGATCCTATTAATCACAAAATCACTGTTGCTGACATCTTATAAGCTCTATAATTTTACATTATTCAAACACTTTAATACTTATTTTCTAAAGATAAAATCTAATATCTTATAAGTTCATATATTTTATGAACTTATAAGATATTAATGTTGATAAATTCTGTCAAACACTCTCATAGTTCGAAATGAAAAAAGTTTGGGTAAATTTAAATGACCCCCTGTAATATACAAATTTTTTTAAAACTTACCTATGTAAAAAGCAATAAAAAAAAAATCTCTCTAAAAGTTGGTACCTCGTAAAAAACACCCTCTCCAATATCATAAACTAACAAAAAATAAAAGTTACGCGCCCAAATTAAGAGTGGATTTCTTCCTTTATAATTTTTTTTATAAAATATTATTAATTGAAATAAATCGATTACAATGATTCGTGTCGAATAACAATATCTAATAAAGACTAGTACATAATCATACATTGATCAATAATATCAAATAGACTAAATGTAAGACAATACATATTATGCAGTAGAAACAACATCCTACGCATATTGCTAGGTTCGAACCCATGAACTTTAACTGCAAAATTGAATTGAATAATATTATTTTTTAATTTATTCAATAAAATTAAAATAAATATTATTTTATAAATCATGGGGTTTTTTTAAACTAAAAATTTTTACATAGAGAGTTTCTTGCAAATAAATCATAACGCAGAGGTTTTTATGCAATTATCCCAAAAAAAATCTAATTGGCGCATATGCACTTGATCAAATCAAACCAACTAGCCGACGAGTTCTTATATACACATTTGACTGATAGGTAAATCAAGAAAAAATATTCAAATTAATATCATGACATTTACAAAGATAATTTCAAGAACATAATTAAATATTTGCTCTCGCTTTCGTTTTCCACGTTCTGGAAAAATGATGATGATTAGGCCCATAACCAGTCATCTTTCATTGGTTATTTCAAGAGAAAAAATCATTTTGATTTGATGTGCTTTCTCAGACAGAGTAGAGACCTCAACAGCTAACACAATTATACATTATTAATATATAATTTCATGAAGACACGAAAATGCATGGTTATTGCTCCCCACACGTCCTCTCCTCCATCCCTCATATTTTTAAGTACGTTCTCTTTCTCTCACCCTATGTAGATATATACTGGCAACCGCAGCACGCAGTTTTTATGTACATAAATTTTTATTTGAGTGAATGTATTATTCATATAAGTTCATTATCTTATAAATTATTACTTTTTTATGTTAAATGTTAAAAACTTCTACCCGATAATTTCTATATAATTAAAAGAATATCAAAAGAACTAATAATCGATATATATTATTCTCAAATAATACTTGTGGAATATAAATGACTTTTTTTTTTTTATAAATGACTTTTGTTATATGTACAGAGATTAAGAATTTTTATATTTTTAATAATAGAGAAGTAATTTCTTATGTAACAACACACACAATAATTATAATAATAGTACTATATAAGTATTATTATAGAGTATATATTATGTGTAAATTACAACTGTATACCAATAATCATACCAAAACAGCTTTTTCTTTTAACCACAATCACGGGAAAGGCAAGAAACAAACTTTTTCTACATAGTAGAAATCATGTTTTGTATGTTTTTAGATAATCACAGACTATTCTTACGTGTGAACATTTGAGCAATAAATCAAGAACAGAATCAATAACATTTAGAGATCTAGCATCATCACAATGAAAAAAAAAAAAAAAAAGGGAATTGGTTCTGATGTAGTTGAAAACATGTTCATCGTTCACTACAAAAGATGCAACAATTAACTATGGTTAATGGCCATGGTTAAAAACATAAAAAAACGTAACAAATAGTCATTGATCGGCCATGCAACGGTTGTTGGCTGTGATATTTGCGAGAGTGACTAAAACATTTGTCATGACTAAAAATTATGGTAATTTTTTTTTTCAATTTAGCCTTGTATCTATTTAAGCTTCCATCAGGGTTCAATTTCACCATATACACGCATTAGTACCCAATTGCTTTCTTCCCAACAGGGAGGGACGCTAGCTCCTAAGTTTGATTTTTTTCCAAAGCTGCAATCTCCTCTTGTGTGGAAGAAAGAGTGATGATTTTGATCAGAATAAATGTTGAAGTGATGTAAGAGAATTGGTTTTTTTGTGAAATATAACATTGCGTTATGTGAAGATAGTATGTGTAATTAGCCCATTGCTATAGCCAAGAAATACACATTTGTGAGCCCTCTTATCAAACTTGTTTTGTGTGGCCTCATATTAGATACATTACTTTCACATCTTCATCAAGTTTTGGACATTGTCCGTGTATGAACCCTAGTTTCATCTTTGCTCTTAAGGCTATTTTGATAGCCCTGTTCCAAGCCGGAAAATTCATTCCAATAAACGGTGTAGTTATCAGGACCTTACTTGTATCATATGAGCTATGTAGTTGGAATGTCATAGATCCAACCAGATCATTGTTTCCATTTGCTGTGTTGAAATGTTCTATTTGCGGAAGTGTGTCTGAGACCTTCATGCGAAGGCTCTGATACCATGCACAGATTGTAGAGAAATTGAAAGATATTTGATGGAAGTCATGAATAGGAAAAATCAAGGCTTTCTCTATATCATTCATCAACAGTTGAAGATCACGAAAAAAATTGCAATTTACGTCCCACAACTTACACCCTTTGTAATTTTGGTCCTATTGTTTTATTTTTCACCATAAGTATAAAAAAAAATTGCAATTTACGTCTCACTCACATTTTTCATTAGTTTCTTGGAGCAAATCTCAGGGGTGGTAGATGCAATTTTCCAAATTAACCACAAAAGATCTACGTGTAATTACACCAAACCTTAGGGGATCAGAGTGTAATTATCCTTTTATTTAATTTTTTTTGTTATATTAATATATTGATCAAACTGGAGTACTGCTAAATTTAAAATAAATTATGAAATTTATTAATATAAAATACCAACCGCAATATTAAATCCCACGTGAAACAAATCAATCATTCAAAAAAAAGAATGATTCACAATGGCCCATATGCAGAAACCAATCTATAATTGAAGAATCTGATTTAACATTTCATGTCACCTCCACCAACTTGTTGGGACCAAACTACAATTATTGAAGGAGACAATATTCGTACATAAGTTCATTCTCAGTAAGATGCAGTATGCCAAACCAAGACAGAGTGTGTGAGCCATAAACCTTATATACTTTCAGACAAAAGCATGTACAGTCCCAAACTAACCCCACATCAACGACGAATCAAAGTTTCAATTCAGTGAAGCAGTGTTTCTGAAGACAAAATGTGCCAGAATGTGAGTTAAAGTTGAAACAGATGCTGCACTTCATGTGGAAGACCTTTTGCCCGTAAGAAATTTGCAATGATAAAAGGGCTTTCTTTTAGCCTTACTAATTATCATTGCACGCGATTCAGGAGCGCATACGAAAAAAATCTTAGTATCAGATGATGAGAAAAAAGAAATTTGTGAAAATAATAAATTATAATTATAAAAAAATATGGAGAAGTAAGTGAGAAAAATGTGGAGCAGTGGGTAGTTAAAAGGAAAAATATATATAATTTTGAGATTATTAAAATATATTAAAATTATTAATTTGGCTATTTTTTTTTTCTAAAGAAAAGAAATGAATAAAGGGTCAATTTAGATTTTCAAAAATTGATACGCCGAAAGGCTTTCTTTTATAATAGTATGGCCCAAGATACATCTCATTTTGCCTGAGGGGGCCGGAAAAAGTTTGATTATACATAATGTTGGTATTGTCACATTATAAGGGTAAATTACAATAATTGGGGGGCCTATTAATATTTTTAAAAAAATTAAAATTTATATATAGTTTTAATTTATTTTTTTTATCAAAAAATGGGAAGGCATGCACCTGTGTATGTGTGTGTATACAATTACTATTTATTTATATTTATTGTATAAATAATTCCTTGATATAAAAGTTATGTACATATATGTAAAGCCCAAAAACTTATGTAGGGTAGCTTAGTTTAAGCATTGTTTTTTGGGCTTGTCTTTGTACTCAGGGTGTAGTGGCATAGGCCGAACCCAAGAACAAATTTTAAGGCTTTTGTTCTTTTGGGAACAAGAATTTGTAACTTGAGTTGCTCTAACATCATATATACTAGTAATCAGAAAGGTACTTAGATGCGTGTGGATAGCTTAAATATTTATTAAATTTAATAAAAACAAGGGTTAATTACACTTAAATTTCTTTTAAAAAAAATTTTTAATTTAAAAATTACATTTAAAAACAAGGGTTAATTACATTTAAAGAAATTCTTGAAGTTAATGTTGAAACCTAAGCTCGTAAAGCAATAATTTGTTCTTCATATTATTTATATCCATCTCTATAGCGTGTAGTATGTGAAATATGTTTAAATTGTGGTTGGCAGTGTGATTGCATTTTATCTTTTAAATATGGATTTTTAGTATATTTAAACGTAAGTTCAATTTGAACAACTAATCTAGCAAATCCTAATCTTATTTTTTCATGTTTGTAAATAAAATTATTTACAGAACCACTTGGGGTTCTTCGCCAATATGTTTTTGAAAGACCAGGGGGTCCATCGGTATTATTTATCGAACTAAAAAGAAGTAATATGTCTAGTTAAAATTTATATACAACTAGTTTTTGCATGTTTTTTACAAATATGACACACGGATCATTCTTGTTCCGGTATTAACTTAAAAAAGAGTCAAATTTTACTAGTTTTATTTTTGCAGGGTGGAAGGTTACGACTCATAAAGTTTTGTTGTTTTTTTTTTTCATTTCAACAAGAGGTGGTAGTTGTGCAAATTCATCGATTAATTCACATCAATTATTTGAGGTGATGGTATAGTAAAATTTCTAGTGATCTATTTAAATATTCTATTTCTTTGGAACTAAAAACATGTTTTGATTTTGTGTGTAGTCATAACAGAAAGTTCAAGGAAAGGCCTTCTAGTAGAAGGGGAAGCACTAGAACCAACATTAGAGAAAGAAGAATTTTTTAACAAAATATCTGAATCTAGTCATGTTTAAAAAATTAATATAACAATTAATAAAACAAACGCTAGCAAATAATATAACAAACTCAATAATTAAATAAATACAAAATTAAAAACAATATTATCGAACAATTGACAAGATTTTCAAAACCAACAGCGAGATTAACTTTGAAATATTATATATTAATTTCACAATTTGTAGAATTAAAAGAAAATGAGAGAGTTTAGTGAAAATAATAGAATTTATTTCTATATTTATAGAAAAAATATTAAATTTAAAAAGGGGCAATGCAATATAATTTTGGCTCAATATTTACCCAATATTTTGAAGAAAAAAGAAAAGAAAGAAAAACAAGCTTAAACTTGGCTCAACTACCCCCACCCCCGACCCACTTTTTTAAGTAAAAAAAAAAAAAAAAAAACTTAACTTTAAAATTTGGGCTGAGCCCGGATCATATTTTTATGGTCTGGGCTCAGCCCAAATAAGGGGAAAAAATTAAATAAATATGTTGAATACTTGGGTCAATCGGTCTCAATTGAGTTGGTTCATGATGAGCTGGGTCCGAGTTTAAAAATAAACTCAGTTGAGACTAATTAAAAATATAGAACTATCTTAAAACCGATCATGAATAATAATGATCTAATCTTAGATCAGGCTTTTTCGAGCTAGTTTGTACCGGTCCTGAGCTGGTCCGGCCCCTTTGTGCACATTGAACTCTACATTAATATAGTTGTCTACACATTGACTATTCAATTTGAGATAACTTTCAAGTAATGGTCGTAAATACATGTATATGAGATATTTTTCACCAAAGAATGCAGAGAAAAAGTATTTGTTGGAGATTAAGGAGTGTTTCCACTAAAACTTGTGGTCACAGGAAGGAATACACACCATCAGATCAGTTCGATTACATAAGATTTTGGAGGAATTCAACTTCTGTATAGAATATAATTTGAATTGATTGCTTGAGATAAATATCTTAAATTGTTAATCCTTCGCACATAATCTGACATGTATATTACTATTGCTAGTAATTGTGTTAAATTTTGATGATAATTTAGTGTTTGTTTGGTTGTGATGAAAAGTGAGTGTATAAGAGAAGTGGAAGTAAAAATGAATGCATAAAAATAGATTTGATGTTTGGTTAGAGAGAATAGATGGAAGAGAAGTAAAATTGGATGTATATGAAAACCTTTCAGAATTTAATTTTGATTCCATCTAAAATTAGGCGATAAAGTGAACGTATAAGGCCAAAACTACAAAAGAGTACATGTTTTATATTTATTTACTTTATTACCCATATACATAATTTTTCTCCAATTTTTTTCTCATTCCGATTGATAATACCAGTACATATCTTTGAAAAAAATAACTACATCACCAACAAAATACTGATCTTTTAATTTAATTTCTTTATTTGGGGTCATGGGTAATAATTCTTATTATATTTAAATTGAATAGTTTCGAAGAAATTAACAATACTCATTTTGATGAATATTTTTATTAATTAAAAATATTTTTAATTTTGTTTTATTATACTAAAATTATTTTGATATGATATTAACTTATTTATTACCTAACACAAAACAAATAGAATGGGTTTAAAAAAAATAGAATTGAAATAAATTAATCTTTTTTCAATCTATTTTTCTCGTACCAAACAAGATAAAATATTTAAAATTTTCTCCATTTCCAATCGTACCAAAAAAACAAAAAAAATGTTATCCTTTTCCTCCCCCCCCCTCGCCTTTTCACTTTCCATTTCTCCTCACTTGAGGGTGAAAGTGGGTGTATAAAAAAGTAAAAGTAAAAATAAATGTATAAGAAAAAAAATTGTTTGGTCAGGAACAATAGTTGGAGGAAAAGTAAAAAAGGATGTATATGAAATTCCTCCAAAATCTTATTGCGTTTCCGTTCAAAATTGGCTGAAAAATAAAAGTGTAGAGCCAAAAAGACAAAAAAGTATATTTTTATTTAAATTCAAATTCTTTATTTGGGATAATTGATAGTAATTCTTATTTTTATTTAAACCGAATAGTTTCAATACTCATTTTTATGAATATTTTTATTAATAAAAAATACTTTTATTCGTGTTTGATGAATATTATTATTAACAAGTTTTAAATTTTTTGATATAATAATATTATATTTTAGTATAATATCAACTTGTTTATTTTGTAATACAAAATGAAAAAATGGTTAACCGATAAAAATTATACAAATCAATCCTTTTTTTTTTCAATTTATTTTTCTTATACGAAACAAAAAAAAAGTACTTAAAAATTTACTCTTTTCAATCGTACCAAACAACAAAAAAAAATATTATTGTTTTCCATCTTTTTCCTTTTTAGCTCATTTTTTGTGACTTGAGCCAAACCAATCCAATGAATTATGTTTCCTACAACCTATACATTGCTTACATCCCTTTCAATCAGTGGTCCATCCAAACAACATATTCATGACTCAGCCAATAATTCAACCCTACACCAAACATGAATTCTATGCTTAGACTCCTCCGAAAATGATGTGAGGAATTGCATTATTTTGCATACCTATTTCGAGCGATGGCTACTCTCACAGCAACGCTCCCTTTATAAATGGTTGGTTAGCACATGCACCTAAATTTTAGGCTGCTTATAGAGTAGACCTTTTGAAAAAGATTATTATTTTGTATTTTTGCATCATCAAATTTGAGGAATGACATTTGTGATGTGGTAGTAAAGAATAAGGAATTGATGAGAAAATTACTCTTGATACATAATTGCTTTTTAAACCTAATATTAATAGAGATAGAGTTTTTTTTTTTTTTAAATTTAAGAGAAAGTAATGAATAGTCTTGTCAATAATAGTGAATGTCTGTAAAAAATTAATATATGGGATATTTATAGTGATTTTTAGAGTTTTAATTTGGTCGGATGTATATATTTATCGTGTGGTATATGTATAAAAGATACTTTTATATCCTTATGAATAATTTAATATTATTGATATGTTCATCATATAGCCTCCACTCTCAGATGAGTTACTAGGATTGATGAGTGGTTTGTTGAGAGTAAGCACCACATGTTGCATAATTATTTCTGTTAATATTGTGAATTCGACTCAAGATTTCCAACATCGTCTTTTGAATTTATTCACCACCCAACTAATTTTAGATTTTATAAGATTCATAATTGAAGCCCAAAGCCTAGCTCCAAGGTCAATTTGGTTATTTTGTGAACCCTGGCCCAAGTTTGTTGAGGGGGTAGCTGGGAAGATGATCCGATCGAGAAAAGGTGGTGGTGGGCTGCGACTGATGAGGGAGCACGTGGAGGTGAGCCTCAAGCTCGGGGCGAGGGGAGCTTAAGCTTTGCACCACATGTCGAGCTCGGGTAAAGGGGAGGCTCGCGACCCTACACCCCATGATGAGCTCGAGGACGTGCGTAGAGCTCGATGCAAGGAGAAGCCAGCTCCCGTGCACCCCCTAGTGAGCTTTAGGATGTGCGCCCCATAGCGAGCTCGAAGCAGCGCAACCCCATGGCGAGGATGCGGCCTTGAGGTGGATGAGGAAGATGCAACTCTTACTCGTGTTAACGGAGCCCTCTAGGACCTTGGGGAAGGTGGAGGGACTTTTTTTTATTGGTGACATATGTTGTTGGATTTGGCATTTAATTTGCATTATATAGTATTTGTGAACATAACTATTGTACTTGTTTAATCGTTAAGTCATGTATATTAACTCATCTCTAGCAGACGTTGCCTCAAGGTATATTTTTGCTCATGTACTAGAGTTGGTCTTTTACCAACTTTAAGGGGATGTAAAGTATTCAAGGTAACATTCTTGACGAGGGGACATTGCCGCAAGGGTTCATGTCCGGAGTTGGTACTTTACCAACTTTAACGGGATAAAAGGTTTCCTAGGCAACATTTTTAAGGGATCTCAATGAAGTTTTGTTTATGGACTCTCGAGGCAACAATGACTTTTGCTTTTAAGGCAACAACGATTTTTTACCTCTACGGTCCTCTTGAAATTTCGAATTTTCCTCAAAAAAATATGAATTTTTATTTATTTTTTTATTAATATCAACAAATTGAGTGGATTTTAACTAACAGATGAACATATTTGTTGGATGAAAACAAACGTCAAGATTACTAAGTATAACTTTTTCAAACTATAGAAAATTTATATGTAATTACACCAAAATTTAGATGAAAACGGTGTAAGTAACCCTTTTCTTATAGTTTATATTGTAGGTAGATTTCAACAAAATGTACACATCAAACAAATTCATGTGTAAAGGAATACCAATCTTATGGACTTCTTATATATCTTGAATTATGAATGGATGTACTTTAACATGAGTCAAATCACAAACGGAACTAACCTATCCTTTGAATTCAACAATAGACCATTTCTCAATCAAGATTAGACAACCACTGTCCTTTGAAACTTGAAAAGCCTTTTGATGGTTCTCATAAAAAATAGGTAATCATATTTTAAGAGTATGACATATTGTGTTTTTCATTTGACTGAGAGTACGATTGAGAAAATATATCAATTAACATGTTTTATGAGTTTTCTATTTATAATGGTGTCACAAAGATTTGTAATCCGATTCTTTTTTATTTTTATTTTTACTCTATTATCTTATCAACGAATGAAAAAATATATTAAGTCACTATTCATATCACCAACTGATGATAAGATAGAAACACATAATTATCTTTAACTACGCGCAACAAGCATTCAACATTTATTGGTCATACTGTTGAACTCTGAATGCTTACTTTAGAAGTTTATTTTCTCTATATAATAAGATCTAACATTCATATTTGAAGAGATTTAAAAAAACATCTTATACATTACCTATATTAATGTTTTTTTCTTGCATTCTAACCTTTTCATTTTTTGTCATAGAAGAAGAGTATGCATCTCATTTTTACTTTAGAAATTATTTTCCTACGTTTAACCACGACATTAAAATCATAATAAATACTTTCTACCTCAATCTAATAAAATAAAATAAATTTAAATTTTAATCATAATTAAACATTTGCAACGTCTTTTAGCTATGATTTAATGTTTTTTCCTTACCTCTAAAACCAACGTCTAATAGTCTTATATAGTCGTAGTTAATTACTATGTGTAATAATGTGTTTATATTTTTTTACTACAGTAATTAATTACGATTAAAAAAAATCATATCCGTTCTAGTGTTAATTGCATTCTAGAAGTACCAAATCGAATTAAATAAAAAAAAAATGCAAATAACTAATTTATGAGAAATTCTGCGTCGAACAGATGATGTTAAATTTCTTGGGCCGTTTTGAGTTATTTGTTTCACCTTACAAAGAATATCAGATGTAAGAACGAAAAAAACTATACTCATCTTGGGCCTCATTTGTCAGATGTAAGAACGAAAAGAGGAAAGCTAAGAATTATTTGTCTTAAATAGTTTTTTTTTTTTAAGGATATTTTACAACGAACTTCTCTAATATTTATTATAATTATAAATACTCCAACGTCGTTTGAAAAATTATAAATACCCATCTAAAATTACAAATATCCTAACAAATATTTCGTTGTGATAGCTATTGTAGGGGGATATTTGTTAGGATATTTATAATTTAAGGGATGTATCTATAATTTTCAAATAACAAAAAATATTTATAAGTAAAGCACTCATCAAGAGAGCCCTTGTAATTTACCTTTTGTTTAATAAGTGTTTGTCTTAAATAGTTAAATGTCTCGGATGTAAAAAAAAAAAATCAAAAAATTTTAAATTTATGTTCTTAATTCAATTTCATGCATTTGAAGAAAATAAAAGTGATAATTACAACCATATTTTCTAAGTTTTGGCCTAATTAAAAGTAGATTGAATTGGCTGAGGTTTGAAGAATCACATCTTTTGATATTAACGATTGTTGAATTAACCTTTTAATGAAATTAGTCGTTGTTGCACTCGATCCTCTCAAGTATATAAAAAAAGAACTATGGTGTGAGAAGACGAGGAAAAGAAATCCGTGAGAGAAACAAACGTAAAGTGAGATGAGAGAAAAAATAAAATATAGTTATACATTTATTATAAATATAAAAGTTTGTGAGGAAAAAAAAAACAATACATAAGTAATGTGAGAGAGAAATGTGGAGCAGTGGCTTGAGAGAAAAAAAAAATAAAATTATGATATTATTACAAAATATTAAAATTACTATTATGAAAAAAAATTTTGAAAAAAGAAAAAGTAAATTTAGGTATTAAAAAATTGGTACGAGAAAAAAAAAATTTACAATAAGTCCTACAACTGTTTAACAACTCCGATCAGGCACATATTTGACCTAGGAGAAGGTTGTTTGTTGAATCCCGATGTATATGCAGAAATATTTTAAAATTTATAAATAATTAATATTCTTCTTGATAAGTTGATTATCAATCGTGGGATAGTGATTTGAGAAAGTTTGAAAGATATTTTAGTAAATTCATTGAAAAATGTTGAAATTACTATTGTGATCAAGGTTTATTGAAGAGAAGAACTGAGTTAAAAGATAAATTTAAATATTTAAAAATTAGTGTGATAATAAAGTTTGCTTAGTATAAACTAGGGGTGCAAGGTGAGCCGAGCCGGCTCGCGAACTGTCGTACTATAGACGCAGCGTAATTTAAGTACAAGCGTAATAAAAGATGCATGGATCTCCTGCAAATTGGGCCACAAAGTCCATCATGTCTCTCTGTGTCAGTGGTAGACAACAGTTCATTCGGCCCAAGGTTGGGTAAGGGCCCAACGTGAAATTGGTTTGTATAGTAACTAAAAAAATAGTTAATTTTTGTGATGGTTTTTGGTTATAATACCCATTTAAAAAAAAAATTGTTTTTTTTTAAAATAAATTTTTTATTTAATAATAATAAATTTATAAAATTTAAAACGACGCTTCTAGCCCGATAAAACTTAAAATCATGTATTTCTAGTCTCAAAAAATATAATTTTGCGACTTTTTAATCCCAAAATCACAACGCCTTTTTAGTCCCAAAACTATAATACACAAGACTTTTTTGGACTAAAAATTAGTGATTATGAGGTTTATGGGACTAAAATCAATACCTTCTATAGTTGTGGTAAAAATTCTGCCCTTATTTTTTTTTTCTTGAGGTAAGAGCAGTGAATTTTTTTTATTAATTAAAATAAATCAATTACAAGTAAAAACTATTACAATAATCATATCCTACTCAATAACACATACTATTACAATAAACAATAACTCCTACTATGCAGTAGACCAAATTCAAACCCGTGACCTCTAACATCATGGGGCCTCAACTTTGCCAATTGAGTTAGGTCTTATTGACAATTTTACCTTTATTTTATCAGATTTAAAAAAACATTTTGCCTTGAAATTGGACTGTCATCTCTTGAACTCTTCCATGAACTAATTTGTATTGTTGGACATGTTTGCACGCATGTTTTGGGCTCTCATCACACTTCACCAACACATCCACAACCGTGAAAATGAGCAAACCTTTTTTATGAAAATTGACATATATATATATATATAACCCAACTACCACAAAAAATATGTCTGTAGTGTTTGGATTCATTTTCTAAGTGTTTTGTTGTGTTTTGTGGAGATAGAGAGAGAAAAACAAAGATAAATAAGTGTGTGTTTGAGATAGTGTGTATGTTTGGTTTTGTTTTTTGAGATAATTTAAAATAAATATTGTATGTTTGATGTTGTGTTTTGAGAAACAAAAATTACCGTTCATTGTCAAATCATGTCTTTTATATATATATATATATATATATATATATATATGTATATATATATATATATATATAAAGATTGTACGTTTAATGTTGTGTTTTTTGAGACAAAAATCACTGTTCATTAACAATTTATTGTCAAATTATGTATTTTTTATATATATTTATGTATATGTGTGTGTGTGTGTATATATATATATTTTTATGTTAAATAGTTCAAAACACCTAGATAAGGTATTTTTGTAAGATGACAAACATTGGATATGTTTTAACTCATCTCGGGGACAACTTGAAAAATAGTGGTCAAGTTTATTTAGTTTCCCTCCCAAAAACTAACTCATGTGCCTGTGTGGTTTTTCGTCAAAACTCACAGACAATTACTGGAATGATCATTTTTTTAGGGGTAATTACACTTTCTTCTTCTGAAATTTGATGTAATTACATATAAAATTTTGTGATTTGAGAAATTATATTTAATACTTTTGAATTTATTCTTGTCTAACAAATAAGTCTCTCAATTAGTCAAAATTCACTGAATTTGTTGATATTAAAAAATAAAAAAAATTATATTAAACCTTAATTGACTTGTTACTTATTTGTTGCAAATCAAATAAATTTTTTATGATCAAATTACCCATCATATGTCTTCACACGATAATACATGTGAAGAGGTATATTTCACCATTATAAGTAGTTTAGTCCGAAAAAATTAATTTGACCTAAATACATCAGTAGTCAGTCAATCGATGGTAAATATCAATTCTTATTCAGTTTTTTTTGTTAATATCAACATATTTAGTGAATTTTGACTTACGGATGGACTTATTTGTTAGATGGAAACAAAACCATGTAATTTTTCAAACCACATGGGGTTTACGTATAATTACATCAAACCTCAAGAAAATGGAGTGTAATTATATCCCTTTTTGTTAAAAATCGAACAAAATAGAGAGGGAAATCAATGACCAAATTTTTAAGTGATTGAAATTGAATTAATGGTAAGCGTATAGGGATAAAAATGCTAAAATGTATTTACTGTCATATATATAGATGGGGTGATATTTTAGGAATTAATACTCTAATTATAGGGATGACAAATTATAACTCTTAATTCAATAATTTTTAGTAGTGGTGTTAATATGGGTTCCAACCCAACCTATCTAGTTTTGGATTAGGTCGGATTTAATAATTTTATCTGGATTAAATGTGGTTGAATTTGAACTAAATTAACTATACCATATTGGTTATACATGGGTTCTAATAGGTCTTAAATGGGTTCTAAATGAGTTTTGTTATATTTAAGTATTTATTAGTCAATCAAATGTTATTTTTAATAAGGAAAAATTATTTTTTTAATCCGTTAAGTATACCTAATATTAATTTTAGTCCTGTAACTATGCTATTTTTTTAAGTCCTGTAAGTTTCAAAATCTAATGAAATTTAGTCCTCCAGTGGTAGGTTTTTTTTTTTTTAGCCGGAAAGATGACATGGCGCGCCAACTGAATATTTTTTTAGGAGTTGGAAGACATGTTGGGGATTTTTAAACTTATGTGGCAATTGAGATGGAAGATTTGTTGAAAATATTTTAAATTATATTATAATTTATAAAATTAAAATTATTATTTAAAAAAAACTTTCATCCACAACCCCCCCCCCCCCCCCCCCCCGATGCAACCCCGCCCCCAGGACCCCCACCCTAAGCCCAAAAATCCAGCTGCCCCCTGGCTCGCCGTCGCCGGAGTTGTTCCTCGCTCTGCCTACCCTCCTCCCTACGCCCAGCGACCCCCTGTCACGTGGGGCGACACGAGTAGAAGCTATGGTGGGCGGCGGCGTCGCCAAATTCGGAAACGTCGTCGCCCATAGGTGAGGAGAGAGGTGGAGGGCGACCTTGATGATGGGTGTCGCCGTCGCTTAGTGGTGAGAAGACCGCGATGACGCACCCACCTCTGCATGCGGCGACGACCATTTAAATTTTTTTTATTAATTTATGTAAAAAAATTATAAAAAAATTAAGAAAATTTAAGTTTCTTAAAGAAAGTTAAAAATATTTTTTAAAAAATTAAGAAAATTAATTTACCTTTTTTAAATATATAAATAATATAAAAAAGAATTTAATATTATATATATAAATCACCCAGTCAGCTTCAAGCTTATGTGGCTTAGCTACATACATGGGATATTTGGCTGGACACTAAGCAAGAAAATCACACGCGTACAATTTATGGCTAAAGTTCAAAAGTTGGCTGGAAAATTACTAAAAAATTATATTTTAGACTAAATTTCATCATAGTTTAGAACTTACAAGACTTAAAAAAATTGGCATAGTTATCGAACTAAAATTAATATTAAGTATACTTAACAGACTGAAAAAAATAATTTTTCCTTTTAATAATATCAAGCAATTGATGAAATATATTACTATGATCGTAAGTTCAATGTTAGTTGTGCGTTTATTTCATTTCAATTAGATCATATACCCCATATGGTTTCTAATGGGTCTTGAATGGTTTTCATTATGTTTATATTTTATTTATCAATCAAATGTTATTTTTAATAATATCATGCAATTTTCATATTTTGATTAAAAATATTATTTTTTTAGTATATAATACTATACAGTTTAAAGAAAGATACTACAATATTCATGATTATAAAGTATCTCTTAAATTTTCTTTTAATTCTGGTAAGCATGATAGCCTATAATTCTGGTAACCTATGATGCATGGATACGGACACCATACGATACAGACACGGTGACACGAAAAATATAATAAAATTAGAACACGGCATGGCACTGTGCCACTGACACAGCTATATATAATATTATATATATATATTAATATATATATATATATATATAATATTATATAGCTGTATATTAATTATATTCTCAATTTCTCATAAAACTAAAATATCAATATAAAAATATTAAGATAAAATATAAAATAAGCATTAATTACATCTATATTTTTATTCAAATGTGGCTTAAAAAATATATATAATCAGTTTATTGCTTCTTAAGAGTGTTCATTCATTAAAATCATAGAACATAATCGAACAAAAATTTCAATAAATAAATAAACAATCGAGCAATATTGAGAAAGCAATTACTAAAGGCTAAAAATTTATAATTATATTTGACATCATAATGACATACATAATTTAAAACTTAGTAAACTATATTTGATGACAGTTCAAAGTTCTATAAAAAAAAAAATTATAATTGTATTGAATTCAATAATATCCAAACCGATCCATTTTCAACCCGATATATTTATAACCTATATATTTGAACTCATTTTGAACCCAATCCCATCTCAACCCAACTCAAACCACCCATTTTCCATCGGAGTTCTCTAACTCGTCGGAAGTTGCTGACATATATGAAATTAGG
Organism: Sesamum angolense; assembly: GCA_034509725.1. Taxonomy (NCBI): domain Eukaryota; kingdom Viridiplantae; phylum Streptophyta; class Magnoliopsida; order Lamiales; family Pedaliaceae; genus Sesamum; species Sesamum angolense. Next base: position 5,370,349 of record JACGWL010000006.1, on the reverse strand, counting down.
GTTTTAAAATTGGAATTTTACTGATTAAGCATCCAATCAGCCCTCCCAATGACGTAAGCAATTACTAAAGTATATTTTATGCCCTACATATGTTAGGGAAGATGGTATTTTAAAAACTGCAGTTACAAAATATTGGCGATTTCAACACTCTGCTTTTCCCCCATTCATTAGCTTATGTGTATTAGTACTTTGTTTTCACTTGGTACATGACTTGCATATATAATGCCAATTTAACTTAATTATTTGTAATAGCATAAACTAACAACAATGTATAAAATACAAAAAAATAAGTGTTAAGATAAACTAATATTTGTATACATATATTGTATAAGTGTCAAAATGCTGTATAATTTTTTACATTTTGACTTTATAAAATAGAGACCAAAATATTATTCACAAACTATGCAACAAGTTCACAAAAATTAGCATCAACTTGAGTTGTAGTTTCTAAAATGTCACCCCCTAACATACAGGGCATAAAATACAATTTAAACATCAATTAGATAGCTAGAGGGCTAATTGGATGCTCCGCCAATAAAAATCTCAATTTTAAAAAATCCTAATTTCATGCACTTTTCAGCTAATTATAACTATATATGGATCGGAGTCCTCTAATTGCAAAAAAATACTAAATTATGGGTTATATAGTGCTATGCTTGTAACTAGAGTCTTAAATTTCCATCTTCCTAACATACATAACAGTAAATATAATTTAGCCCGTACAAATAATGTAATTATTCCTAAATAGAGTATATTCAAAGGAAATTAGTGTAATGTGAGGTATTATTAGCTATATTATAATGTGATTAATATATAATTTTTTTTAAAAAAAATCAATCCTAGTACTATAATACTTATAATCACTAGATATGCTCGGACATAATTTGACTAAGAAATTTTCCATTCCGATAATCACATACACACACACACAGAATCTCTCTCTCTCTCTCTCACACACACTCACACACACACACGCATAAAGCACATAGAGCGTCCATAAACCATTCGAAACATTCCTTTTCCTGCTTTTTAAGCCACTTGAAAGAAAGCAGGTTCTTTTTTACTTCTAAAACACTTTCTTCCTTCTTCTTTACTCCTCCTCGCGGCCTCTTCATCACCGGCCCCCGGCCATGGATACAGCTGCTCAATGGCCTCAGGTGCACCAAACCCTCACCTTTAACATCTCTTAATTTTTGTATGATTTTTGTTACATTCTTGATCCAAAATTGGATGAGATATTCATACTTCATAGCTTGAACTACCCACCTTTTTAGGCCCTTTACTTTAATTCCCTTTTCCCTTTTTTTTTGTTCTTTGTTTTTTGGTTCTTCTCATGTTGTTGTACTTCACTTCACTTCACTTTCTCTCTTTTGCTCAGTGGTAGTGAAAAAGATTGAATTTGTTATTCTTGTTTTTTGTTCTTTTTCCCTTGTTCTACTGTTGTTTGTGATCTATGTAAAAGTGCAAATCAGCTGCAGTAGCAACTTTATTTCTCTCCTACATGCATCTTCTTTTGATCTGAGAAATTAGTGGTCATTTTCTTTGTTTGATCTTCACCTTTTGGTGTCTCTCTAGTGCTGGATATATATATATATATATATATATATATATATATATGTATATATAATTTGTATTAATCTCTTTTTCTGGGCTTTTTTTAGGACATAGTGGTGAATCCAATGGATGAGATAATAACATGTTCAAAGCCCTCAGTGGAGAGAAAAGTGAGGCCTCAGAAAGAACAAGCCTTGAACTGCCCTAGATGCAATTCCACCAACACAAAGTTCTGCTACTACAACAACTACAGCCTCTCTCAGCCTAGGTATTTCTGCAAGACATGCAGAAGGTACTGGACTGAAGGTGGATCTCTGAGGAACATCCCTGTTGGAGGGGGTTCAAGAAAGAACAAGAGATCTTCATCCACCACTATTAATAACAACAGCAGCAGTATTTCTCTATCATCAAATTCATCCAAGAGACTCCCTGATTTAGTCCCCCAACAAAACCCTAACAAGCTCCAGGCAGTAGTTGAAACCAGCCAAGATCTCAACCTGGGCTTCTCAGCCCACCACCATGACTTCAAGACCATAACTGAAATGATCCAAGTTCCAAACTTTGACAGCAGCACCAAGCTTGAACTGCAAAACCCTTCTTCTTCTTCACCAGCCAACTCTCTGGAGCTCTTGACTGGACTCACCACAGCAACAACAACTTCAAGGGGTTTGAGTTCATCATTCATGGCGCCATTACTGCAGCCGGTCGTTACGACAACTGATCTCAACACAGTTTACTCATCAGGGTTCCCTAATTTGCCTGATTTCAAACCTTCTCTCAACTTCTCCCTTGATGGGCTCGGGAGCAATTACGGGAGTTTCCAGGGGGTACAAGAATCAAATGGGAAGCTTCTTTTCCCATTTGAAGACTTGAAACAGGTCTCCAGCAACACAAGCACTGATGCTGAACAGAATAGAGATCAACAGCAAGGAGCTGACTCCACTGGGTACTGGAGTGGAGTCATAGGTGGAGGATCATGGTAAACACCTCACTCAGCATATATTCCAGTAATTAATCATATTCAAATATATATATTTATAATTATTTTTTAAAAAATTTCTTAGTGTCTTCTGGTGGGGTGATCATGCTTGTTTGGAATATCTCTTCAAAAAAAAAAAAAAAAAAACTAACTTATATATATATATATATATATATATATATATATATATATATATATATATAGGGTTATATGTCTTTCCTCTCTTTTCTTGATTATTAAGTCTAATTATCTATAATTAGCCCTTGATGATGATGATGGTGATGGAGATTGAAGCTTGTTTTAGAAATGGCTTCATGATGATGAGTTTACTAGCTATGAGTTAATTGGGATGCTGTATAGTGATGGGAATGAAGAAACAAAGCCCGGATTTTTGAAGGCGAAAAGGGCTGTATGCATGATCAGATTATTACTACAAAGTTGTCTGTATTATCAAGAAAAGAGAGGCAAGAGAGAAACCCCAGTGTTGTTCACTGTCATTTGGTTGCATGCTATAAACTAGAATAATCAAATTATTATTATGTATAACTGGATTTTTTGTATTATATATATGAGCTTTTTGTGGTGCATGAGAGTCTCTTTATTTTCTTCTTCAATGGTAATTCTGTTCACCGTGGGGAAATTTTTGCCCGAACTTGGCTCGATCGAACTTAAATAAATTATATGGCAAGTGCAATACACTTATCATGTGATTGGTGTACAGGTTTGGAAAAAATGATCAATCATAGCAAATGTATTATACCTTGCTCTATGATTGAATTGATTCGATCGAATCAAGTTCGAGCAAGACTTTTCCTGACAATGGTGGCATAATTGAAACCTGTTACAAAGTACAAACATGAACACCTTTTTCTTGTTTTAAGCATGTTTGGGATGATCAGCAGTCCCACCACCAGCATTGCGGATGTATATTGTTCAAGGCAAGCCAGGGGTTTGATTTCATAGATTGTGTTGCATGTGTCTCCAACATTTTGTAATTTGATGAGATAAATAAATTGGTGTTTTGTCGAAATTTGTTTCAAACATCTTATAAAATATTTAAATTTTATTGTAAACATAAGTGTTTGGATAATGAGTTTATAAAATATTAGTATAAGGAGTTGTTTAATTTTATAAAATAATTTAATTAGAAATTCTTACTTTTTTTAAGAAAAAAGAAAAAAGAGAAAGAGATTATAACTTATAAGCTAATAACAATATTTATTTTCGGAATTTATAATTTATAAGCTCTTCTTTTCTTAAAAGATTATGAATGGTACTTATTTTGTGTCAATGAAGCCCTCTCAAACACTTGACAACATTTTATAAGTTTTTAAAAATCTTAGGGAGAATTGCATTGTACTCTCATATTGAGATTTGACGTAATTACACCTAAATTTTTTATGATTTAAAAAATTACATTTAGTACACATAATGTTTGTTTTTATATAACAAACAAATTCCTCTATTAGTTAAACTTCATCGAATTTATTGATATTACCAAAAGAATTGAAAGAAAGTCTATATTTATCTCAATTGACTTATTACTGACCTATTGCAAGTCAAACAAATCTTTTTAATCAAACTACCCTTGTACATTTTCACACGCTAAAGTGTGTGAGGAGATATATCTTCACCCTTATTATAAGGGTACATTGATCAATAAAGATTTGTTTGGACTGCAACAAGTGAGTAATAAGTCAATTGGGAGTAAATATAAATTTTCATTCAACTTTTATGCTAATATATAACCAAAATCTATGAACTTCGACTAACAGAGAGATTTATTATTAAATACAAATAAATATTAAAAATACTATATATAATTTTCAAACTTATACGAATTCATATATTAATTACACAAAATCTTAAAAAATGTTATGATAATCATCCCAAAAATCTATAATAAAACAAACAAAATCCTTTAGGCAATTTGTGTAGGTGGTAGTTTGTACTAGAGAGGTGATTCTTGGAAAAAGGTCAAGGTGTGATGACCTACTAGGCTTGTGGGTCGAAACAGGTGTGAAGTGTGTGAAAGACTCGTTCAATTCAGTCACATTCGTCGTAGCCAATTATGTATGTATAGGTGGATTTGATTGGGTGTTGAATGGGTGTGATGATGAGTTCCCCCATGCCATGTTCCCCCCCCTCTTCTCTTGAAAGATCTGAAGAAACCCTACTGCTTTTTGGGGGGGGGGGGATGGGCCCCACAAACATTCCCCTAGGCAACTGTGCTGCTGCTCAGGAATAATAATCCCCACCCCCCCCCCACTTACTCAATCTCCATCTGATTAGATCTACACCGCTGCCTACAATATTTAATATTATATAATTAATCAATTCATCTGAGTTGCTGTAAAGCACTATGTGGGGTGGTGCCATAATCACCACCCTTGAAGTGCAGCAATCCAACACCGTTGATGGAGGGAGGCCTGTGTATAGGCGATGTGTGGTTCCCAGTTTTTCATACTCAATTATATATGCTTTGCTTTCTTACTTCCTCTTTATGGTGATTGGATGATGAGGCAGAGGCAGACCGAAAGCTGCTTCACTGCTCAATCATTTTGCCTTCAACCCTATATTTTGCTTATGAAATTCACTGATTCCTAATCAAGAATATTAGGTGTCGTTGCCGCACAATGCTTGCACACTATATACACCGTAAATTTTACAATGAGTATGGAGAAAGTATAATCAGCATAATACTATATTAACGATTCATTTAAAATTAAAGGATTGAAGTGTATACTTGATAGTTTAATATTTATTTTACAGTGACATAAATCACCAATTGCGGTGAAAAGTGACTTCCTTTTTAATAGCATCAATCAACGTAACAAATGTAACGTACTTGTTAGGTTATTTACTCAAATTTATTAGGAAAAAATTTGACTTGGTGCAATGATATTGGAATTATTTTTGGAACACCCTTTTTAATTTTGCCGAAGAAACAAATGTATGTTAGCCACGTGCATACAATCGTACCAAACTAATTAAAAAAAATTGATAAAGTAATATAAATACAAGTATTTGGAATGTTATGACATTATAAAGTAGCCAAAAAAGAATGAAAAAAAGAAAAGAAAAGGGTGAGAGAAATTGGAGCATCTAAGATGTGTGCGCGCGCCGTACAATTTTATCGTTTTGCCAGTTCTTTGGAGCACGTTCCTTTGTTTCTGCAGTATAACGGCCACCAAATATAAGACGACAATGCAACTGCTCTCCATGTGCTGCTGGCTGCGACTGCACTAACAACTAACAAAAACCTGATTTCCCAAATCCCCCTGCCATTCCTGCTTCACCCTCGTTTTCTTACGCCCTGCACACCTTTTCTTTTCAATACAAGAAGAGGGAAATTCCACTACCACTACTACTACCACCCACTCCAAAACCTCAACCTGCATTCAGCACATTGTGTAGGTAGCGACACCGTTGGTCACTGACTCGTCTTCCTTTGAGGAAAACGGTGTCGTTCCGTTGTTGGGTTTTAGCGGAACCAACATGGCATTGACTAATGGGTCGGAATGCAACCACATGCACAAACTTAAGGATCACAGGACAATGAAATGTAATACAACGGATTGACTTGTTATGAAAAATAAACCGCAATGTTCTCTCAAACAAGCAGGGCCTCTAAGAACATCAGTGCAACAAATGCGATCAAAATGAATCCCAAGTCTCTTTAACCACAATTTATAAAGGTGAGAAAGAAGATTGTCCCCTGTATCTTACAATTCCCTAAACTTAATGGGAACATAATCAACTCAACAAAGATAAGCCACTCCACTAGCAATCCCCTTGATAAGGGGAAAAAAGCAGCTACTTTAAGGTTCTGTATCTATGGAATAAAGTGAAAGAAAATTTATAATGTATGCAACCAACAGAAATTGATTTAGAGGGTTCATACAGAGAATATCCAGCTTCCGTGAGGTTTACCACTAAATACTTGGCAAAGTGACATTTATCCTTTCCGGCCCCCGAGCTGCACCACCGCAAAAGTTTCAACAACTGTATTGACGAAAGACATTGGAGCTGAAGGTAAAGGTGCGGTGGAGGTTAAGGGACCAATCATTGATCGGCATTGATTCCAAAGATACGAACTTTGTGCATATGAGGGAACTTGGCAACCACCAGAATGAAAACCGCTAGTGTGTTGAAGAAGAGCATGGGATGTTGATAGTCAGTTGTGTGTGACGCTATCAAGTACCTGCCACGAGGACACAAAAATAAGCCACAAGAAAGCATGCAGAAGATTCTGTCCATAGAAATTTCTTTGAACTAATTAGTCAAGCCACCGGGTGTGCAGAAAAATGAAAATAGATGGTTCCTCTTTGATTAATCAGAAAAGGATATTCCATTTCAAGTGTGAAATCTTTGAAACCCATGTATGGTTAACAGCAAAAAGAGAAGAAATAATCAATGTGCCTTTGTCATCAAGGAGGAAGTACAGGAAACTTAAACATAAGAAGTTCATCTTGCAAGTTGAGGAAAACATGAAGAGTCGAACAAATGAACAAAATACCTCAGCAAGGCAAGAGATAAAATGTCATGCAAAAAGATTATGCATTGAACAACATATAAAACCAAATATGCAGAGGGAGTCAGAATGCATAATAAAATCAGTTCGAGGAATTAAAAACCCACCATCAAGAACCCAAAAGCCGTTTCTACACACATACATACATATGTATATATACATAGATCTCTGAAACAGGCATCATATGCATGCAAGATTCGATTTAGGAAGTAGGAAATACATACAAAACAGGAAGTGGCTCTGTTCATCAAGTAAGATCACTGAGAATTTTGTTTAACACTCACACGCCAATCTCCAATAACTTATTTTGCGTTTTAGTGAGACCCTTCTACCATTTGCATTCACATATACAAGTCAAACATCAGGGACTAACTTGTGTAATATATAATATTACTGCTTTACATTCAAAATCAAGTACATCAAAGTGTAAGTTCGCATTTCACGTTTTGATCAATGTTGCGCCAAGATCTTGCCTTTAGAAACCCTGGTTGTATTCCAATACCTTAATAAATTTAACACAACTTAAATGTAGTCCACGAATTGAAAACATATTATGACTCGCTCAGAAGATTAGCAGAAGACAAAAAGACAATGAAGTATGAAAACACAAACTAGAAGAGAAAGAGAGAGTGACTGCAAGAGAAAATAAACCAGAGTGTAACTATTAAAGTGCATCATAACGGGGAAAAAGCAGCTTAAAACAAAAGGAAAAATGATATATGCACATACAAATCACTCAAATGCCTCTTGAATTATTTTATGGACAACTGTACCACAACCACCAAATCACAAGCACATAAGCTGTTGACTGATTTAATATATTCAGCTTCAAAAGATGAGAAACACCTTAAGAAGTGAGCTCCACTTATTTACGTGATGTTGGGGCATTAGCAATAGAATGATAATAAACAAGCATACGCAAACTAGATGTAAACCGTTCACGTAACAATTGTTTATGAACCCATGAAATGGCATGTACTCATTCACTCACTAACTCAACCATGCAACAAGCTAATAAAGCCTACTACAAACAAGACCTGGAAGTAAAACAAACTTGCCACTAATACTCTACGTGTACTGGCTAACAGAACACCAATGCTGAATGCAGGATGGAAGATATATTCATAACTCCAAGGAGACATATCCTCCTAAGGTATACTTGGCATCACAAACAAGGAAGAGAGCAGGAGGACTCTGAGCCTTCCCCAAAAAGAGGTAGAGTTGTGCATTCTGAGGGCTTGTCCCACCTTCCCAATCCTATCCTCACTCTAGAGCATCATTCCTTCCCATAAGATGGAATCTTAAGCTCAAAGGAAACAAGCACGTTGATGATAAAACTATTACCATTAATACCTAACCAGAAAAGACGTGTGGACAAGACACAATTCAAGCTGATCTTTTATCATTAACAAAGGCACACAAACTGATCCATAGATGATGTAAAACTACAAGAAATAGCACTTTCTGAGCAAATGTGGCATGACTAACCAGTGAAGAAACCCAATTTAAGAAAAGTGACAGAATGCTTACAGCACTACAGGTACGACTGTCAAAAACTTCCTATTACGAGTGAGTTGCTTGCCATTATCTATTTGCTCCCACCAAGTCAACCTATTGTAGATACCTTGATCATCGGCAAATGGCGTCCCCTTCTTCCAATGAAAGAACTGATAGGTTACCTGAACACAAATCAGAAAAGTTTACCTAGTTACATAAATAAAGCACTTCCAACGCAGAAAGGCTCCAAAAGCACTTTATAGTTGAAACTGAAAGTTTTTGTGCACCTTGTTCTTTAGTAATTCAGTTACTAACTTACTAGTAATTTAAAAAGATTTATAATCAACCATCTTGATTCAGTTCTTTTAGAGTCAAAATATATCTTGATGAGGCATGATGGACTAAGATATCAGGTAGCCTCTGGAGGGGGAGTGGGGGGAATTTAAAAAAGTTTTCACATGCTGCCATTGTTTTTACCCAAGAATCCCACAAGGCTGAGGAAGCAATATGATCTCACTTGGTTATCCAATTAACAGAAGACATAAAAAGACATCAATACAAACTTGGATGAAGAAGTTTCTGACTTGAGATATGCAAGAAGCTCACACCCTCTTGTGAATGCCATTGGCATTTGAGGAGAAAATATCACATCCAAACACTTTTTTCAGCTAAATTAGAAAACATAGCCCTTTTCATTTTAGCTGCTAGACACCCGAAGTAACCGTTAGAACAAGTAAACTGGATTTAATTATTTGGTTAAAGATTATTTAGGATAGACAAAATCTAGGAAAGTGACTGATAGACTCCAGGTGAATGTATACCGGTCAAGTCTCGTCTTTGAAACATCATGTAAAGGGTGTGGCTCTGTAAGCCGAACAAGGATGGAGTAAATATATGAAGGGTTGATTGAGTGGGAAATTTTTTAGTAGTCCAGTTCGATCACTTCTGAGGCTGATATACTTTTTGACACCTAGTTCCTCAGCATAATCAATCTATCTGATGCATGTTCAATTAAATGTAATTCTCAAAGTCCAATCAAATGATACAATCAACCATTGCAAAATCAACTCTCATAAACTCAAGTTTGCAGAACTTATCATGTTAGAACCAATTCTCCCAACTATTTGTCAAAACCATAAGCCCCATAATCTTCTACCAACACACGATTCCACAAAAATCAACTGCCAAAGAAAACTAATTTCCACTATTAACTCATGCAAACGATAAAAGTCAATTCCATGATATGTGCTAAACCATTCTGCAACCTTAGAGATACTCCAATTTTGACATGAAAGAAGAAGATTTAATTGCATAACTCCTTCCGCCGACTAAATCCAAGAGAGCAATCGGTATCCCTAAATCGCTCTCCAATAAATACTGACATAATCAAACTCTAACTTGCATCGGCATGGCCACTCACAATTCAATCCTCATGACATAAAACAATTAAAAACATCATTAAAGAGCACTAAAATCAAATTACTGTTAAGAAACGTCATCACCTCACCTCATAGCTAACCGATGACAACCCAAGCCCAAATAAACAACAAAACCCTACCAATCAAAACAGGAAACAAGTCCCCCAAACAAGACAATCATCAAACTGCATATAGCATCACATACGCATGATCAGAAACAAAAAGAAATCAAAACTATGCAATGCGAAAGAAACGTACAACAAAATGCGACAGATGAACGACGGTCCACGCTATGCCTGGCGAGCAGCCGAAAACAGAGAGCACCACTAGCCACGAGAAGAACAATATCAGGATGTAGGTTGTCCATACACCTGGGTACGTAAACCACTCGGTGTTCCGATTCAGATCCGTCGGCATCACCGCCCGCACGTACAAATTCGCCATCTCCGGCAACTCCCTCCTCAAATTTCTTCGATATATATCAAGTAGGCGCAAAATTTTTCTTTATTCCCCGAATTTTCTGATCCTATGAGGAACGATAAAACAAAAATTGCTGATAGCAAGTAATTTGTGATTCGTGTATATATATAAATAGAGAAGATCAGAGAGAAGGGAGGTGGGCGGATGTAAGGGTCAAACCATTTGACCGAAGGGAAGGCAAATTTGATTGTTTGATCAAGTTGTTGGATGGTCTTTTGAGTTTGATGCTTCTTACATTTGTCCATATTCTTTTATTTATTTATTTTTGTTAATTAATTTAAATTATTATTTTTTATTGTAAGTTTAAGTTTATAAAATATTAAATATTTTATTATTAAAAATGAATTAATCTAAGTACTTTAGTAGAATACAATTATAAAACATAACATCTTAACAGTAACAAATTATGTAATAAATATTAGGATAACATACAATTAATATCCCTGAAATATTTATCCTACATCAATTGTCCCTTAAAATATTAAAATATTAAAAAAAAAAAGAAACCCTTACTTTTGATTTTTAAGCTTTAGAAGTCCATTTTACTCTTACCAAAATTGTTTTGTGGAAAATAAATAAATAAAATTTTAAAATATCAAAATCACTATCTGCAAAACTTTGTCTAATTATAGTTTTACTTGTTTATCGAATTTTTTTTTTTTTGTAATCTTAAAGTATTTGGACTCATTTTATTTTAATTTTACTTGTTTGTCAAATTAAGTTAATGATAAATTTATACATGTATATTAATACCATATATAAATATATATATATATACTAATTGTATATTTTTTTATTAGTTTATCAGACCCTTTTGTCTTATTAATTATATATTTTTAAATATATAAATATATACATGCATGTATAGATTTATTTTAAATTTGATTTGACAAATGAGTGAAACTAAAATAAAATTAGTTAGGATTATTAAAATAAAAAGAGCTTGATAAATAAGTAAACTTAAAATTAGAAAAAGTTTCGATATAGGGTGATTTTGGCATATTAGAAAGTTTTTCAAAAAGCAATTTTGTAAGGGTAAAAATGGAGTTTTCAAACTTAAAAATTAAAGGGTATGGATTTTAATACTTTAGGAGTATTTGATGTGAGATGGATACTTTAGGGGTGGTAACTGTATTTAATCCTAAATATTAAAGTAAATGAACTTACTAAAATATTATGAATTAATTACACTTATTTAATCCCTTCTAACAATACGAAATTACACTTTCGCTTAAAAACTTTCAAAGTTACACTTGCATCCCTTTCAATAATTCTTCATTTACAGTCGTTCCCCTTTCGTTAAGGTTTAAATGAAAAAATAAACATCAACAAAAGAAGAATTATATAAATTTTTATATTGTTGCTCATTCATCATTCTCCTAGTGATATTTTGGGATAATTACACAGTCCTCCAGTGATTAGTTTGATGTAATTATAAATAGACCTCTTGTAATTTGAAAAATTACATCTAGTACCCATGTCGTTTGTTTCTGTTCAACAAATAGATCTATCTTTTCATAAAATTCAAAAAATTCGTTGACATCAGATAAAAAGTTAAATGAAAAATCATATTTACCCCCGATTAACTTACATATATATTATAGCTCAAATAAATCTTTTATACCAAATTACCCTTATGTATTCACTTCGTACAGGTCTATCTATTTGTTAAATGAAAACAAATGTAAGTGTACTAAATATAATTTTTCAAATCACAGAGAGTCTGCGTGTAGTTATACCAAATTTTATGAGAGGTGGAGTAATTATTCCTAATATTTTTATATATGTACTGAGGAGATAAACGTAATATATAAAGTCAAAATATAATCGTGATAAAAAAATATTGTTGCAGGTAACCATTGAATAAAAGTAGTTGTTGATTAATGAAAAACTAGTAATTGTTTTATTCTTTTTACTTATATCATTATTATATTAGGGATAATTACACTCTCCTTCTCTGATATTCGATCTAACTACACGTAAATATCATGTGGTTTGAAAATTGCATCTAGCATTTTTAATGTTTGATTCGTCTAACAAATAAATTCCTTAATTAGTTAAAATTCACTGAATTTTTTGATATAGACGAAATGAGGTTGACACCAACTCCATCCTCACATGTGACTATAGTTACAGTTAAACTGAGTTACAGATTATCCACACCACAAATCAAACCACAACCAACCGGCTGATACTTGAGAAGGACTCCTCAGTATTAAGTGAGCCAACAAATTGGTTGATGAATGAGAGAGATGGAGAGGCAGGCGGCGGTGTACAGCTGTGGGGCGGCAGATGAGAGCGAAGTGGTCGTTAAGAATCAAAGCTGCTCCGCATACACCTGAATTTGCACGATCCCATTAATTTGCCGGTCGCATTTAAAGAAATGAAAGCTGGCAAAATTATGATGCACAAATCACCAACATTCTCCTGGGGTGAAATTTAATTCAATTGACGAAATTTAAGTCCATAATTTTATAGTTATAGGTTCGCATTCGACAAATATGTGGGTGTTATTCTACTTTAATAGTAAATATCATTTTATTTAATTGTAGTTGTTGACTAGATATAATTATATGATATTGATTATTATATTTGATATTGCTGGCAGCGATCGATTTATTCAATAAACGATACTTCCTAGCTTTCACTTATAAAAAAAATCGCCTACGTTTTTCTATGGAAAATCATATACGACTTCACAAGAAAGCAACAATTAAGAACCATATCCGAATAGGAATATTATTGTAAAAAATCACTCTCTTCAAATTATATATATGTCTTGATAAAGACCAACAATTCAGTATTCAATGAAAATATATTTATAGGTAAAATGCAGATACCCCCAACTTATGGGGTCATTTGCATTTTGCCTCTCAACTTTATTTTTTTCTTATACTTCTCCACCCAATTTTTTGATTTTATTGCATTTTACATTTTTTGAGGAATAATGATGGAATATTCCGTCCGTGTGTGTATACGCGCCTAAGGGCAATTTTGAGTTCGGTAAAATTGTAAAGGTTAAATGCAAACAACCCCCTAACGTATAGAATCATTTGCACTTTGTCTCCCAACCTTTTACTAAAAACAAAATAAATAAATAAAATAGGAAAGATAAAAAAAAAACAAAAAAATAGAGAAAAGTTCAATACATAATTTGCAGATAAATAACTTCACATTAATTACAAGATAAAATCAAATAGAAAAACCACGAACTTTCTGCAATACCAGGTGTGTGAAACCCGTAAACCAAATAAAAAACTTTAATCTTTAATTTACAAACAAAAAACTTCAATATAAATATAAAATTAGCAGAACATTGAAAAGATTGAAAAATTCATATGAGAAAATAAGAAAAACTCACCGACCCAAGTGAAGAGATTGAGCTTCAACAACCTAAATGAAAAAATCATAAAAGAGTGTAACTTCACAACAAAATCAAATACACTATTATTATATAAAAAGAGAAAAACTCAAACCAAAAAGAAAAAAAAATTGTGTACACACACGGACAAAAGGTTGTTAATTTTAAAGGTTTTAATTTTATATTTTTTTTTGTAAAAAGGTTGGGGGCAAAGTGCAAATAATCCCATACGTGGGGGGCTATTTGCATTTAACCTTTATAATTAAATTGCCCTTAGGCGCGTGTACACACGCGGACAAAAAATTGCAGCATAATTCCCCAAAAAATACAAAGTGCAATAAAATTAAAAGGTTGAGTGGAAAAGTGTGAAAAAAAAGATTGGGGGTCCAAGTGCAAATGACCCCATATATTGGGGGGTGTCTGCTATATTAATTTATTGATCCAATAGTAAGCGAGTTAATTTTTAAGGCAAAATTTTGCCAATGAGTCATACGTATTGTGAGGGTTTTAACTCTCTATTCTGATTATTTTATTTCTAATGTAGGATAAAATACTTTTGATAAAATAACAAAAATCAAAATATATTGAATTCTATTTAGATAAATATAATTCTAGTTAGTTATATGCATTTTGTTGTCTAAATTGTATAACTTATGTCCCTTCATATTCCTGTATTGAAGTTAGTGATGCTGATTAATGATTATGACAATAAAATTTATAATTTTTTTCTCTTAAATATCATCTCCCCACTAACTATGTTCATACTTATTTTTATACCCACTTACTAGCCATTAGTCCTTGCATTCTCTTTTAATTTATTCACATCCTTACCCACTAATTCATATTAAAATAGTGAATGATCTTTACATCTATAAAAAAAAAAGATATCATTATTCTTGTCGATAAACACATATATACAAAATATCCTACATGCAATAATCTTACAAAAGTGAAAGTATATTAGGAAAGAGCGTGTTCTTGGAGCTTTGGACTAATGAGAATATTTTATTGCAGTGGTTTGAATTTTCTTAAAAAGAGCGAGAAATTCGTGCCTCAAATTGAAGATACTTTGTATTTTTTGAACTGTAATTTTTGAAATGTATTCTTTATTTTCACAATAATTTTGTAATACAGAGAAATTCATTAAAGATAGGGAGATATATAGGTGTTTTACATATTGCATTTATTTACATATAAATAAAGCAATAAATACACTATCCTCCCATTAGATCTTGTATAATTACATGTAAACTCCTCTCTAATTTAAAAAATTATACCTAATATATTTGGTATTTATTTTCATTCAATAAATAGATCCATTTATTCATAACATTCATGAAATTTGATGACGTCAGTAAAAAGTTGAATGAAAATCCATATTCACCCTTAATTGACTTACAGATTTATTGTAGGTCAAATAAATATCTTTCAAATCAATCTACCCTTATAGGAGTAAAGATGTAACTCCTCATAAATTAGCGTGTGATGATATATAAGGGTAGCTTGGTTATAAAAAATTTATTTGACCTATAATAAGTCAGTAAATAGTCAATCGGGGATAAATATAATTCTCATTTAATTTTTTACTGATATCAACAAATTCGTGAAATTTTGACTAACGAATATATCTATTTATTGGATATAAACAAATATAACAATACTAGGTGTAGTTATTCCAACTATAGATCATCTATGGTATAATTATACCAAACTTTGGAGAAGAGCAGTATAATTATTCCTAATCCAGGTCACGGGTCGTCAACTACCTTGCTTCCTCGGAATGACTTTGGGACTGAGAAAAGAGTAGTGTTAGGCTTGCTACTAAAACCCTCCGATACCTAAGTCAATAAAGGGGTTCCAGATAGAAGAAAGTGACCTCAAAGTATTTAATGTGGATTCAGGTGTAATAAACGTCTTACCTAAAATAAAGTATAAATGGAGTATTTACAGGGTCTAAAAGAGTCCACTTGTCTGTACCACGTGTCGTGATCTCGCCTTATGTGTTGTCATGTGAATCAACGGCCCTCAGTAGCAAGTCATTGGAGTCGGATTGCTGGAGCAGGCAAGGTCGCGACCTGACCCAGATCGAGAAAGCACGGATCTTTAACATAACTCTATAATAGACACCAACTTTTAGGGGTATTTAAGTCATTTTTCATATAGGTATGATATAGATAAGTCCCTCACTTCTTTGAGTGTATCCGAAAGAGCACCTGAAAAAGTAGAAAAACACTTGATGTAAAATGCGACCTCTTGATCTCTTGGGAGTTTAGGACCTCGACCTCCTAGGGTTTGATACTTGAACAATTTTTTTTGAGATAATCTTTTCCAATTTTAAGGTAATCTTTTTCAGATACTATCGCAACCTTGTCCATGTTAGGTGGCCTCATTTACGAACAGAGGGCGACCTCGTTGGATCATTTAACTTAGAAAAATTATTTTCCAAAATTTCATTCCACTCGACCTCGATGGGTCCTTTTAATTTTAAGAAAAATAATTCATTTCCAGAATTTCATTCCACACAACCTCGATTGGTCCTTTTAACTCATAAAAATAAATTTTCCAGAATTCCATCACCCGCAACCTCCATAGGGTCGCCTATAGTTGGGAAAGTTTTTTTTTTAAATAAAAATAAAAATTGATCACGCGCGACTTCTATGGGTCGCCTATACTTGGAAAAATTATTTTCTAGAATTTGATCTCGCGTGCATCCATGGGTCGCCTATACTTCAAGAAATTCTTTTTCAGAATTTCATCTCACAGGTAGGGGCGCAAACAGGCTGAGCTTGGCCAAAAGTTGAGCTCAAGCTCGGCGAGCCGCAAAATACAGGCTCGAGCACAACTAAATTTTTTTTAAAAAAAATTATTTGAATTTTTTTTAAAAGAATTTTTTTTAAAAAAGGACTATTGTACCATTTTGAAATACAATATTCAAAAATTTAAATGGGAATCAGGAAGAAAATTTTCACAAGAAGATAAAAAGGAAGCAATACGATGAAAGAAAATTGACAGCCATAAAAAATCATTCGTCCAACCATTTAATGAGAAGTAACCAAAGTTCCATACTACTTAGTTTTTAACTAAGTCAACAAATGCATATACATTATATTAAATATTTATTTACAAAAAAAATGTACTAAATTATTGATTAAACTTGTTTATAGATAGTATAAACTAAATACAATATTTTAATATCATCTAAAATTAATATATGATTATTGACTAACAATTCTAATACATGATGAATTTTGAAATAAATGCATTTTGTTGTAGTAAAATTATAACGATAAAATTCATATGAATATTATATTAAATATTTATTTATAAAATAATTATCAAAATGCACTAAATTATTGGTTAAGTTTATTTTTAGATAATATAAATTAAAATACCATGGTCTAATATCATCTAAAACTAAAATTTGAGATATTGACTAATAATTATAATATATAGTGAATAATTGTATTTTGTAGTAATGGATATTGAAATTGTAACACTAAAATTTATATGCATTATATTAAATATTTATTTAAAAAAATTATCGATACATACTAAATTATTGATTAAGCTTGTTTTGGCTAATATAAATCAAAATACCATATTTTTAGTATCATCTAAAACTAAAATATGATATGTTGACTAAAAATTTTAATATATGATGAATTTTGAAATAAATGCATTTTGTTGTAGAGAAAGTTGAAATGATAATGATAAAATTTATATACATTATATTAAATGCTTGTTTACAAAACAATAATCAAAATATAATAAATTATTGATTAAGCTTTTTTAGATAATACAAAAGTAAAATACCATATTTAGTATCATCTAAAATTAAAATATGAGATATTAACTAATAATTCTAATTTATGATAAATTTTAGACATTTATTTACAAAACATTGTATTAAAAATTACTAAATTATTGCTTAAACTTGTTTTTAACAATATAAATAAAAATATTGTATTTATTACTATATAAAATTAAAATATGAGATATATTGACTAATATATAGTGAAATTTGAATATAAACTTGATATAATTTGAATATGTACTTAAATAATATTTACAAATAAAAAATTAAAAAAAAAGATGTGAGCGAGCTCACAAACAAAAAGAACCAAGCTCGAGCTCGCCAAGGGCTGGAGCTCGAGTAGGCTCGTCAAGCTCGCGATGCTCGAGCTCGAATGCAAGTCGGCTCGACTTATCTTGCACCCCACTCACAGGACCTCCATGGGTTGTCTATACTTGTAAAAAAAAATTTCACAATTTGATCTCCCGCGACCTCCATGGGTCGTCTATACTTGAAAAAATTCTTTTTCAGAAGTTGATCTCACGAGACCTCGATGCATGGGTCGCTATACTTCAAAAAATTCTTTTTCAGAATTTGATCACAGGCGACCACCATGAGTCGCCTATACTTGGAAAAATTCTTTTTCTGAATTTAATCTCAGGCAACCTCCATGGGTCACCTATACTTGAAAAAATTCTAAGAATTTGATCACACGTGGCCTCCATGGGTTGCCTATATTTGGGAGAATACTTTTTCAGAATTTTATCACTCGCAATGTCCATGAGTCGCTTATACTTGGAAAAAAAAATCAGAATTGATCACGCGCGACCTCTATGAGTCGCCTATACTTTAGAATTTTGTATTCATAATTTGACCACGTGCCACCTCAATGGGTTACCTATACTTGAAAAAATTCTTTTTTAAAATTTGATCACGCGCAACCTCCATGTGTCGCCTATACTTGGAAAAATTATCTTGATTTGATCACATGCGACCTCAATAGGTCTCCTATACTGGGGAAAATTTTCAAAATTTGATCATGTGTTACCTCCGTGGGTCGCCTATACTTGAGAAAAAAAAAATCAGAAGTTGATCACGTGCGCCTATACTTGAAAATATTCTTTTTTAGAATTTGATCTCTTGTGACCTCCATGGTTCGCCTATACTTGGAAAATTCTTTTTTAGAATATGATCTCACGTGACCTCCAGGGGTCGCCTATCCTTGGAAAAATTCTATTTAAGAATTTCATCACGAGCGACTTCCATGGATCGTCTTCACCTATACTTGGAAAAATCTTTTTCAAAATTTGATGTCACGTGACCTTCATAGATCGCTTATACTTGAGAAAAATTGTTTAGAATTTGATCTCACGCAACCTTCATGGGTCACTTATACTTGATAAACTTCTTTTTCAGAATTTGATCATGCGACCTCCTTGGGTCGCCTATTCTTAGGAGAATTCTATTTTAGAATTTGATCACACACGACCCCAATGAATTTCTATACTTGGAAAAATTCTTTTTTCAGAATTTGATCACGCGCAACCTTCATCAGTCGCTTATACTTGGAAAAATTATTTTTAAGAATTTGATCACACGCAACTTTCATGAGTCACCTATGCTTGGGAAAATCCTAATAATTTGATTACATGCGACCTCCATGGGTCACCGATACTGAAAAAAAAAAAATTAGAATTTGATCTTATGTGGCCTTCATGGGTTACTATACTTGAGAAAATTCTATTTCAGAATTTGATCAAACTGGTCCTCCATTAGGGTCGCCTAAACTTGGAGAAATTCTTTCAGAATTTAATCATGTGCGACCTCCATGGGTAACCTATGCTTGAGAAAATTCCTTTCCAAATTTTATTTAACGCGCTTATACTTGAAAAAAATTATTTTTCAGAATTTGATCACATGCGACCTACATGGTTCACTTATACTTGGGAAAATTCTTTTTCAGAATATGATCTCACGCAACCTCCATTAGTCACCTCTACTTGAAAAAATTCTTTTTCAAAATTTGATCACGTGCGACCTGTTTGTGTCGTCTATACTTGAAAAAATTCTTTTCAAAATTTGATCAAGAATGGGTCTCCAAAACTTGAAAAAACCCTTTTTCAGAATTTGATTTCAAGCGACCTCCATGGGTCGCCTATATTTGGAAATTTTATTTAAGAATTTGACCGCAACCTCCATTGGTCTCCTATACTGGGGAAAATCTTTTTTAGAATTTAATCACACGCGACTGCATGGGTTATCTATACTTGAAAAAATTCTTTTTCAGAATTTGATCACGTGCGACCTCCATGAGTCGCATATACTTGAAAATAAAATTTAAATTTGATCTTAGACAACCTCCATGGGTCGTTTACTTGGGAAATTTGTTTTAGAATTTGATCACGCCCGACCTCCATCGGTCGCCTATACTTGAGAAATTTTTTTGAAAATTTGATCACGCTCAACCTCCATGGGTTGCCTATACTTGGAAAAATTCATTTTCAAAATTTGATCATGCGCGGCCTCCATGGGTTGCCTATACTTGATAATTCTTTTTCAGATTTGATCGCGCGACACCTCCAGGGGTCGCCTATACTTGAAAAAATTATTTTTCAGAATTTGATCACACCCGACCTTCATGGATCGCCTATACTTGAAAAAATTATTTTTCAAAATTTGATCTCGCGCGACATGGGTCGCCCATACTAGAAATAATTCTTTTTCAAAATTTTATCTCAAAAGACCTCTATGGATCGTCTGTACTTGGAAAATTTCTTTACCAAAATTTGAATGCACGCGACCTCCTTGGTCGCCTGTCAGTAAAAGGGTTCAAGTAGAAGAAAGCGACCTTAAAGTATTTAGTATGGATTCACGTGTAATAAATATCTTACCTGAAATGAAGTATAAATGGTGTATTTATAGTCTTAAAAAGTCATTCGTCTGTTCCACATGTCTTGATCTCGCCTTATGTGTTGTCAGGCAGGAGAATCAACAGCTCTCAGTAGCGGGTCATCGGAATCGGGTCGCTGTATCGGGTAGGGTCACAGCCCAACCCGGATCGAGAGGATGCGGATTTTTAACATAATTCTATAATAAATACCAATTTTTAGAAATATTTATGTTACTTTTTAAGTAGGTATGATATACCCATATAATTCCTAAAATAAAGGTTGGTGAGTCAGTCGGTGAAGGATTAGAGAGAATCAAGAATCTGTCATCCCAATCTTACATTCATCACATTTGCTTGGAATTATTATATGTGTTTTGTGCACACCAAATCCACAAGCTTCCCCAGTATGCATTTATAGTCATATAATGTGGCCTGGTTAAACCTTTTTTCTGCGGCTACAGATCATCCCTAGCTGTATCCAAAGAATATAGGTAAACTACATCAACCTCTCTAATATTATATTTAATTACATAAATATTTTG
Source organism: Sesamum angolense (assembly GCA_034509725.1). Lineage (NCBI taxonomy): Eukaryota > Viridiplantae > Streptophyta > Magnoliopsida > Lamiales > Pedaliaceae > Sesamum > Sesamum angolense. The sequence continues at coordinate 5,349,301 of JACGWL010000006.1, read as the reverse complement.
TGATTTTTTTGTAAAATTAAAATACACATCTTAAAGGGGTGTTGATGTAATTTTTTTTACGTGATTGTACTTATAAAAAAATTCCTAGTTACAAATACAACGTCAGGAGGTATATTTGTAATTTTAAAAAGGAAAAGGAGCTTTTATATAATTAAATATTATTTCGAGGAATATCAATGTTAACAAAATACGGAGAACATGATACAACACCGAGAATGAAAAGTTTAATCCCTCGGAAACAAAATCGAAAATTTTGAAATCTAGCGATATTAAAAACATATATAATTTAAATTTAAAATAAAAAGATCTAAAAATTATTTAATTTAAAATTTTATACTAAAAAATCATAATTTTAAATTCATCGATCCAAATATCACTATCACAACATCAGCCTAATTAAAATTTTGAGTTTAATGCAATTTATTCTCCTGTAATATTACAAATGAGTAAATTACACAGAAGACAAATTATTGCATGTATAATAGGATAAATTACATCCACCCTCCTATAGTTTGTCATACTTATCGATACTACCCTATTGTTTCAAAAATTACCAATACCCCCTAAGATTAAAAATAATTGTGTTACCAAGTGATAATTGTAGAAAATGTCAATATTGTCCTTAGCAAATTTAAAAATATAATGATATAAATAAATAAAAATATTTTTGAAAGTGTAAAGACTTAAAGACCCTTTTGTATATTATATAAATTATTACAATTTATAAAAATAAAAATTATTTATAATAAAATAAAATTATTATAATTATAATTTATAAAAATAAAATTATTATCTAAAAATAATAATCAAACCCACCCCACCCTCCCCCCACCCCTGTTCCTCCCCCTAAGCCCCCAGTTGCCCCCACAAAGGAGGCGACGGCGAGCAACACCGACGCTGTCGTCGTCGCCCAAATCAATTTCAAGTCTGAGCGACCATCGTTGCCCAGGGGTGAGGGGGCAATGAAGGGCACGACCGCGCCCTCCTCTACAGTGCGGTGGTGCCGCTGTCTTTTTCTAAAAAAAAAATCAATCTTATTATATTTTTAATGATATTATATTAAAATATTAATATAATTATATTTACATATAAAATAATATTTTATAGCGTGGTATAGAAAAAAAGGTACAAACTCAATATTTACATACATAACATATTAAAATTCTTATATTTTAATCTATAAGGGCATTCTTGTCCTTAAAAATAAGATAAAAAAATACTAAAATTCAATTTTCAATAATGTCGAGGTCAATTTTAGCAATTCACTATAAAATTCTAATGGAAGGGGATCTCATATTAGACAGCTGTTAGTTTTAGGGGGATATTGATAATTTTAAAATAACAGAGTGATGTTGATAATTATGACAAATTGTAGGAACGATGGATGTAATTTACCATATATAATAAGGAATAATTACTTATTGATAAATCGCATGGGAGCAAATTGCTTTCCCTAATCAAATTGGGCCAAAGTACACACCACGCCTTATATTCTTTCATGCAACAAATTACCAACAGTAAGAGAAATGGGAGTTTGGGCCACTATTGATAAAATTGGGCTGGAAATGGAATGACCCAAAAATAAAATCCAAACACAGTGGATCCCTTTCCCTTCTGTAACCAAACGGCGGCGTTCTAATACCCACTTTCCAGTTTTCAGTTGAGTCCTCCTCACGCACTTCCAGAGGGCGCTGATCTGCTGCAACAGCCATCATTCACCCCACTCACCCACCTCCTGTGACGTGGTGGGAATGAGGCTTCTTCTGGGGGGACCGCATCATCGTCTGGGCCCCACACTCTCCCCACGCATAAAAGCTACGGTGCAGCCTTTGCCGCCTTAGTTCCCGACATCATGCCCCTCGGAGTTACCTCCGTCAGATTGGACACGTCCATTATTATCGACCGGCTCTGCGCTGTCTTTTGCTTCGAGTACGGTGACCGGCTGCTCGGAATTACAAGAAAAGAGGATCTACCTCTGCTTTGAGCTTCACATTCACTCCTCAATCGGTGCACTGCACTATCAGAATTTCGGAATTCACAAACCAGGCCTTGGACCATTAGGACAGCTGGCTTTTCTTTTCTTTTTTTTAAAAAAAATTATTTTGGATTTTCATATTTTTAATTTATTTGATTTCATAATAATTTTTAATGGGTGATTAATTACCAATTATTATTTATTAATGATTGTTTTAAGTTTATACAGATGGAATCAACATAAATTCGATTAATTCATTACAAAGATTATCTTGTCCAAATTCGAGATTATATAATTCACCAGTGCAGTCTAATTTACTTGGATGAAGTAAAAGTCCCATAACTATAAAATTATGAAGTTCAATCTCATATTTGTGTGCCTTGTTGTTCGATTTTGAATAGTAACTTAATTGTAATTGATTCATTCAAATAAGAATATGCAATTTTGGAAAGGAAAATAATAGATTGTAAGTTAAAAGAAAAAAGAATATGATACGTTTGTTGATATTTTTTTATTTATAATATATAAAATATGTAAGTTAAAATGGATAAATTAATTTTTTCAGTAAACAGATTATTAATTAATTTAGATAAATTGTCGAGAAAAGGTCCAACGGGTCACCTACCGATAATCCAGGCATGATAATCCTATATTAGTAATAAAAAACTATCGATAATTATTATTTTTTTTTTTAGGTAAGAGCGATGAATTATTATTAGTTAAAATAAATTAATTATAAGTACAATAATCCATGTCAACATTAATGTCTTGCAGTAGACCAACTCCTGCTATACAGTAGACAACATCCTACGCACCTAGCGGGATTCGAATCCATTGCCTCTAGAATTATGGAGCCCCAACTTGGCCAACTAAGCTAGACCTCATTGTCTAATCTTTATTAATTACTACAAATGATGTTTTGTTCTAATAATTAAAATTTAAAATTAAGATTGTACAAACAAGGATCATAAATCCGTCACATCGAATGTATGAATATTTATTTAATTTTATTTGAGTTTATTATTATTTATTTTATTATATTAATTTATTGATTGAATAACTAATTAGTTTAATAAAATATTGATATAACTATATAATTATCATTTATATGTATATAAACTTTATTAATTACTAGCCACCAGAACACATTCAATGTGTATGTGAAATTTAAATTTTTAATATTTTTATATAAGTATATATAAAAATAAATAACTTATCATATTTAATATTTTCTTAAATAATTGGGTCTTTGACCAATTTTCGATGTGAGGGGGGCTGTGTCAATTTAGTGGACTCAAGTCTCGAGCAAACCAATAATAACTAGATTTTATTGACCATACCACAAGAAAAAGACAGACAAAAAATTAATACTGTGATCAGTATGCATAAATGGGAAATTCTTATTCAGATTAAATTTGATTAGACTTGAACTAATTATATGATAAGTGTAATACACTTGTTATGTGATTGATATACAGTATAGGGAAGGTGACCAATCACAGAGCAAGTGTCATAACTTGCCATGTGATTGGATTGATTCAGCTGAATCAGGCTCGGACAAGAATTTTCCTGCATAAAGTGTCACCAATAATATTTGTTTCAATTGTTAAGACTGAAGACTCATGAATAAATTGAAGGTACAAGTTTGAGTTTTATTAGATGTGTGAATATTTGTCTCACTTAATATGAGTTTATTGTAATGTATTGTTTTATTGAACAACTAGATATCGTCGCATGCGGTTCCCACGAGCATATAAAAAGAAATTTGATGTGAGATAATAAGAAAATAAGTTTGTTAAAAGAATAAATTATAATAAATATGGAGAAAGTGAAATGTGGGGTAGTGGGTAGTTATCAGGAAAAAAAATAATTAAAAAAATTAAAATTATTAATCTGACCAAATAATTTTAAAGAGAAAAAATGAAATGAATGGTAAATTGAGGCAATTTAAAGTTGGTACGCTCAAAGGGTCATTTTTTATAATATTATAGATAAATTTATTAATCTAATCATTGTATGTTTTTAATTTATTGATGTTGATGTAATAAATAATCACCGTTTTATATTTTAAAAAAAATACGCATAAAGTGTGGGATCTGTTAAGTCAGTCCCAATATTATATCCAATTCAGGCAACCGTGGATCCAACTATTTTAGGAATCGATCTGAACTACTATGTACGCAAAAAAAAAAAAAAATTCAAATGAAAGTATATTTTATGTCTTACAATTTGCTTTTTTTTTTTTTTTAGGTAAAAACGATGAACAATTATTAATTGAAACAAATCGATTACAATTACAATCATTTCTTGTCGAAATCAATATCTAACAAAGACTATTACAATAATCATATCATGCTCAATAGCACCTACTATTACAGTAGACAACAACTTCTACTATACAACAGACAATAATCCCACGCACCTAACAAGATTCAAACCCTGACCTCTAAGATGATGAGATCTCAATTTCGTCAACTCAACTAGATCTTATGGCCGTCTTACAATCCGCTTTATTTTCATTTTTTCAGCATATGTTCATAATTTTAAAAAACAGCAGCTCCTAGCATAAAAGCACTTGTCGGAATTGTTGTAAAATTAACCTCTACTTTTTTAAAAAATCGAAGTTCCTCTATTATTGTGAAAATTCTTTAACAAGTACTAATGGTTCAATTATTTGGGGCATTTTGATGACAAGTGACTGTAGAGCAGCAGTAGTCTATGTACCCTGATAATTGATTTGAAGTTGTATCAATCAACCTCTGTCCTAAGAAAATATTAAATATATAAATTGTGATTTACTTGTAATTTCATTGCATTTTTATTTTATTTTAATGAAAAGAAAGAGATGAAAATAAATAATTTAATTGAATTAGATTTTTGTTTTAACTATGTAATTGAATGTGATGGACAAGAAAGAATATGTTATGATTATAGTTGACGTGATAATTTTTTTTTTTTTTTCAAATATAGTATATTAAAGTCTTTTTAGATATGTTATGGAAAAAACTCTCACATCAAGCTCATATCCGATCAAAAAGTACTTCACGAGATGAAATGATATGGCAAATTTTGACAAGCAGTCATACTCTAAGTATTTAATATACGGACACTTATTCCAAATCTTGTTCTCGTATTTATAAAAAAATTTGCTTTTAGAGAAGTAATTTTTTTTTTTAAAAAAATGTATTAAAATCAAAAGTTAAGAGTGTTCGCACAAAATAGCTGATTAGGAATGGAATTAATTACGAGTACTCCTCGGGAAAATGAGTTATAAAAAAAGTTTAATCAGAAAAAGACAAATTTAGCTTTACATGTTTAAGATTAGGGATAATTATACTCATCTCTATTGATGTTTGGTGTAACTATACGTATATTCCTAATGGTTTGGAAGATTACATTTAGAATGCCTGAAGTTTGTTTCTGTCTAACACATAAACTCACCCGTTAGTAAAATTCACCAAATTTGCTAATATTAACAAAATTTTTTTTGGATAAAATCTCATATTTACTCCGATTGACTTATTACTGATTTATTGCAGGTCAAATAAAATTTTTGTTGATCAAATTACTTTTATACATCTTCATCTATTAATGCATATTAATGTACATCTTTACCGTTATAATTAGGATAGTTTAGTCAGAAAATTTTTGTTTGACCTGCAATAAGCTAGTAATAAATCAATCGAGGAAAAATATAAATTTTCATTCAATTTGTTTTGTTAATAGCAATAAATTCAGTTAATTTTGATCAACAAAAGAACCTAATTATTAGACATCTGCAAACTTAGAGGCACCACATATAATATTTTAAATTACAAGGAGTTTACGTGTAATATTGAGAAGTATCTTTCTAAAGCAGTTGCAAACGCTTTCTAACAATTGAATCTTATCAAACTTTACTGAAATTTAATTATGACAATATATTATATAATATATATATATATATATATATATTTTTTGTTATGATAATAATTCTTAAACTTAAATGATTGATAAATCACTTCTTTTATCAGTAAGTAATAAAAAAAATTTGTACATAAGTAGTAACAATTTGGAGTTATATAACAATAACTAAAAAATTGACTAAATAAGTAAATAATGAAATGAAAACTTATAATATATATGTCAGATAAATAGATAGACAACTGTTTTCAAAGTTAAATTTATAAAAAAATAAAAATTAGTACAATTTAATATGTCTGGTTAATAATATGTTTTTAGTAATTTTCACTAACGTTATTTTTTTTTTTTTTTTGGGATAGTATATTATTATATTGGAAAAATAACAACTAGCTCTCCTAATGTTTCGCGTAATTATAAATATCCCCTCATTATTTGAAAAATTATTAATACTCTCTTGATTTTAAGTCATTTAACAACTAACCAAATATGTTAGTGTCTATTAGGTTTTTATCTATTTTCTGTGGCGAACTGACTAAAACGTCATTGTGAACTAAGAATTAGAATTTTATTTTTTTTTTAAATCTTATGAATATTTTTATAGACTAAATGATAATTTTTCATCCAACTCGATCAATTTTTATAATTTTGATTTTTTAAAAATTACAACAAAAGCAAAGCTGAAATTTCTAAACTTCGATCCAATGATTACACAATTTTGTCAAACATAAAAAATATTTATAATTTTTTAAATAATAATAAAATATTTATAATTATATCAAATTTTAAGAAAAAATTGTTGTAATTTATTCTAATGTATTTTCTGTCCAAGAGTGACAAATTTAGGTTGTCCCAGCTATCTATTCTCTAGAATAAAAAAGATAATTAAAAGACAAAAAAACCTTAGACAGGAAAGAGCAGTGACTCTCACATAAAAGCTGTTTCTTTCTTCTTTCCTTTTGCCCCTACATAACTTAACCCCAGACTAGGCTTGTCAGTCGGCAGTTTTGTTGGCTTATTTATTTTTAAAAAAAATATATAATAAAATATTATTTTAAACAAATATTAATATTTTTATTGTAATTTTTCTTTTTAAATGAGATTAATTTAGTAAATATATTAAATGCCTACTAAAAATATTTATTCTAATATCCTTCAATAGTATAGATTCATAGTTTTTTTTTTTCTGTTTTCTTGGTGCCCGATTTTTATTATACCGAATAAAATGTTTATTGGGTCAAGTTATGCCCAAAAAAAGTGGTAGGATCTGGGTTTTTATCAATTAATATTTTTCTTTTATTTTATGGGTAATAGGTTAAGAAAATAAAATTTCTAAGATTTTAAATCATCGTTGAAATCAAAACAATATTTTTTTTTTCGGAGATGATTGAAGCAATTCTTTTGAGTTATCCGTAATGATATTACAAAAAATATATATATGCAAATTACTTTTTAATAAGATTTCATGAAATTTTTATCTTTCTTAGATTTTGTTTAAATAAATGGATCTAAAATCAAGGATTTTAAATTCCTAATATAAATCTTTTAGATTTATTTAAATGTGTTAATATAACTAAAATAATAAGTAAATTACAATAATCAAAATGAAATGAGATAAATACTCACATAAGATGAGGAAATACCCATACATCAGGTGGAACTCGAACCCATGACCTTAACTTGTTCATAAAATTCCAATTTTAAACATCACCCCAAAATATCATCGATTTCACTATACATGGACTTCATTAGAAAAAGAACACTACAAAAATAGAGATGCGAAATAAACAATTAAGTGATAATATTAAAATCTTCTCCAATTATGCAAATACATATTTGAATATAATATACTTATTTATTTCAAATTATTTATGTTTTTTAGTTGTTAATATAATATTGCATTTATTGTCCAATATTTATAGCTTGCTCTGTTTTAAATCATATATTAATTTTTATTTTTAAAATATGTAGCGTATTTATATGATGATATGTACACAAAAATTATAAAAAAATTTTATTTCAAATAAATTTTAATTAAACCATTTTTTTTTTTAAAACTATACATTATTAAACGAAAATATTTACTATTAATTAATTTAAATTCGATCAAATTAGATGTAAAATAATTTTTTTCCCCACCCCCACCCCCACCCTCACCCTCACCCTCACCCTCAGCCCTCTTTTTGCGTGTGAAGAATGTGTAAGGTGTTGGGTCCACATGTTTGTGGGCAGGCTATGGCTATGACAAAGACACATATATATATATATATATATATATAATGGGGCTGTGAAGTTGACATCATCCATTTTCATCACTCCATCATTAGGTAGTTGATTTCTGCTTTGTTTTAATCTGCTTTTGCTATTAAATGCTACTTCTCTCTCTCACACACACACACTCAAAAGATTGTTTTTATTTAACATTAATGCTAAGTTTTTTTTTTTCACTTTTTCCTTTATTCTTCATTAGATTTATGCTTTATATACTTACTTTAAATAGTGATAATTACACTCTACTTCTATGAAATTTGGTATAATTATATATACTTTCTTATATTTTGAGAAATTACATGTAGCATCCTTAAGTTTGCTCCCGTCTAATAAATAAGTTCATTTGTTAGTCAAAATTTACTGAATTTACTAATGTTAAAAAAGTAACTGAATGAAAAAATCGATTGACTTGGAATATATTATATATATGAATATATATTTGTAGTATATCACTACATTATATCGATTGATTAAATAAAATACAATTCGTAACAACAATTCATAAAATACGATTTAAAAGTAAATACAATCTACAACAGTTCAACAATAAAACCAACAAACTTCTCGGATGAAGCAAATTAAATGAAAAATAAAACTAACAAAGAGTTAAAATTTAAAAACCCACAAACTCTTGAAGCTTGAATCCTTTGTTGCTTCCCCTTTTGAATCAAATAAGGATAGCAATTGGTGCCTCCATAGCGATTTTTTTTTTTTTCTTTTTAAAAAAAGCCTAAAAGATTGAAGAAAACGAGAAAAGAAGTAGATAAAGAAGAGGAAGGGAATAAAAATCTTATTAGCTAAGCCAAATTTAAGTACTTTATATAAAAAGTTTAAGTCAAGTTTATTGTCCCAAATTAGAAAAGTATAAACCAAACTTAAATACTATAGATTATAAATGAGGAAAGGCTTAAGTCAAGCTTATTATCCCACATTAAAAAAACTTAAGTTATGCTTAAGCATTTTTTGTTATAAATATGAAAAAGCTTAGCTAAAAAATAATTTATATTTCACTACATTATCATTTTTCCTTAAAAAAAAAGGGGTAAAAATCAATTTTTGGCTGGTTACTATGTCACGGGTTTTGATTGGTTCACATCGATATTGACCCTATAAACCGGTCCGGACACATGGTCGATTCTCGATCAAATTGACTAGTTCGGTCCAATTCTAAAATTATTGATTTTAAACAGCATCCTCAAATGGAGATCCGAAACTTGAAATCATTTAATATCGAATCTAAATTTTCTCCAGATGGAGAACACCCTGAACGAGTCTCCAATCTTAAAAGTTACTTTAGATTACTGATTCCACTTGCATTCCATAGGACTCATCCTCCACACAACAATGACGTAGATAGCGCTTGCTATAAGAAAAGTGTCATCACTAGTGTAATATGCACTTTTCATCGAGTCATCAATCATATTGGGGAGTAATAAGCCAGCGACGGAACACAAGGTAAGGTTTCTTTACCAAAGGGCAATGGAAATGTTCATATCTCTATTCTTCATTCAAGAAAATGTGAATCTATATAATGTTTATTGTCCCATTATACTTTGCAACTGGATCCATAAGAACTAACACTCGAATGTCTTCACATCCTTCAATGGCTGGTGTTAGAACTTGTGAAGCTAGTTTGGTCGAAAGCCACAACGCTCCAACATCAACCTGTATTTCACTGTAAATAGCCGCATAATCTTGTTATCCTGAAGCCGCTCCATGTGGCAAAAGTCTCTGATTAGTATGATGATGGCATTTCTCCCAATTTAGTACGTGTTGTGTTCAGTGGGCATTTAGCTTCAATCCGATAAGCTCGAATTGGAATAGTATTCGGATTTCTTGATAATTGAGCCACTACAATGGTCTTCTATTTCAGTGACACTTTATTGTTTGCTTTGCATCACCATGTTAAGAGAGAAAGCAATGAAACCATCCCATGTCGCTCTTACTTTTTAATTCCGTCTGAATAACTTGAGCAGACTACTCAATGAATCTGTGAAAGCATCCTTCATTGTGCCACGAGCTCTGAGTTTAGCCTGGCTAACTTGACAATCGAAACCCATCCATATTTTTGTATGTCGCTTTATAGCCTGTATTGCTATTTTCTTTAATTTTTTGATGAGTAACTCATCCTCATGTGCAGTTTAAGTGAAAGCAAACAGCTTCAGACAACTACCTCTTCGACTTGACTCCAATCAACAGGTAGAGGTTAATCTGTTGAGCTAGAATGCAGATAGTACGTCTTCAAAAACTCCTTAGATTCTGAACTGCTTAATTAGAAATCCAACAATGAAGGTGTCATACTGGAATGACATTGTATTACTACTTTGATGATAACTTCTCGAGTCAGTTTTGTGTAAATAAACTGCTCAAACAAACCTACATATGTCATTATGGTCATTTATAAAGGCAAAAACTATTTTCTTGTCGATTTTCCAATCTTTGGATAGCCCAATAGACATCATGTTGTTGTGCAAGTCGCATGCTAGAGCAGTTCGCTATCATTCGTCAACCACCTCAGCTCGTTACTTCGTACTGACTTTTAAGGTTAATCATTACTAATATAACTTTTAGAGGTCTAATCTGTTGTAGGATGCTGTTATGTACGGTGTCTTATAAAACTCCTTTGTAGTATTATGATTGTCTGAACTGTCCTTTTAGATAATATTTGACGAACACATGATGAAGGTCATCAACTTAGCAAAATACCACGAATTAAAATGGGATTAAACGGACATCACCCGTTATAGTCGATTTCGTATACCTTCTATTCTCACGAATGCTCTAAACGTCTCTCATATTTGTAGGAGGGATGAGACCTTTGTGCTAATAGCATGTAGAAAATAAAGATTGAGTGAATCTCCCCGCGGAAGATTTTCTGTGGGGTTAGATAACAATCGGCGGCGAGTCGTTGATGCGCAGGTTCGAAAATGAACAAGGTATGGACACGGTGTATGAACAATTTATGATGAGGTCAACTCAAACCACGAAACTCGCTTAATATGAATGGTGAGCTGTCGATCGAAATGAATAGCATTATGACTGTCTTACACGTATAAATTCTACCGACAGATTGTGTTTAAAGGCTTTTAACCCTGATTTCTTTCTCCGCCTTAGTTTTGTTCGCAAATAATAATTAACTTTCATAGCCACAATAACATTATCTGTGTCAAAACCTCCGCCTACCAGGGAATAATCAATTAAAGAGAGAAATGATGGAATTAATACACGTTTTTAGTCGGTTGGCTAGGGTTTTAGAAGACCATCTTATAGATAACATTTAAAAGGTTAATAGGGGTTAAACTGTGAGATTGTTTGAGCCTTTTTAAATTAGGGAGGAGAACACTAATTTGTATGATTTAAGAGAGCGATGCATTCATCAATCATTAAGAATGTGGAAAATAAAACAACATACACTAGTAATTTCAAGTTAAAAGTGTTAATATTGGTTGAAAGAGATAATATATCTTACACTCTTGTTCCAGGGATTTCAAGAAGGGCGCATCTAGAAGAGCTGGCCTGGTGTCACTTTCTCAGTGATCTGAAGGTTTCAAACATCTGGTTCATTTCGTGTTATCTTAGCCGTTAACTCTTCGAGATTGAGATCAATATCTGTGTTTGAAAGAGAATCCCCTTTGAAACTTCCTCAAATGTTCCATAATCAGGTTTGTGTATCTACCTTATCCCTAATCCACTCTTGATTCCTATCTCTCAATTTCTCAATTCAATTTGTGTGGAATCTCTCAGAAATTTTTGTGTGAAAATACGAAGTATCACGATCACCCTCCATCATCCAGTGAGACTTCATATTTTGTTGCCAAAATATCTAGAGAGAGAGACAACCCATCTTCCCCCCACAACAATGGTGGTCGAACCATCAGCAGAAATCGACCGCCGCTGCTCAAGTTGCTTCCCACCCTATTCACCACCCTAAAGCCCATATGTAGATATCATGAAATCAATCCTTACCCCCCCCCCCCCCCCCCCCTTTTGTGCTAGCAAACACACCTCCCTTCAAATAGATCATGCAAATGCTCATTTGCTCCTTATAAACCTCCAAACGTCCAAAAATGATCCATCACAGCTAATCGAGAACCACACAACCACACAAGCGCCAATCTCTCTATCGAAGATCAATGGATAGTAGAACCATCGGCACAGAAGGAGAAATAGTACCAATAAATTTAAAATTCATAAAATGGTTGCAAAAACAACCACCAACTATGTTTCATAGCCTCACGAAACGACAATGTTCCATCTCTACTATTATATCATACAAACATACTGCATCAGAGTGACCTCGTCATAAGGGATCAAATAGTCAAAACAAACGTGCTACAAATCATGAAAACATAAAATGGTTTTGTTTTATATGCCACGCGTGGAAATACAATAGTAAATTCGACCGAATGATTACTATAAGGCGAGACAGACATTTGCCACAAGAGACCAAAACGACTGCCCTTCAAACCAGCGAACTCCAAATATTGTCGTTTAATGTGCACATGGAAAAAATAATAATTGAAATAAAGCAAGAAAAAATTGGGCAAAAGTAATACTGTAGAAAGGAAAGCATGAAGCAAATGTGTAACAAGTGAACCAAACAATGATCGTGTTTCAAATTGTAAAGGTTCAAAATCATTGTTCATGTGCACACAGAAAAAAAACCAAATAAAAATCACAAAGTATTGAACAAAAAATAATATTGTAGTTACCATATTCATCTTTATTTTATCAGTTAAAATTTATAATATTATACATATATAATAGTATATATATTACAGATTATTGTAGGTTCTTATTACACCAACACCATGGATATTTGCGCGCTTCTCAATTGTATATTAAGTTGTACAAAAACAAATTAATCTGGATTGTAAACACGTAAAGTTATAATCATATAATTTGTCAATGCTAAAAATCTATATAAAGATGTGTTCCTATAGACAGTAAAAGATTATGGTAAAGTAGCATTATTAAAAAGACTAACTAAAGAGATTATAGAGAATGCATCTTGAGGATTGTGGAATTTAAAGTTAAAAATATTTATATCAAGTACAAAGATGTCTTTCAATCTTTTATGTGGTAGGTTTATGTTTGTGAATTGATGAAATGTTTGAGTGGATATTGTATGTGATTTGAAGATGAGTTGGTGGAAGATATAATTAGAGTTATAGCTGCTGAAGACTGCAGAAGATGGATCGAGATTTAATTTATTATTCCTATTTCTACAGTTGCATTCGAGTATGCATTTAGTAGTAGTGGAAGGTTGAATAATTCTCAATGTAGTGGGCTCCATTCTACTACTCTTGAGGCATTGATGTATGCTCGTCGTTGCTTGTGGAATGAAGCTGAATGTAAGAAAAATTGATAAAAAAAAAAAAAAAGAAATTGTGTACGTACAAATTACATTAAAAACTATAGCAATTAAGATATTTATCTATTTTATTGTATATGTATTGTTCGACAAATACTAAGAATAATGTGCTAATGAAGCCAAGTCAACATGATGAAGAACATAAATATATATTTTTCAAGTTTGTCAAATGATTAAGACTTTGTAATTTGATGTACCATTTGTATGACACTTTTGTTTAATTGCTGCAAAGACTTTTTTTGTAATTTATATTGTATTTATTACGACCTTTTCATATTCTGCATAATTGTTGCAAAGATTTTCTTATGTGAGATTGAGCATTAAACATTAAGTTTGATTTAAATAGGGCGGACCGGGGCGAGGAGGAGTTGCAATGACTGATTTTTCATGTGGTGGTGCCAAATTGGAGTGGGGTGTATAGGTCTACGAGTCATTACCCAGGGTATCTTGGGCAATTTCTACATGAGAGTGGATTGGTCTAATTGGGAAGCGACGACGAGGGGGAGGGGAGAGGGGAAGCGACAACGATGGGAAGGGGAGAGAAGCAAGGGATAGGGGAGAGGGGAGGCAACGGAGACGAAAAGGGGAAGGCGTGGCGCTGGCAAGGAAGGGGATGGGCGGTAGCGTGGAGGTGACGAAGGGGGAAGGGACGGGCGGTGACTGGTTTGGGGGTGGGGGTGGCGCAGGTGGGTTTGTGGTGGGGGTGGGTGGTGGCTGGTTTTGCTGGTGGGGTGGGCCGTGGCTGGTTTGGGGGTGGGTGGGAAGGGTTGGTTTTTTTGGTTTTTTTTTTTTTTAACAAAAAGGAATATATTATTAAAATATTATATATTATATATAAAATAATATATTTATTCTTTGATAAATATTTGTATATATTATAAATTACATATATAATATATTGTATAAAAATAATTTTTTTTGGAGAAAAACTCACTCACACTCTAAAGAGAGGAGAGTGCACAACACACATACCTTTAAGGGGATAAATTGCTCTAGTTCCAAAAACACAGGGAAGTAATTTGATATTATTTTTTTCACAGGGGGGTATTTTGCACATTACCCGTATCACAGGGGTAACATGTATTTTCCCTTTTATGTATGAGATGCAAGCATGTGATATATGGCGGTGGAGTTGGGAGTTAGATAAACTTTATTTTTGAATAAATTGAAAATTTGATTACATCTAAAGAATCCAGCACAACTTCGACATAGTAATAGAATGTCAAAAGCAGCGAAAAGTACCAATAGAGGTGCTTACCAACTCCTTACTTGTTTTACCTTCTTTTAAGAAAAATATAATCTAAAATAGCATAATAAAACACTCTCACCATAACTTTTCAATTGATTGCACAAAAATGCTTAATCGGGACATAAGCAAATACATTATTGCATGTTTACCAAGAACAACGGACCCCAAAAAAACTAATAGAGGAAACATCAAATATATTATCCTTGTCGGGACTTAAATTATCCTGATGTTCTCTTAGTAGAAATCCAAATTATTTGATAATTTTGATGTTCAATTCCGTTGTAATTCCTTGAAAATATTGTTTTAACCATCAATCATTTTTTACCCCATCAAAACAAGCAAACCAAATTAAATAAAGTCAGTACAACATAAATACAAAATAATTTTTTTTTTTCAAAAATTATTAATCAAATTACATCCATATCCCTCAATCATCTCTAACCATTGCAACCTTGGAAATTTGATCTTGGCCAATATGCAAATCATAAGGCTTTTCTTTCAAAAAGAAAAAGGGATGAAATATAGTAGAGAGGGAAGCAAGATTATTAACACTTTTTGGGATTTCAATGACCTTTTTATTGTATGATCAAAAGAGGCAAAAGCTGAAAAACCAAAAAGAAAAACTCTTAGGATGCCGTTGACTTGGTGCTCAACGGCTATGATGAGGGCGACAAAATTATAAACTATGTATGGCTGGCTAACAATAAAAGTATGTATTGTGATTGGGTGAGGGTAGCTTATAGTGTAAATGGAAGTAACTTTGCGTCTGCAATCACTTAGTGGGTCTATGACTATCCATACACCATCAAATATCCACTATAATTTTCTTATATCTTACCAAAAAAAAAAAAAAACTAAATATTAAATGAGATAATTACATTTTTTTCCCTAAAGTTTGATGTAATTAAATGCGGATTCCATGTGGTTTAGAAAATTACATATACCATAATTGAAATCTATTTCTATCTAACAAATAAGTCCATCCGTTAGTCAAAATTCACCGAATTTGCTGATATTAATAAAAAAAAAAAAAATTATGTTTAACCCCTATTGACTTATGGTATGTCAAATAAAATTTTTTATGATCAAATTACCCTCATACGTTTTCACTCGTTAATGCATGTAAGGAGGTATATCTTCACCGTAATAAGGGTACCTTAGTTCGAAAAAATTATTTGACATACAGTAAGCCAGTAATAAGTCAATCGAGAGTAAATATCAATTTTTATTCAATTTTTATGTTAATATCAATAAATTTAGTGAATTTTGATCAATTGAGGGAATTATTTGTTAGACAGAAGCAAATCTCAGAAATGCTAGATGTAATTTTTCAAACTATAGGGAATTTATGTATAATTATACCATATATCGGGGGAAGAAATTGTAATTATTCCATATTAAATTAGAATATCTCAATTGTGATTCAATTGATTAGTTTCGGCTAATTACTAGTTTAGGAGAGATCTTAATAATTTAATAAGTATATATGTGACCCCTTGTATAAAAATGAGGGTAAATTGCATTAACAATTCTTGAGGTCAGACTAAATATACAAAAATTTATATTTTTTGTAAAATTATAGCTACACTTTTTGAGGTTATAGATGTAATACAACTATACCCTATTTAAATGCAATACTTACACAAATACTTCTTAAAAAAAGTATTACACTGACACAATTCGGGGGAGCGTAGCTGTAAGTTTATAAGATGTTTGTGTAATTTAGTTTAATTTTAAAGAGTATTAATGTAATTTATCCTAAAAAATATTAAAATATTATAAATTATATCATAACATTAAGAGAGAAATTAAAATTTAGAGGTATTTTTTGGATAATAATTAAATTATAAATAAATATAAATAACAAATTATAATAGTTCACGTCAAGTAAGACAAAAAAAACTTTTACAAAACCAATAAATTGGAAAAAGATGGATTATTTTGTGAAAGAATTTTAGGTTTATCAAAAGTAGAATTTGTGCTTGTGGAAATTATCGAGTAACCGGAGATGAAAAAGAAGATCCAAAATTTTGTTGAACAATATAGAGTAGATTCTGTTGATTTTCGGATACGAAGATATCAAATGGGCTATACATCAAACTCGCAAACTCATAAGTTTAAAGGGATTCAAACTGATAACATCATACATGTTCATGAAATCTCAATCGTTAAATTAGAAGCTCGTCGAGGATAAAAGAATGCTCACAATCAACCAAATTGAGGTACCACTCCCTTACAACACAGTGTCATAAAAACATAAATATGAAATAATACTCCCTTATAAAATTAAAAAATGAAAGCATATAGAGAAAATTCTTGAAAAAAAAAAAAAAAGACAGACAGACAATTTCAAAATAAGTAAGCATAAATGAGACAAGGAGGACTGGACTTTACAATTGTGTTAAACGAAAATAAGGAAAATTAAGACCATTCTAAATGTGGGTAATTTTTTTTTCCACTCTCACAATTGTTTGAATTATGTACAGAGTATGTTGATATTTTCAAAAATAAAGATTCTTGAAGATGAAAGGATATGAAAATTGCCAATAACTACATCTAATTCAATCCAAATTTATCGAAGGTTAACTGCAATAAACCCCCTTGTAAATATGTTAATAGCCAGAAAATCATCTTGAGAAAAAGAAAACGCAGCCCGACCTCCAATACAGAGCACAACGAGTTTCTTTTTTAAAAATTAAGGAGTTATTTTGTAATTTTTCTTTTTATTTAGGAACATTTTGTATTTGTTAGTACTTCTATAAGAGGTAAAAATGCAATTAACCCACCGAATCGATACGAAAACATAAAGCTAAATAAGAAGTGGTCCCTGTTTGGGAAGTGATTGAGATTGCGAAAACAAAGTCAAATGAAGGGGGAGATGTTTATCAAGTTGAGTAGGGATGGGAAAAACTGAAATGGGCATAGCCAAACAGGGAAGTAAGGAGAAGATATTAGAGAGAGGGAAACCTTAAAAGAGAGTGGGTAAGTCAAGATTCTAAGACAATTAATTAAAATGAAAAATTAAAAATTTAAAAAAAAAAATAGTGTGGGACCCACATATCTTGAATGTGTAGTGTGCTTTCCACAGGATCCATCACTCTCCACATATCATGACAAATAATTGATGTCCCTCAACCATGTAGAGAATGGACCTCGGATACCCTACACCAATATCTAACTTGCATGCCATCCATATATCCCCACCTTTTTTATTTCTTTTTTTTTTATTAATTATTTCTCCTTTTATACAAATTTTTGGTGTGTCAATGATATATCTAATTAATGCAATTATAATTATTTGTTTAAAAAAATAGAACGTGAAATTTTTGTGGGATTTTCAGTTGCAATATTCAGATTAAGACGTTGTTAGCAGAATTAAAGTACTTTTTTTTGAAATTATTATAATATAAATATTGTTAGTCTGAATTTTGTAACTGTGCTTTGACTTGAATTTTGTTTTTTTTTCCCCTTAATATTAGTTAGGATTTGTTGGCTCAATTGGTAAGAATTGATTATTTTTAGTGAGATGGTTATGTAAGTACCCTGTAAGCAATCTATGGTTTCAGTAGCCTCTTTTGGTCTGTGTTGATGATCGGGGTTGAAATTATTTTATTTATTTTATTTTTTTTAAAAAAAGAAAAGGAAAAAGATTCCATAGAAAATAGATGTACGTTGATTGTGTATGTGCGAAGGTATATATGATTAGTATTAATTTGGAAAAACGTAAGAGAATGGTGTGTGAGAGTTATTAGGAGGAGAGAAGTAGTCAAAATGATGATTACATCAAATCATTGATGATTTAGTCCCAATGTTTGCATGACAAGAAAACATAATCTGATTGTAAGAGATAACAAACTTTTGTATTTCAACAAAAAGGTTGCAAGAAAATGACCATTAATTAGTGCATAGTTTCATGGAAATGTGGACCCACACAATTGCCCAAGATCTCATTTTTTACATCAAAATCTCATTCTCCTCCTACCCAAATGTGGTATTAATTAATTTCCTCTATTTTCATCTATTTATTTTTGTTTTTGTTTTTGAGAGGGGAGGGGTGGCGTGGGGTGGGGGACCCTATAGTAGTTGGATTGGACGGATGCCTGTGCTTTCCTCCCGGAATATTCTCCGATCGATGCCCGTTTTCCGGCCAATTATTTTCTCAAGGCGCTGCTTGGCGTCAAGTGTAATTAAAAAAGGATAAAAATATATATTTATTCTTTGTTCTTTTTTTAATAAAAGATAAAGATCGAAGTTGACTCTCCTATATATAATCTTAAAACTTGAATCTAAGACCAATCTTTTATAGAAACTAGTAATTTGCGGCACACTTTGTGTGTGTGTGTGTGCATATTCTATAATATTATTTAAAATAAAATATTTATTATTTAATAAAATATATATAAAAATAATAAGTTAATATTGAATTTATAAGAAATTGGTGATAAGACAGATGCATGAAAATTAGAAAAAATATTTCAGCCCCTACATGTGAGCTCTATGTGACATTTCCAACGAGTTGGGTAAATTCCAATAAATACTGTCCTAAAATTGAACAATTAAAAAAGTTAGAGGACCACTTTGCAATCTTAAAAAATTAAAGAATTAAAATAAAAAATGGATATAATTAGAGAACCAAAATTGCCTTTAATCCTATTTGATTCTTCCTAGTATATTTTAGGATAAATGGCAATTTTTCCCCGTAAATTTCATTATTTTGCAAGTTACCCTTTAGGAATAACTTAAAAGTAGTTTGGCCCCGGTAGTGGGTGCCTGTGGTGTGGCACAATGTTTAGACGAGGTTTTAGTATCGTGATATGAATTGTTAGGTAAGACATGGCACATTAGTTCAGAAACATTGGCTGGTAGGAAAAAACTCATCTAATGAAAAATTCTTGTTCGAACCTATCTCGATCAAATTTGAACTAATTATATGACAAATATACTATGTGATTGGTGTACAATTTAGAAAAATTGATCAATCATTGAGCAGGTGTAATACACTTGCTCTGTGATTGGATTGGTTCATTCAAATCAAGTTCGAACAAGAATTTTCCTCGTGTGAGGTGCAAGGTGGGCTGCAAGTGGATGGATGTGTGGACATTTGGTATAGGATGGGGTATCGTTAATTGGTTCCAACATTAGTTTATGCCTCGACAACATGAGGCAAAGGGTGTGTGGGAAACGACGGATGAATGTGCATGATGTACGTGCATGGGCGGTACTGGGCGCTTATATGTAATACAAACTGTCGTGCGCAGTGCCGCCCAGTGTGCAAAATTTTTGGCAGGACATAAGACAATGAGCACAGGATGGCCTAACGGGGTTGCACAGACTATCGGAAGGTTCTTGTAGACTGTAGGCAAGACCAATGCTCGGTAATTGATGCAAACCGAGGCAAGAGATGGTTAAAGAAAACAAGTGCAGGCAGTTTGTATTGTCTAACCCAAGACAAATTGCTTGCCACATGGGCAGATTGGGGCTGTAAATCATCGGAAGGAAGGCTGAAGTAGTTGTAGACAGTTTTCTTTCAGTTTTCCCAGTGGTAGTTGGGGATGTCAACGTCCATTTTGCAGTCTTTTATATTTAAGACCTTGACCTGCACATTCTTGGTAGAGTTAGAGAGTGAAATTGGTACAATTACACTTCTTGTATCTAAATTGAAGAATAAATACAAGGTTGAGTGATTTGCTCATAAATCTATAGTGTTATTTATGTTTCTGCACCATACATCGCATTCTAATTTTTTTTTCTCTTCTTATTTGAAACGATGAACTAAATTAACTGAAATAACTCGATAAATTACTATTATAAATTGAAATTACTCAATGACAATCATTCCTTATCAAATATGAATATTTAACAAAGACACTTACAACAATCATACTCTGATCAACAATATCAGAAATGAAATCTAAACAACACTTACTCTTACAGTAAACAACACCTCCTATACAGTAAAACAACATCCCACGCATATAACTTAGGTTCCGACTTGTTGAATGCAATTGTGAGTAAAAAAACTTCACTCGAATTAAACTCAAAACTGGTGTGCATGTTTTTGGTGCACAAGACCGCATAATGGGCGTTAACGTTTTTCTATATTACAACCACTAGCTCTACAACTACATGAGATCGACCGTCCGTATTCTTTATCTTTCAGTATTTGCACAAATTTACTACGATTGTGTTGTAGATTAAATTCATTTACATCGCGTTTTATTGTAATTTCATTGTATATATATATATGATCCACATTTATTTTTTATTAATAAAAATAAGTCGCCTTCATTTAAGGTTGCAAGATTAAGGTCAAAATCCAGCATTTTTGTTTCTCTCGTTAAGGTAATTCATAGGTTTATTATGCGTGCAAGAAGTCTGTTTATATTCATTTGTTCATCAGAATATAAATCTTAAGTAAACAAATTAAAAATATATTTCTATTAGTGTTCATTTGAAAAACTCAGGTTGCATAATTTATATAACCTTTGATAATGAAAAATGGTAGATTTGATATGCATAATTTTCAGAATTAACGCCATGATTAATCTTTAATAATAAATATTCATCATAAATTCCAAGACAACAAAGAAGATATCTTCCATAATTGCAATTATTGAAGCGTATAAAATTTAATAATTCCAAGAATCCTACAATTAAAATTTGTCTGTTTATTAGGTATTAACTACTCTTTTTTTTTTTTTTTAATATCTCTCTCTCTCTCTTTTTATTATTATTATTATCGTTATTATTCAGGTTGAATTCTATACTATTTTAGCCATCTTTTAAATTTGAATTTTTTATTTCAAATTCTATTGCACATTTCAATTAATACACATATATTATGTATATAAAAATTAAGTTGTCTATTTTATTTAAAATAAAATTATAACATGATACATATATTAAATAAAAATATATAACATAATAAAAAATTCAATCCAAGCAAAGTGGGGGCCTCTTTTAATTTTGATTTTGATTTGTTTGTGCTCTTCTTTTTGTTTTTTTTTTTAAATTTTTTGTTTCTCCGGCTACAATTGCCATAATTGTTGAAATGGACATTTGCCATAATAATATTTTTGCCACCACTAAAAATTGCAGGCTTTGTGTTGAAAACTTTTGAAAGGGACATTATTGCATTTGCGTTGAGATGTTGGGGTTTGCTTTTGAATATTATTAACATAAGATTGACAGTTCAATCATCCATGTCTTAATTCTTCCTTCACACCTCTAACTACTCCTTCAAACTCAAACCCTAATTTTACTTAACTATGATTTGAATAGTCCCAAGTCCTTCAACATGACTTCACTATTTTGACAAGACTATTATAATATATTTGGAGTAATATGGGAGAGGTGTTTGGTAAGATCATATATTAAGAATAAAGAACACATATACTAATTTATCTATCTTTTTTCTTTTTCTTTTTCAAATATTCGAAAGTGAACTTTGTCAGATTACGAATGTGGGCAGAAAAATTGAAAAGAAAATGATTATACGACACAAGATATACATGGTTTAGAGAATTTTTCCACATTCATGGAAATTCTTTTTATCCAGATTAGGTTCGACTGATCCAAATCAATCGCAGAGCAAGTGTGATATATTTATCATGCAATAAGTCATTTTTTTCTTATTTGTACACCAATCATGTGCGTTGCAAGTGTATTGCACTTGTCGTATAATTAGTTCAAAATTAACAAAACCCGATCTAAATTAGAATTTTCGCATTTCATGGTTGTTCAAAATTGATTTTCCACTCTGATAGTTCAATTGACTTACAAATAAAGATGTTACGCATCAACTAGCTAGTTATGTATACTAAGGTATCTGTAAAATATTATAAAATTACAATTATTTTATTTTTAGAGTTTGTTTTACTGTCTTTGGACTTAAATACAATATTGGGACAAACTTCGCAACCGAACTTAAGAAAAACAAAGAAAACCATCTTAAAAATAGAGCTAAAGCAAAGACTTGATTTTTCATTTCCTTTTTTTTTTTTTTACAATTTCCTTAAAAGAGTATAGTAAAATATATATTATTTAATTTGTGTTATTATTATTTGGTCTTCACCTACATAGAACACTAGAACCACCCTCATCATGATTTCTTATCAAAAAATTCCCAGCAAAAACTTAAAAAGAAAAGCAAAAGAAAATTATTTTTACTCAAAATAGTTTGGGAAGAAAATCAGCAAGAACTGCAAAATGGGACCCTTTCCAGCTGAAAATCTTCCACAAAGATATTCTATGCAATAAAGACAGATATAGAGTCCATAAATGCATTTTGCATAAATGAGGAAAATCTCTGTTCCCTTAGAGAATTAAACTTTTTTATCAGATTTTGGTCTTTTCTTCCCCTCTTGCTCTCCACCCCACCCCACCCCACCTCACCTCAATATATACATGTATCTATATATTAAATCCACTTTAACTCTTCTGCTATCTTTCTTGTCTTCTCTCACCTGACCCCTTTATAGTTTTCCAATATCTGTTTTCTTGTTTTTGTGTTTCTATTACGGTGAGTTCTTTTTTAGGCTTTTGGACATTTGGATCAGACTTCAGACCTCAGATATAAGCATCAAACCGTCATCATCCCTTTAAGTTTAATACAGCAATTCCACCGCTGTTTCTATTTTCATGTTTGCTAGTTGAAACACTTTCTCTCGGAAGGATTCTGTGTGTTTTTGCTGTTGTTTTCACCTTAACTTGAAAAAGCCAAAAACACTTCCACTTCCAACAGTGTTTGCTTCTTCCCTTTTTCTCCTTCTGTGGGAAAGATTGCATCTTTCTTGTGTTTCTTGGTTGTGATCTCAGCTGTTTTGATGACCCAGAACTGGGTTTTGGCAGAAACAAACAAAAAGAAATAGACAAAGCAGAAAAAGAAAAGGAAGAGTTTTGGGCTTGAGTTGACAGTTGATTGATAGTGATTTTGGTTTGCATCTGAGAAGGGGCTGCTCCTGCTGCATTCTTGGAATTTTTGTTCAGCAAAATGTGTACAGAAAAGAGAGATTCAATGAAAAGAGACTCTCAGAAGCCTTTGCTGCAGTAATGGATGGTGTTATGGAATTTTCTGGGGTTTCGATCAAAGAAATTCCTTGTGAGCTTCATCTTCTCTCTCTCTCTCTCTCAACTTTGCACAAGTGGATATGCACGTGTGTTTAAATGTACACCATAGCTTTCTGGTGTCCAGTTTTTGCATTAGGACATGTTTTCTATCTTTTCTTCTCATTTATGAGGTTGTTAAGTTGAGTAGGATTTTAGTATCTTTCAGTATCTGTTGGTTTGTTAACTGTATCCCATCTGGTTTATGTCTTTGCATAATTGAACACAAAGGGCTAAGAATATTTTTTTCTATTTGTGTTTGGGTGCTCATACAGATGTAATTCTTGGCACATATATCTGCCCAAGAAACATAATACTCACCACCTTGGGGCTTCAGATTGTGAAAAGAGCCCTTGAGCCTTTTACTCTTTTGATTACACCCCAAATTACTTTAATGGAGAATTCTTTTCCCTTTTTTGCATAATTGGTGTCTTAAAAAAGCATCTTCCTTTACTAATTTACTACCTTTTGTCCAACAAAATCTTTTTAAAATAGAGACTTTTACTGGATAAATGATGAGTTGCATTTCCTGATAATTTTTGGCTAAATGATCCTTCAGTATAGACAACTAGTTTCTAATTTGATAATATTGGTTGAATAAATGTTTTGGCCTAATTCTATCTATACTACAAGTTTTTGAAGTTATTTTTCCTCTTTTACAAAGATTGCTAATTTAGTAATTACTCAAACTATTGTACATGGCAGATTGTTGACACTAAAAGATGACTACTATGAAGAACAAATGGGAGGTCTGATTGATAGTATGCTTCTGCAAGTACATGTTCTTGGAGGAGGGTAAGCTAGATAGTGTTGTTAGTATTAGTATCTTCAAATTTTGTTTTTATCATGATTATTCCACCACAATGTAATTTTCTGATTTCTGGCAAATAGGAAAAATTGCACCTTTTAAGCATAATTTTGAATGGATTCTGATACAGGGTAATTGGCCAAGCTGCATTTACAAAAAACCCCACTGGATGTATTCAGATGCCTATCAAGAAAGGCAAAATTCCTTGGGAACATTTGAAAGTCTTGAGGTTTTGCAGGTATAAATTCTCCCTATCATCCAAACCTGTTGATCTGTCGCGAGTTCCAATCATAATCCAATCTCTCTTGGTTCATCAAGAAAGCATTTTGTTTTTGTTTTTCTGTCATAAATTGAGTTCCCAGTTTTATTTTTTAGAAACTTACACAGTTAGATCACATTGTTTTTTGATCTTTCATCTAATTTTAGAAATGGTGCTTTCCGTTTTGACAGGATGATTCTGAGTTCTACTGCCAATTCTCTGTTGGGATAAAGGTGCCTATTTATTTGTTTAGTCTGAATCATGTGTTCGATATGATACAATTTTAATATGTTCGATGACACTTCCAATTTGCTACATAAATGACCGCTCCAATTTATTTTGCAGACTATTGCTTTGATCTCAGTTGAACCCTGGGGAGTTGTGCAACTTGGATCCACTCAAAAGGTTAATGCTGCTTTTGAATATGCGTTCTCATTTACTTCTCATGTCTTTCTAGAGTTGGATAGTGGTGGTTTAAAGTAGAAGTATTTGTGTGGTGTAGACGATCCTCAATGAATAATATGAAGGCAGTTGATTCTGCTCTTTGGAAGAGTGCATGAAGTTGGAAACTTTTTAGGCCTTATCTGGCTTGTATCTATAAGAACATGTTTCAATCTAGAATGCAACAATCACAGGCTTCTCTCTTGTTTATAGGATTGGTGAAGCCCCTTAAATTGTATGTGGTTTACTTGACCAATTTCTAGCCCTTTTAGTGACAGTTGAATTCTTTGCTGCAGATTCCTGAAACGCAAGACTTTGTTGATCAAGTGAAAGAACTTTTCAGAGAAATGGATAAACATCAAGAAACTAAGTTCTCTGAAAGTGAACCTCCTTCAGAGAGCCAATGTTGTGATCCGAGCATGCAGTTTAATTCATTATTATCATGCGGTGTTTCCCAATCAGTGAATCAAAGCATGAAATGTGGTGTAGAAGATGAAGGTTTCATGGAAGCAAATCATTCTTTAGTCCTCCCATCTCAATCGTTTCATTCTGACTGTCAGAGCAGAAACTCGCTCTTTACTGCATCTGGTCTAACTGAGAACCCGATTCAAGTCGGCAGCAAGCCTACCAGTCAATTAGACCAGTTGCTTTTAGAGTCTGGAAATTTCTTTGATTTCTCAGCCACCCAAGCACTTAGCAATCACAGTGATTGTTCAGTTCTGACTTCATGTTGGCCCGATTCAACATCTGCTCTCAATGAAAATGTGTCTCCTCCAAAACCAAGAACGTACGTATCTTGCAGAAATTCGAGTTCGAATGCCCCCGTGAACCCAGCATTCACTTCATTGCAGGCTCCCCAGTTCTGCAATGACACTCAAAGTTTTAGTTCATTGCTCGATCCAATTGAGTGTAAAAATAAAAGACCATCGTCTGGCTTATTAACTTTGGAGGAGTTAATCCAGGAAAACTATTTTGCTGAGACCATGTCCAAGTCTGGCCTAATGGATGATCTCTCACAGTCACAGTGGTTTTCTTCGCAACCCGGTTCAAGTGGTACCCCATTAACTACTCTACTTTGTAGTGATTTATCGCATGTTACAGGCCTCATTCCAGCATCCGGCTTGAGTGGAAATAACTCTGCCATCCACATATCAGATAATCTTCCAGCCAATTCAATACAAAGTTCAGTGACAGATGCCTTCACCTCTAATCATGAAGTTAAAGCTTCCAACATGTTTGGGATTGACAAGCCATTTAACAGTCTGGGAGTCGAGTCCGGATGTAAAAAGTCAGTGGGGTGGAGTGGTAATGACTTGAGTTTCTGTACAGATGTCTCCAGTTGCATCTCCGAGAAGTATGTTGGATCCAATATTCGCAGCTCAAACAGCTTATTCTCCAAATTAGGACTTGACCAGCTTTTAGATGGTATTTCAAGTAGTAGCTTCTTCTTTTACGAAATCCAGATTCCACGGTCAATCTGCCAAAAGAAGAAAAATTGACAACTATTCATGGAGTCATGACGACGTGAAAACTCAATGTATTCCGAGCTTTGATGGACAAATGAAATTGATGGATCCTGTATATGGCCCGGCAACAAGTGACACTGAGCTCAATACTGAAGCGTCCAAAAAGATACCAGGTGCGTGTATTAGCGATAACCGTACAACGAGTGCTGGAAACACTATATCATCAAAGGGGCAAGACGAACCTTCAAAAACTGGGAAGAAGAAGGCCAAACCAGGGACCAGGCCAAGGCCAAAAGATAGGCAGATGATCCAAGATCGGCTTGCAGAGTTGAGGGAGCTCATTCCTAATGGAGAGAAGGTGAGTGACTTTGTGCTTCATTGCAATAGACGAGCATAAATGGAGCATGCCTTAATTGATAGACAAAAAGCGTTTAAA
Organism: Sesamum angolense; assembly: GCA_034509725.1. NCBI lineage: Eukaryota > Viridiplantae > Streptophyta > Magnoliopsida > Lamiales > Pedaliaceae > Sesamum > Sesamum angolense. The sequence goes on along the minus strand of JACGWL010000006.1, from coordinate 5,322,017 downwards.
CTCTGCTTTATTGGCTCAACTCTCAAGCAAATACCCTTTTAATACATACTTGTCTTTCCTATGTAAAACTGCGAAATGATACTCATTTCTTAACATGGTAATTTCTAACGTGACAGATGAGCATTGACCGTCTGTTGGAACGAACCATTAGACACTTGAACTTCATGCAGAGTCTCACAAAACATGCTGAGAGCCTGAAACAAATTGACAAGCTAAAGGTGAAACAATTTTCCTTTCTTTATAAGTGTACATGGCCCTAGAATTGGTTGTCACATTAACTAATCAGTATAAAATTCGATAATTTTGGCTGGCAGAGTGGGGAGGCCCGGAAGAAACATGCTAGCGATGATGGTGGGGGAGCAACATGGGCAGTTGAAGATCAAACTATGTTATGTCCACTCATGGTTGAGGACCTTAGGACTCCTGGTCAAATGCTTATAGAGGTAGGAAATACTAGACAATGTAAGAGATTTCTGTAACTGCAAAAGAGAAATAAAGTTAACATTGAGCTTTTTCTGCAGATCCTCTGTGAAGAACAGGGTTTCTTTCTGGAGATCATAGATGTAATTCGAGGTTTTGGCTTGACTATACTCAAGGGAGTGATGGAAGTTCGTGAAACGAATGTATGGGCTAACTTCATTGTGGAGAGTGATAAGGTAACCACAGATCGACTCCTGAACGGAAGAAAAAGAAAAGGCCCTTATTTTTCATTTATCTTAGCTGTTCTGTATATTAACCAAAGTTTCAAATGCATTTCAGGGGACTCGGCCCGTAACACGGCACGAAATTTTTTCCTCCCTCATTCAGCTCTTGCAGATGACTGGACAAGATGCAACCAATGCAAGTGACGGTATTGCTAACACAATTGGCACAGCCATGCCTTTGTTCAACAACTGTCAACAGGCCGTTTCGTTTCCTGCCAACTTGGCCGATACTCTTCAATGTGCAAACTTGTGACGACGTTCCCAGGTGACATTCCAATGGTTTTGCAGTGGCCCATGTTGTAGTTGATGCCTGATGAAGATGCTCAGCTAGTTGGGTAGGTAAATATATACTGACTTTTGATAGGGCTTGCGTGTGATTATATGTAATGCATGGAAGAGCATTTGTAACAGGAGAGAGTTGTGTTTCCCTTCATTGTTTGTTTGGTGGTAGGTTCATTTGTTGAAGTTGACAAATCAACTAGTTTATAGACTAACTTCTGAATTCGTAGTTCTCTGTTTTTGCATCTACATTTCCTATAAAATTATACGCAAATTGATTGTATCCGGTCTTTTGGACATCCATGGTAGTAATCCCGTCCGTACCCACTCATATACATCCATGCTACATTCAATGCTTTGTGTACTGACTGCGGTATGAATTTAATCATCGCGGACCTTTTACTTTTCAAAAACTGAGGTATATATCAATTCTGCAGATCTGGCAAGGTTGACTAACTTCATAAGATTGAGAGTCCTAATCCTAGGAAACATCAGATAACACTCACGACATACTTAGTGTTTTGTTTGCCACAAAAGAATAAACTGTGGAGAACCAAACTCAGTGCTATCAAATCTCCACATCAAAAGGTTGTATTTGTATTGATGGAGAAAGAAAGAACATTAAAGGGACAAATGGGTTTTTGGCAATTGTGAGAATCCGAAGGAAGACAACATAGTCTAGGTGAATTACAGGAATTGCCCAGTAACCAAAAAACAATAACCACATGCTAATCATTAATTGGAGGACAAAATTGTATATGTATCGGCCATCATAAACACACTCATTTTGTACAAATACCTCTTAACTTATTAGGAAGAGAGTTTCAATTTAGGGTTTAATGCAATTTATCTATTTGTGAAATGTAAATGAATAATTACTTTCTTATAAAAATATAGAAGCAATTTACTTCTGTATTTTTTAAAATGAAGTTGTTTTCCTCTTTGTCTAGATTGTTTCTTTTAAAAAACACAGGGGAATAAATTATTGTATTTTTAAAAGTATAAACTTTTTTTTCCCACAGCGACTTTCTAAAGAGTACAATAACTATTGGCATAAACCATATAAAACCCCTTGTGTATTTTTTTTTTTTTTTTTGGGCTAAAAACCTTCTTATATTATTTTATAGGCAAAAGTCCTTGTGTTATTTAAAATATAGCTCACCTTCCCTCTCTGTTAGTTTTGATAACCTATTAATTTTTGTGTTGAAATGCCTATTTTGTCTTAAGTGTTAATTCAACATTTTTTCTTGAAGGAAAAGATGCTTTCACGTGGAGGGAGGGAAGAGAGAGTGCAAAGCTTATGATTTTAGATCTAGGGTTTCGAAAGCTCTCATGAGTCCTAAGGAAAAGAATATCAAAATTTAGGGTTTTTTTTATAAAAAAATATTGTATGTTCAGTTATAGTTTAGGAGTTTGAACAAAAACAAAAAGGAGATTTAGGGTTTAAATAGATTTGCGGAAGGGGAAGACATAGGGAAAATTGACTATCCATTGACTAGGGACTTGGTCACACATCTTGTAGTCCCTTCCGCAAGCTCTCCAAATGGGTTAATATTCGTTGACTAGGGAGCTCCTCTTACAGTTGAGGGGGTAGTCTTTGCTCAAAAAAGAGGTAGCCTGGAGGCAGCTTGACGTGAATTTTTTCCTTAGTGGTGATAGGGGCCTCCTCGATCAAAAGGACCATAGGAGGCACGACTGCCATCTACATCCACACCACAAACGCAATCATCTCTAATAACCTCGAGGACAGTCTCCCAAAGGAGGTATTGAAGAGGTGCTATTGCAAGCAGGGTCCACAGATCGGTTAGACTAGTCTCTTGCTTCACAACTGGATGAGCAATGGGGGTCCCTGCAAAGCATGTGTATCCTCTACTTGGGAGTTGCTAAGCCTCTCCACTCCATTGGATGCTTCCATCAATCTCAAGTTTTACCTTTGTGTTTCCTATAGACTACGCCATTTGAAGCGAACAAAAAGTCTGCTCGTTAGGATGTGTCCAACTTGAGAGCTTTCGAATAGATTTTTTTGCAAGTCTCGAAATGGAAATCTGCAAAACATATATTAGAATTCTGATGTCCAAGCCCGTCGACTGTTATAAAATATAAATCGCAAGGAATCGTAATGTAGAGTTATGATTTAGAGATATGATATGCATATTAACATTAAAATATTTATTTTTAAGGACAAAATAGAAATTCCTAGGAATAAACCACACAATAAACATATACACCCTATCACACAATATACTCACAACTCCACTGTAAATACTAAAAATATTATTATTTTAAAGGGGAGACTATTCATTGACAAGACAACACACATACCCATTTACCCAAAAATTCTCTCTCTATAATTAATATTCACCTAGCGCGCAATTGTGCGAGAGTAAAATTCCCATCTAATCCGTAAATTAAAACTACATCCATATCATTGGCGCCGTCTGTGGGAATATCTTACTCCGGCATTGAGAATGCAAACTAGGTCTCGAGCTCGCGAAATCCCTGGGATGGACGATGCCCCGGAACCACAACTGAACGGGGCAAATCAGGTGCCACCCATGAACTGTCTCTCCCCCATGAACAACCCCCCCTGAACGGACAAACCGTGCCGCCTCGTGAGCAAATCCCACCCCCTTGTGCCGAATCATCCTCTCATGTAGTTCCACCCAAGGAAACGATGATACAATTGACGCAAGAGGCCTTGCTGGCCTTGATTCACGATGCATCTACCCGAGCGGCCGCCCAAGCCATGGCTCAGTTTGCGGCGCAACACCCCATCAATTCGCCCCCTCCTTCACCTCGTAGAAGTCGAGAATTATCCTCGGCTCCCGAGGAGGAGGAGCAGAGGCAGGAGGAGGTAAACAGCCGAGTTTCTCGACCTGAAGTCGCTCAGACACAAGAACAGTATCCCCCACAATCGCGGCCGCCCATGGCTCCCCTCCCATCAAGGGGAGTGGAGGACCCATACTTGGCATTAGCCATCGCTCCCCCACGGCGCAGCCCATTCTCCACGGCAATTTTAGCAGAAGCGCTTCCTGCGGGCGTCAAAGTATCCAACCTTTCAGAATACGATGGGACCGGTGACCCGCAGGAGCACTTGGATAAGTTCTATGCCAAAATTGATTGGTATGACTTGAGTGATGCTGCGTATTGCAAGGTCTTTCGTACCACCCTCTCCAAACGCGCTTTGGCCTGGTTTAACCAACTGCCCACTGGAACCATTTCCAGCTTCGAGCAGTTGACTCAACGTTTCTTGCACCACTTTTCAATGAACAAGAGGGTTCCAAAAACTGCAGCTTTCTTATTCACCATACATCAAAGGGAAAATGAACCACTGAGAGACTACATGCAAAGGTTCATCGAGGCGGTGCACGAGGTGCCCCATATCAACCATGAGTTGTTAGCAAGCATCATTCAACAAAATTTGTTACCCGGAAGATTCAAAGAGTCAATAGCCGGCAAACCCCCAAGTACCATGGAAGATCTCCTCATGCGGTCACAGAAGTACATTCGGATTGAGGAGTCTAATTCTCCGACCCTTCCCTGGGTGTTAAGAGGAAAGGCCGAGAAGAAGAGAAAGAGCCGAGAAAGAAAGAAGAACGCAAGCATGTGCCTCCGACAGGGTTCACATATTACACCCCATTGAATACTTCCAGGGGAGAGATATTAATTGTGGCCGAGCAACAAGGACTGATCAATCAAAGGCCAAGAAAAATGAAAGATATCCCCAAAAGGCTAAAATCCGACAAATATTGTCGTTTTCATCGAGACAGGGGGCACACGACAGAGGAATGTCACCACCTGAAGAATGAGATAGAAAAGTTGATCCAACGAGGCCACTTGAGGCAATACGTGAACTGAGAGCAAAGTAGACAACCTCAAGAGACTTCTACTCAACACCCAAACAGCGACAACCTCCCCACAGCAGGGGTTATCGCCGTGATTTCGGGAGGCCCAGCAGGAGGGGATTTCGCCAATGCAAGGAAAGCCCTGGTTCGCGCAGCTAGGAGAAACAATTGGCAAACGCCCAACCAAATCCACAACATAAACTCAGACAAGCAAGGAGAAATCGCGTTCGGCGAGCAAGACCTAGATCCGACGCGAAATCAGAATAATGATGCTTTGGTCATCTCGGCCACGCTTTCAAATTTTTGGGTAAAAAAAGTTTTAGTGGATAACGGAAGCTCCGCGGACATTATATTCCACGACGCATACGTCCAGTTAGGGGTAGATAATGCTCAGTTGCGGAAGGTAAACACCCCTCTCACAGGCTTCAGTGGTGAGATGATCGAGCCCCTAGGAGAGGTAACCTTACCATTATCGTTAGGTTCTTATCCGAAGAGATCCACCAAAATGGTGAAGTTCCTGGTGGTCAAGGCCCCGTCCGCCTATAACATCATCCTAGGCAGACCAAGTTTGAACCTCTTCCGTGCAATAGCGTCTACATTCCACATGAAACTTAAGTTCCCTACTTCGGATGGGGTGGGGGAAGCCGTGGGAGATGAAAGAATGGCTAGAGAATGTTACGCGAATACCTTAAAGAGATCGCGAGAAAGACTAGGAGGAGTGCCCTATCAAAAAGGAAAAAGAAAAATGACGGACATGGGCCTCGAGACAAAGGACGCCCCAGAGGAACCCTTCGGAAAAATCGGCGGGGAAAGAAGGGTGGAAGCCGTAGAGGAATTGAAAGTCATCAATCTCTCTGAAGATGACGAAAAGACTACAAAGATAGGCACGACAATGCGCCCCTCCACTGAAGAACACTTGATACAGTTCCTTAAGAAAAATAAGGAAGTTTTCGCATGGACCATGACTGACCTACACGGAATTTCACCCGATGTTATCACCCATAAGCTCAGCGTAAATCCTAGCGCGAAACCGGTAAAGCAGAAGAAGAGAATGTTCGGAACAGAGATGAGTCAAGCAATAAAAGTGGAGGTGGATAAAATGCTCTGAGCCGGATATATACGCCCTGTGTATTATCCCGAATGGTTAGCTAATGTTGTGTTGGTTCCAAAGTTGAACGGGAAATGGTGCCTGTGTATTGATTTCACGGACTTGAACAAAGCATGCCCTAAAGATCCTTTCCCCCTCCCACGGATTGACATCCTGGTCGACTCCACCTCAGGATGTGAAATGTTGAGATTTCTGGATGCGTACCAAGGCTACAACCAAATTCCCCTGGCCCCGGAAGATCAAGAAAAAGCAAGCTTTGTAACGGATCAAGGGGTCTTCTGTTACAACGTCATGCCCTTCGGCTTAAAAAATGCAGGAGCGACATACCAACGACTTGTCAATCACATGTTTCAAAATCAGATTGGCCGAAACATAGAGGTTTACATAGATGACATGTTGGTAAAAAGCGAAAAAGAGCAAGACCACATCAAAGACTTGGAAGAGTGTTTTCAAATACTAACGACTTTTGGTATGAAGTTAAACCCCGCCAAGTGCACCTTTAGGGTGAGGGGCGGGAGGTTCTTGGGGTACATGATTTCTGAGAGAGGAATAGAGGCAAATCCAGAGAAAATCAACGCCATCATGGACATGTCCCCTCCTAAGTCGATTAGAGAAGTCCAAAAGCTCGCAGGAAGATTGGCGGCTCTAAACAGATTCATCTCGCGATTCGCGGACAAGGGCCTACCTTTCTTCAAAATCCTCCGAGGCGGAGCAAAGTTTGAATGGTCCAAAAAACGGCCAGGAAGCATTTGATGAATTAAAGAAGTATTTGGTCTCGCCACCTTTGTTGACAAAACCCGAGACAGGAGAAACCCTTTATCTCTATCTAGCGGTCTCCGAGAATGTTGTTAGCTCGGTCTTGGTGCGACAAGAAAATAGAGAGCACCTACCGGTGTATTATGTTAGCAGGGTGCTGCAAAGCGCCGAACCCAGATACTCTCAAATTGAAAAGTTAGCCCTCTCATTAGTGATTGCGGCAAAGAAGTTAAGGCCTTACTTCCAATCTCACCAAGTAACCGTTTTTGACGAACCATCCTTTGAAACAGCTCTTAGCGAGTCCAAAGCTCTCTGGAAGAATGGTTAAGTGGGCAGTGGAATTAAGCGAGTATGGCATCGAATTCCACCCGAGACCAGCTATTAAGGCACAAGTGTTGGCCGATTTCGTGGTCGAGTTGGCATACAACGAGGCGAGTATCTCTACACCAACATGGAGTTTATATGTCGACGGGTCGTTGACATCGACGGGAAGTGGAGCCGAAGTTGCCCTAGAGAGCCCCCAGGGAGACAAGTTCGAGTACGCCATAAAACTAGACTTTCCCTCATCGAACAATGAGGCTGAGTACGAAGCATTTTTGGCTGGCGGTGAGTTAGCTCTAGCGGCTGGGGCGAAAAGGATTGTCATCTACAGCGACTCCCAGCTAGTGGTTAACCAGGTCCAAGGGTCCTATGAAGCCCGGGATGAGAAGATGGCCAAATATTTTTCGAAAGCGAAAAACATGCTAGGAAAGTTCGAAGAGGCATCTGTCGTCCAAATATCAAGAGCAAATAACGCGACCGCAGATCAGCTAGCTAAGTTAGCAAGCTCGATGGCTGCCATCCGAAGTAGAAAGATCACTTTCATCTGGTCGGAGAGGGCCGCGATAGAGGCACCGGAAGAGGTCATATGTATTGACCCAACACTTTTGAGTTGGAAAGAAGAGATCATCAGATTCCTCACAAATGGGGTCCAACCCGAGAACAAAAAAGATGCGAAGGCCCTAAGAAGGAAAGCCTCCCGTTTCGTCATGATAGATGGAGAATTATACAAGCGAGGTTTTTCCCAACCATTTCTGAAGTGCCTAACACCTGATGAGGGGAATTATGTCTTAAGAGAAATACACGAAGGGATTTGCGGAAATCATCTAGGAGGAAAGGCCTTGGCCGGGAAGAGTTTGATGCAAGGATTCTACTGGCCCACAATGCTCGGAGACGCGCATGAGGTAGTGAAACGCTGTCGCGCATGCCAAGAACATGCCAACGTCAACCATCGACCGGCGGCATTGATGCGACCCCTTGAGAGCCCGTGTCCGTTCGATCAATGGGGTATTGATTTGGTCGGACCTCTCCCTCAAGCCACGGGGCAGAGGAAGTTTTTGATTGTCGCGGTGGACTACTTCACGAAGTGGGTAGAAGCTGAACCATTAACCAAGATATCAGAAAAGGAGGTGATCAAATTCCTTTGGAGGAACATCGTGTGCCTTTTCGGCATTCCCCGCGCTATAATATCCGACAATGGAACTCAATTCTCGGGCAAAAAATTCAAGGAATGGTGTAAAGGACTAGCGATCAAACAATTCTTCACCTCTGTGAGTAACCCACAAACGAATGGTCAAACCGAAGTGACCAACCGAACGATCCTCCAGCACCTGAAGACGCGGTTGGGAACGGCGAAAGGGGCTTGGGTAGATGAACTTCCTAGTGTTTTGTGGCCTACCGCTCAACGCACGGGACCACTGCTGGAGAAACCCCATTCAGCCTATCCTACGGGACAGATGCCGTAGCACCGGCGGAAGTAGGAGAACTTAATTGGCGGGTGAAACATTACGAATTAGAAGCCAACGAACAAGGTTTGAGGATGAATCTAGATTTTGTCGAGGAAGTCAGAGAAAGAGCCTCGGTGCGGGCGGCTATGTACAAAACCAGAATGGCAAAGGCCTATAACTCAAGAGTTAGCCAAGCGAACTTGGGTCTTCCCAATGGGTGACTGGTCAAGAGTCTTACGAAATTCAGGCCGAAGCCCATTTCTTGGGTACCGGGAGGCCTTCCCTTTAAATCACAACTTTTCCTATGCTGCGCCATCCAGGGAGAAGTTGGGGATTTAGAGTGGGCTAATGGTCCTCGCTACAACCAAGTTACAACAGACTCGATTGTGGCGCACTGGAGCTTACAAATTACGCAACAGATGGATGATAGAACATCCAGCACATGCATTCGGCTACGGGAAACTCTGAGTACGCGATATAATAGGTCCCTTTTTCTGCAAATGAATATCACTGGCTTTGAGTGTAAACCTTGAATAGGTCGCCCGCCACGAACAAAGGAGGTCTCTTCTCTCTTCTGATTCCCTGGCTAGCTGATAACATATTCACTGTAGCCTCTACAAAATCGATTGAGGTATGTAGATTGCAGCGTAGCAGATATCTTTAGCCTCACCTCGTCTCACCTCGCCATCAATTAGTCCATAGATCCTTGTGAGAGACTTTTGTTAATTCTCGCACTCTTGCTAAGAGATAAGGTTGAGAGGGGAGTATTCTGTGACCATTGCTAGTGTGCTACCGGTTTGCGTTTAAGGAGCGTGAAAGCGACATTTGAGCGTCAACGCCCGTACTGATTTCTTGAGAGCCCTCTTCGATGAAGTACCAATTGCCCGGATCCCCGATCGATTCATCGAGATTCGCTCATCGTAAAGACGCTGTCCCCGGAGACATTTGCCCTCTTAAGCGAAATTGGCAAAGAACGCAATTCAGACTTGAGCAAAAACATTCCGTTGAGACACATCAGGCGAAATATTTTAACCTTTTTGTTCATCGAACAAACTTGTCCTCATTTGGATGGAACACATGTTAATTTCCGTTGTATGGGTTAAACCTGATACATCGTAAGGGCGGAAATGAATAAGACCACCTCTGAAGTTGACTAAATATAACGCGAAGATACTGCATACAACACGGTCGCCCCAAAGAATGCGATGGGAATAGTTATGGGATTTAAGTAATATAGTCATTATGTCGGAGGTGGACAAGAACAAGGAGGATCAAAACTACGGCTAGTCATCTGAGATAAGAATCAAAAATCCAAGGGAAGTAAGATGCGCTCTGCGCCTGGGGGTACTAGCATTCTCGCTGGTTATCAACCCCGCGAGCAATCCAATACCTACGTGCCGCCTCCGCTGTTCTCCGGCGCCCGGTTCCGCCGACAATTCTATCAGGATCGCACATTGACAGAACCCGCGATTCACTCATCAACTCGACCTTCCTCACGAAGAGTCTGGCGAAGGACCCGGCACCAGGTGCGAATGGCAGTCGACCTGAAATAACCATTGGACAGCCTGCGGTCACGATAGGTTCGAATAGTTCGTGATCGGCACGTTCTGGCACTTTGATAGGCCTTCAAAATCCCTCTCTTGGGAAGGTCCTGTGGTGTTGTGCATGACAATCAGTCAACACCGGACGATGTATACCCGTGAACTGTCGCCAGAAAACAACTTAAATATTATTCTCCTTTTACCGTGCGAGGCGGTTCTATCCGAGATTCTCGCCAATCTTTTCGTCATGCTTCTCTTGGAAACGACGCTCCCAAAATAGGTCAACATTATTGGCAGGTAGATTGCCGCCTTGTTTCGTCTGGGGATTTTGTTTCCCCCCCGTCCCCTCTGCACCTTGACCCTGAGAAGAAATCCAACTCTCGGCTGGCCGCTTTTTGAGAGCTATGCACTCAAACGCCTCATCTCTAGCTAAACAAGCGCCGCCCTTTCTCACTGTCCTAGCCAGCTTGGCGCTTCAAACAAGAGCTCAAGAGTAGAGGGGATAATTAGCAATTGCGCTGAAGGAAAAAGGGAAGGGGTTAAGACCAAGTAAAACATTAATCATATTACTCCGAGCCGATAATTCTCGCTCAACTAACTCATCCATCGCTGTTCCTTCTTGATAGTATCGTAAATTCTGAGCCCACAGTTGCATCTTCGGCTCAGCACGGACCACGCCGTTGCGCTCGTCCCTCACATGGAGGAAGTTAACCCCCGAGATTTAGATCTTACAGCCCTCGGTGAGGTTGCATCCTCCGCTGTATAAATAAAAGGGTAGTCTCCTACGAGGTCTTCTTGGTTGCGGCGGAGTTTATGGAGGGATCCAAGTCCGTAATCCTGCTTTCGTCGTCAATGACACGGCGGGAATAGGTGGATCGCGATAGGCCACCGTCCCAGCTAGGGAGGCTATCCCATAGGGCAGGTGGCTAAACGCACGTGATGCACAGATGGGAAGTCCTTCCCACGCTTCGCTGCGGGGCTATGAATCAACTCTTGCTCAAGTCGCTTTTTTCCCTTCGCCCCAGCGCTAGCGCTACACCCCCTACGCCAGTCAATACACGGCCTGCTTCCGTATCAGCCTCAATCTTGTTCTCCGAGCTACGAAGGAACGGCGTCAGAGTAAGTTCTAGTTCTCTAAACTTATTACTCGTGATACAATCACGAGAAGAGTATCAATAGGCGTCAGGCAATTCATACTACAGAGCTAACTCGGCTATTCCAACTTTCCCGTCGAGAATAAAATAACAGGACGTGAGCAAAGTGCTCAAATCATAAGTGACTACCACCCGTTGGTGGCGGATGTCGGCCCGACAAACCACAAACCCAAAGACAACGTGGAAACATAATGCGATGTTACATTAAAAGTTCCGAGGTTCTCTTGGGCTGAAACTAGTCCCGCTTGCATAGATAAGGTACGATCGCCCTTCTTCCCACGGGCATTCCTAGGCTTCGGAGCGTCGTGCTGAGCAGCTTAAGGGGGGGGGCTCGGTCCTCTCCGCTGCTAGCTGTTGTAAAAAGGAGATGGCTTCGTCAAAGCTACGGGCTTACGTGACTTCGATACAAAGGAATCGCATGAAGTATGTGCCTGGCGACAGCTGGAGGGAACCGCCGGCCTCACCCCTCCTAACTCAACCCCCTCTCACAGCCTGTTCGGCGTTAGTTGCCCAATAACTCGGATCTCTCTTGTTATATTATTAGGCAAGACAGTAACGAGTAATATCTCGGGAGCGCCAAGCAAAATCTCACAAAGATAGAGCTTGTACTAACCCAATTGGACATCATAAGAGCGAGTAACAAAACGACGATAATATAGAAAGTAGTTGAGTGAATCACCTTTACCCGCCGCGATTTGGAGAGGACAGAGAACTATTATAAGAGGTGGAGATACGACTATAGAGGAAGGGAATGGGGAAGAGGTTGGTGGAGAGAGATAGAGGTATATGAATTGAGGTGGGGTGGGCCGAACATTTAATGGGCTTTCTGTTACCACCGGCCGTCATCCATTCCTCTTCGTGCTGTTGCGGACATTTGGACATTCTCTAACGATTAGGGGGCCCTGTGTTGATTTTGGCATGGATGTGAGTGTTTTGGGTTATTTCTTTGGTCAATCGTGAGCTATTATAATATATCCTCTACTACGTATCGCTGCCAGGAACTAGATGTATTTCATTCCGAGAGTGGGGGGTTGTATGATGTGCATATTAACATAAAATATTTATTTTTTTAAGGACCACAAGATAAGAACTTCACTAGGAACGGACAACCACACACATATAAAAACATAAATACAGGGGTACCTACTTCATACTAAAACGAGCACTCCCTTGGTGCAAGGGTCATTTGCACTTTCCCTGCGGTATTTAACCCTACACTCCATCCTTAAGATCTCCATTAATTATTATTGGCCACTCTGCTTTGGCACACCACTCTTATTACTGCTCAGTCGTTGTTTAAAGGGGAGAATATTCATGTGACATCGGAAGTCATCAGGTACAATCTATCATGCCCATGCGCCTTTAGTAACCCAAAAATTTGCTCATCTATAAGCGATTAAATTTCGTTTTAGCTTGACTTTCCGCCAGCTAAAGCTAGTTGTCCGTTAGTACGTCCGCATTCGCACACTTGCCTCATGCCGCAGATGTAAAGGAATGTGCCGGAAGTCGCCTCCTAATCCGTTGTCATATGTAGAGAGAAGCGGCTGGGCTGTTTCAGTCCGTCCTCTACATCCACATCAACAATAGAAATTTCATCTGTACATATCACAGGCGGCTCCCCCCTCTTTGTTCCCTTTAAGGATCGTCAGTTCACAGTGGGCGTTGACCCGACTTGACAAAGAGAAAGAGACTATTACCCACCCTTCGTACTACTTATGCAGAAGACTTACAATCTATGTCGTCACCATGTCTCTCCTACGCCAACTATTTAGGATGCAGGAGTTGCTTTGTGATCGTCAGACTCGACACAGCCTTGGTCAGGTAAAGTAAACGATTGCGGAGTGGCATGAATCCAACCAGGGGATTGAAGGTGTCTGATTTCATTGCTGTTAGAACTCTCTTTGGGTTCTTATTGGGTGTCACAGAACGTTGATCATATCATTCAAGGTGTCTCCTATATGCAGTGGTGGAGGGGCGGAATGACTAGGTCCATCTCGTTTGTAGCTTTTCGTTTCTAAGCTCAAACATAGAATTTGTATGCTTGATGATAGCAAAAATTCACCAATCTATCGGTGCTCTTTTATCGCCGGCGAAGTTTTTCACGCGAAGGCTCTGGGATGCATCGCTCTTTGTTTCGGGCCATGTCGTTCCACTTTGGTCTCATTTTCACGGTTATTGTTAGGGAATAAGGTCTTGCACTCCTCTAGTCGTGTTCTCGCTTGTCTTCTTTACGCTATGCCGCGTTAAATTGCTCTAGCTTTTTGTCTCATTGATGATTCTCCTTAACGTGTATGCCAAACGGACTAAGCAACTACGGGAGTAGTGATCAGAGTACAACTGAAGGTATCAAGAATGTGTGAAGGTCAGTAATAGATTGTAAAATAACGTATCGAGTGCAGTAAGGTTCATAGTTTCACTTAGCTAATTCTAGATAAAATAGCAGTTAGGGACAAGGAGGACGTAATTTTGCGAGATAATAACGAATTGATTAAAATTATCTAGATTACGAAATGTTTAATTGAGGCATATTATACAACTTTTGCGTAAGCCACATACCGAGCAACCAGGAGCGGTCAATCATACACATTTATTTGGCTCGCATCAGAGGACTTTTTTTTTGTATTAATTAATACTGTCTATTCTACTAAATGAGTAAATGTTGAGTAATATGGTAGATTTATAATCACTATTTACCGTAACTGTGAGTCAATTAATCTAACTACTTTAACATACTGGACTTCTCGATCGAGTGAAATTATAATTAATCGCTATTTGGTTTTCTGCATCTTTTGCTACTTTAATTATCCCAAATATCTTTGTTTTGTATTTTAACGTAGGCAGAAGGAGAAATAAAGAGCTCGTGAGCGAGCATGCCCGAAAGTATATTCCGAGTTGCGGTATCGAGGCTATTGTACGAGACCTATTCAAATGCTCGCTCGGAGGAAAGCTTGAGCCATCAAGTCATTTATCACCGCTTGCCTTTGTCGGGAGCTGATTGCTCTGGAGTCTTTAGCGAGGTTGGTCCTTTGGTGTCTCGCGATAAGTTCCTACCTGGGCGCGATTATCCACGGCTACCTACTGCGCTTCGTGAGACTATCCCACCGCTCTGGTCAATTTTTCTTATATTATCATAGGTATGTGTTATTAAACATATCTATAAGTACTGATATTCGAGAGGATGGTTGCTTTAATTCAGTATATCTCACGCATATATTAGAGATTTGATTAGTCACAGAATAAACAAGTTCTCTTAAATTTATGTTCTATTCAATTTGCTATATACTCAAGATTCAGTTGCATCATCAATCAATATGAGGGTATTGTTTTATTTTTAATATATTTCTTTGTCTATGAGTGTAAACATTCTCTAACCAATATGATTCTGTAGTGCACTACAGGTTTCTGAGATTACATATAATATTGTAAAGAAATATATTTTTATATAATTCATCTTATGAAACTTATGAAGTTGAGAATCTTAATTATCTCTATCATTATTTTCATTTAAGATATTTATATACTAGTTGTCTCGAGTATTTTTTTATAAACTATAATTTTTATCTTCACCTGAAAGCTATTACTGAAGTTTTTACATCAAGATGTAGTACACCTTCGAGCACATGCGCTCTTCTTTTCTCACTCTTCTACATTATACTCTTCATCTCTACAGCGACAGAAACTCGAATTTATTTTTCACTTAATCTCCCCACTCATATTACGGATAATTGTTACGACATCAAATAAATCACCATATTCTACATAATTTTAAGAGGATATTAAAAATATGGCCTATACTTGAGTTTTTATTCTAGTCGATCAAATGCAAGCTTAATCAGAGCAATTGTAGTAACACATCTTGACTCATTGGTCTTTGTTTGTCAGAATCATTAAAATGTATCATATATGCAATAATGATATTTCCGGGAACTTATTAGACTATTGATTTTATATTGATGTCTTGCTCCACTCATATATGCCGACTTGAGAGAATAACAGCTGTCAATCCTATTCTTCGACAGAAAATCACTTTTATAGCTATTTAGATACCATTGTAGCAGTGGGTTTCAATATATTCCTATTATGATTTTAGTCGTTAGATATGGTGGTAGAATATTAAAGAAACATACTGCGGTCATTTTGAGGTAGGTAACACATTCTATTGGTATGTACAAACATAGACTTTGGGTACAAATCACAGTGCAAGTTTGGTTAGCTAAAAGTTTTCATAATTTTTTGTGTGTAAATAAATTATAATCGCTTGATTATATATATGCACTATCACTGACGTTGTTAATCTGGTCAGGTTGGCAGCCATTGTTTCTAAGGTTTTCCATACAACAACCAAAACGAAACATCATTATATGTGCTCAGCGCTATTTCCGTATTAGAGATTAGATAGGAGTGCATAAATCGTCATAATTTTTAGTTTTAAAACTATTGAGAATATAAATGATATTTCAATTTAGTATTATTTACAGTTTAATCCAAATCCTAATGTGGGTAGTAATCAAAGTTGGGGAAAATATTTAATTCACACTTGCTAGTAGTTTGTGATCGTTATGAGGGTCTGCCCGGGCTTGCGATTCCTCAAGTACATGCCACGCAAAACTAAAGAATATTTGTGTTTGAGAAGAGTTCAACATAGAGTTGAGGAGATTGTGATTTCATATATCATATTTTAATTTTAAGATGAGTATTAAGAAGTAATTGGATGGATTTTGATTTGTATTATCTAACAAAAAGTTTAACCAATAATTTAGTACGTTGATAAGTTTTTTTGTAAATAAATATTTAATATAATATATATGAATTTTACTGTTATATTTAATATCTATTGCAACAAAATACATTTATTATTAGTTATCTCTATTGAGAAGTGAGAAATCTCTCTCCCTCTCTCACTCTCTGTCGCACGAAGTAAAGGAAAAATTGCAGAACTCAGAACTCTAGCTTCACGCCCGCGAATCCATCGGCACACGGCTCACCTTCGCTACGAATCCGCCATTAACAGGTGATTGTTTTTTGTAAATTTCGTTTTACAATTTGTGGAAGAAATTTTCTGAGCAAGTATTGCTTTCAAGGTGTTCGATGTCTGATGAATTTTTTTGTTGACTTTGTTTGGTTGTGGTTAGAGTTTAGCTGGAATTTTCTTTTATCATTCTTGTGAATATCTATGTCTTTTACACAATCATTTTGATCTGTTGTTCTCAATGTGTGTAGCAGCGGTATTTATCTTTTAAACGAGCTCAACTGTACAGCACAGTTTCTAGAAGTCCAGAAGGCGAATAATAAAGCCCGGCCCCATTGATTCCTGAACATAACATTCTGGGAAGTTCTAGCCTCCTCCTTTAACCTCACTCACTCGCCGACTTCAGTCCTCAATTTTTGAATCTTTTACAGAAATTCTCCCGGCATATTCCGCCTACCTCTCAGTCTCGCCGACCGGGAGTAAACAACTCCGAGAAGCCTCTCCACGTTGGCTACCTCGACAAAAACTCCTAATACAAATACTTGTACAAACTCTAGAAAGTCTCTTTGCTTTCCAGATGCCGGACACCATAGTTACTTCGGAGACATCTTCCAAGTCGTCGGATTTCAACTCCAATTCCCGCATAATATGCCGCGTGTAAGCTCATCGTTCTTGTTGAATTAATTTCTTTGTAGGCTGCCTTTTCGAGTTTTTTAGAAATTGTTACCTTAAATTAGGTTCTGTAGATTTTATTTTATTATATAATATAATATATATATATATATATATATATACACACACACACACACATATGAATAGTTAGAGTTTGGTGATTCTTTATTCTTGGAGGTATTTTGAATTCAGGCGACTAAGTGTATGCACTCTCTGTTAAGTATTACCACGTGAATGTGCTTATGATGATACAGACTTACATTGTGTTGTTTCTCGACTCACCAACTATGCAGATGCGTTAATATCCAAATTGTATGCATCAATGTACTTTTTCTCACTTATGTGATTGAATTATCCTGCATGTATAAGTTTCGTTACATTTTGAAGCATTGTGTTCTTCCTACAAAACCAGATCGCCTGTTGCAAGTGATTGAGTTCATCCATACGTTATCTATATGAATTTTTTGAGCTGAAGCCATTTGACAGATAACATGAAAGTGATATTTCAGTTTTCTTTTGTACTACGTATAAATAACTAGACTATATATTTTATGGGGTGTCAAAAGTAAATAATGACTTTTTCTTGTTTCTGATAAAACCTAATGTTCATCGCTCTACTTTTAGCTATTTTAATTATTTTATTGGATTCATACTTTATGCAGATGCGAAAAGCAATTTTCCCAATACACATGCCTCGTTGCAATACTCGGTATTGCTCTCTGCATTGCTACAAGGTACAAGGTTTTATACTCTGAGATGGTTATATGTGCTTAATTTGGGTTCTGTAGTGCAGGACTAGTCAGTCATCATGTCTTGCAAATGATCATTCTGTACTTTCGTCATGTCAAGCGAGTTTCAACAGTTTGTTTAAATGTGCATATTACTAACACTGCTAGTGTTTAGATGTTTCTTTCTTTTTCTGCCTCCTTTTTATGTTAATGATATTCGCTAAAATGCATATGGTACTTTTTGGCAGTCTCATAGTCTTCGCTGTACAGAGTCTTTTATGAGAGAGAATGTCATGGAAGAACTTCAACAGCTGCAACCTGATGAACAAAGTAAATCTAAAATGCTGGATATACTTAAACGGTTCCATGAGGAAGTGGAGACAGATAGCTTGGATGAAGAGGGTAAGCTGATGGGACACTGAAGTATCCCTCGTTGTAATCTCTCTCCGTCAAGTTAAATGCACATGCAAACAACCTATGTTCTAAAAGTTCATTTTCTACTCTGTAGGACTAATCGGATTATATTTCTATTTGCTTAAATGGAAGAGCAACTTCACTACAGAGAAAGCTGTATATAACTGGTAATGATATTAGATCTTCAAGGAAAAAAAGTAAAAAGGAAGATAATTTTTAATCCCTCTTATGTTGTTTATATTAACTTTAAAGCAAGTCTTTGTAAAATTTGTCTGAGCATTGTTTGACGCAGCTTTACTTTCTCCATGTTACTGATATTAAAATTCAATAACTGTCAGTTTAGGTGGTTATAACTGAACTTGAATGGATTAGTCTTCTGGAGCATCGGTGAATATCTTGTGTGTGGTAATTTAAGTCGGCCAATGTCTTTCATCAAGTTAGATAACCTTTCCAATCAGTCTGATTATCTGATCCATGAAATCTGTAGTTATGTTCTTATGTAGTTAACTCGCATACTCAGCAATTTTCTCTTATTACTATTTGCTAAATTTCATGATGTTGCAGAGTCGGATTCATCTTTGTCGGAGGAGACTATTCAGAAGATTCTGTGGTATGCATTAAACAGCTACTCTCTTGGTAACAATAGCAAAGTTTGTGCTGAGCTCTGTGTGATCTTTAGATCTGACTAATTTTTATTGCTTTATGTGACAGGAGATCAGATAAGTTTTGATGATTTATCTGTCGAAGAAAAGAAACGTTTCCAGAGAGCTGTTGCCACTGGAGAGCTCAGCAAATTGATTGAACCATGGGATCCATGGTGGTTCAAGCCTTCTGCCAAAAATATATCACTCAGTTTTGGTGGAACCCAACTAGTCCGACCAATTGTGAAAGAAGGCTTGGGGACATCCTCAGAAAATGGTGTGGAAAGTGATCAATGGCATGACATTCCACCAGGACCTGAAACTCCCCTGCTGCCAGTTAGTAAACTCACTGCGTCCGCTCCATCTCCACTATTAGCGGTCCACCTTGTCGACATCATTTATAGTTATTGCTTCACCCTTCGCCTTTACAATGGGGATCCGAAATCAGATCCCTTGGAATCAGTGATGGTAGTGCTGAGTGTCTCTTCTGTTTTGGGTCAAGGGGGACAGCCTGAGACCATTTCGGAAGCCTTATTACATTGCTTGGAGCATACATGCTCTCCAACATACAGGCACATGGGCGGTTTTGCAATTTGGATTGAGGCTTATAGATGATGTAATCCATCTACTTTATCTAGGAAGTTCTGCTTTAGTCTGCTTACTATGTGATATGCAGAAGCTAATTCAGGCTGCTGAAAAAGAGCTAAAGTCAGAGAAATTGCACAAATCAAAAAGAGCAGAACTGAAGAGCAAGCTCAGGTCCGCTGAGCGGAAAGTTTACTTCATGATGTGTTGGGTTCATGAGCAGCCATCTGAAGCATGGTCCTCTTTGGCAGCCATTGTAAACACTGAGAAGTCTTCTGCTGTGGTGTTTGCAGACAGTAAAAAGAGCACCGTAAGAATGCAGGAGAAAACAGAAAGAAGCGGCAAACCTTTGATTAAGGAGGTGAAGTGAGCCACTTTGGGCTCGTTAGTCTCTACTTTTATGTAGGTTCATGTTTGTATGCTCTCTATATTAATACGTAGGGTTTATTCTCCTCTTAGTGTTTATGTTGCTGATGGAATCAAAGTGCTAGGGCTGATCGTTCACATAAATTTGCATTTCCATTCAGTCATTCACCGTTTGTTTCATGCCATTCTTGAAATTCTGGTGCCGTGGAGAAAAAGCAGTAAAAAGATCTGAAAAGACGGATCTGGAGCGCTTATAACTGTCTGTATCCTTTATGATGGATGCCACTTCTTTTTACTATAGCAGAAGTTTCTGTTGAATTTTCAAGTTGGGGAGCCTTTTATTGCTTCTGGATTTCATGTAAATTGTTTCAGGGTAAAATTCATTTTAATCCATGACTTTTCAAATTAATTGTATATTGTCCATATTTTATCAATGGGGACTTCAATTTGGTCCTTCCAGACGAACTTTTGGTTCGAAACAAGTGAAAGTTATGTATTTATTTAATGTTAATTTCGATTTAATTTGTTAAGCATATTTACATGTCATTCTATAAGAGCTCGCATGCATCAAAAGTAGCAATAACAAATAGTATTTATTTAGTTTTAAATAAAAAATTATTAAATTATTAATTATCTTTATATAACATTTTGCAGGGGTTCTCAAGTCCAATGAATATAATTTATGCATCAAACCCATTTATTTAAAGCTTAATCTTGAAAAAAATAGATTACAAAATATTCTTTTGTAATATGATCAAAACTAAATATTTTTCTATTCAGTTAACGTTTAATTTTGATGAAAACAAGTTACAAAGTACAAACATATCATAAACATGTTAGAAGACTAAATCATCTTGTAAATATATATAACATGAAAACTAAAAATATATTTTCTCTTCTTCATGCAAAAGTATTTTCAACATACTCTTTCCTAGTTCTATTTTCTCTTCTTAATGTTTATCTTCCTGATCGGGGGTTAATCGCCCTTCATTTTTTTTTTCTTTTGAAGTTTGAAAAAAAATAAAAAAAAAATGGATGCATTGGATTACAATTTGAAGAACAACACAAAAATAGAAGAAAAATAGTAATTTTTCACTTTAAATAATTTTTTTGTTAATTTAAACGAAAAAGCTAACGGAATGACCAAAAGTGCCAAAAAAGTTAAAGTTCGAGGACCAAATTGCAACCTCAAATTATTTGAGAACTAAAATAGCATTAATGGCTATATTTGAGGACCAAAAATGCATTTATCCCACTATCTCCAATACATACTTATTTGTTTTTATTTTTCTCTCTCTATCTCCAAAAAAACACAAAAAACACTCAAAAAAGAATCTAAAGTTGAGTCATTTTCTCCTTTCTAACAGTAAATTGTATTTGAAATAATAAAAGAAAAAAAATATTTCTTTTCATTATGTTTCTAGTTACTCACTATATAAGAATAAAAATACTATAATTGCAATATTAAGTTATTAAAAATATTAATTTATTAATTTTTTAGTTATTATAATATAAGTTAAAATAATCCAACAATTCTGAATTATAAATTCGATTTGCGACATTCTTGTAATAGGATTTATTTTTTTAAATATAATTTTTATTATAAAAAGTACTCGCATCCAAAGTGCTATTTGAATTAATTTGTTTTTATATTTTTAATTGTTCTAACATTTAGGTGAATAGAAAATTAGATAACTTTATAATTAAAATATTCAAACAATTAAAATCAATTTTACATACATTTAATTACTATACATAAACTGATATATATTACCAACCTCCAGAAGCATGTTTTACTGTTTTACATTTAACTTCTAAGTTTATTTTAGTAAAATTTAGCACAAAATGTCTACAAATATTAACTTGTTTTTTATTAATTTGTATCTACATATGAAATGGTGAATATTTTCATTACTAATGATGTTAACATTCTAGTCATGATTTTCTTTTTTATACTAAAAATTTTCTTTTAGTAATTAGTGATAATTTAAACATCGCCACTGTATCGATTAATTCTAGTAACAATTTTTTTGTGACAACTCTCTAATCACAATTTTTACAAGATTTTCAAAATAATTTTAAAGTTAAATATATATATTTAAACCCCAACAAGAAGTAATCAATAAAAATGTATGCATCAATTATGTTAAAAACCAAATTGAATAAATAGACTAAAAGTATAATATCACCAAAGAAAAATCATCGAACTAAGATTGTAGGGCTTACCCTGGATTAGAGGGAGCCCTTCCAGAAATTCTCGAAGGCCTGAGGAGAACCCAGGCCTAAGAGGGGGTTTGGAAATAGTTTTCAACCAGCAATAGACGCGCCTCGGTTAGAACCTCACTAGCTGCGTCATTGCCCCAAGCGCAAAGATAAGATTAACAGTTGATCTTCTGTGTCCTCTTATCTCTACCAAACTGACCTGAAGTTTAATACATTTCCGATGTGGGACTGCTAGTCAAAAAACCACCTTGACAAAATGGAGTTCGCCCTTGTCAAAATCCACGAAAAAGATTACTCTCACGAGTTGAAAAAGGTAAGATCTATAATTAGAATCGTTCCCCGCTGGAAACCACCTCTCCGCCGGCAGTCAAACTGTAGCCCGGCTATGCTAAAAAGCATCATTTTCTTTTTGTTGTTTGCCCAGTTGCATCTTACTCCGCTGGTCCACCTTCCAAAAGGGTCTCCACATCTGAGACACAACCCTCCGACTAACTGATAGGAATGACAAAACAAAAATCAATACCGCAGTCCCGAAAGGGTTAAAAGAGCACAAAAGTTAACACACAAATACAGATTGAATTTTACATCAAATGGTTTCGACAGAAGATTTAGAACTATAATTGTTGGAGCCTTGTCCAAAAATGGACAAGGCCCCTCCAAAAAGTGGCGTATGCTGCTTGATTGCGGCGAGCACACGGTATTCTTTAGTAAAAGGCGAAAGAATAGTTCGCTATGTGCTCACCGCGCAGCTGCGTGGTTGTAACGAGAGTTTCCACTGTCATTTATAGGGGTCCCCTGCCAAGTTTCAGTCTTTTGACGATGTGGGAACGTAACGACACTTAAGATGAGAGTTGGGAACTCATGAATGGCCGGCCTGCTCCAAACCCTGTGACCCGTGAAAACTGACCATATTAACATTTTAACTTCAAATTATGACGTAGGCTCGACCACTTGGGCCGACCTTAGGCGGGCGCCCCTCCCAAGTGCAATGGAGGTCGCCAACCTAGGCCTTGGGCCTAGCTGATCACCCATCGACCCCGTCCAGGTAAGTATGGAACCTAGCATACCTCATTCTCCTCATATTCCCTTCTGGCCCCTAGTTAAGTGTATTCTCTTCCGATGTGGGATACTCATTATTTCAACGTTTTTGCAGCTTCCAACATGTCGTCAATAAACAATTGAAGCAATGCATAGCTGAGTTCTTTTCAAAGAACTAACGTGGTGAGACGTAAATATATCAGGTAATCGGTGTTCCACGTTTCTAACTAGCAACCTTACATGAGGATGAACACAAACACTGATTGTGGTGTCGTGTGTGAAGTGGAGGAGGAGGACCAACGTAGATGCCATAATAAACAACAGAGATGCACACATTATCATCACTTCATTCTCTTTTTTGCCTCTCAGTTTATGATTTCTCTCATCATCTTAATACACCCTTCTCTTTGTTCTTCTTTCTCCTTCTCCTTAGGAGTAGCCATTACTGTTAGTCTAGGGAGAAGGAAAGAGTTAAGAAAAGAAGCAGATTCAGATTCCAAGAAAAAGAAGAAACGGCATTGAGTGACTGTCGAATTCCAATCCAAGGAAAAGAGAACGAGCAGAGAGAAAAAAAAAATAAGGGAGTGAAAGGATTGGCGTCGCCCGGACTCGAACCCGAGACCTTCAGTGTGTTAGACTGACGTGATAACCAACTACACCACGACACCCTTGCGTTACTTTGCTTATTGTAAAAGAAAATATTAACACCATCATAGGCAGAATGAGACTGTCATAATATTAAAATCTTAAAAAAATAGATATGATAAACCCATAACATGATTCTTTATTTGTTGGTAATATGCACGCGGGCATTAATTTTTTTTAAAAATGAATTGATTATATATAGACGCATATCAAATCCAACAGCATTACAAAAATCGAAGAATCTTCACAAAAATTTTAAAAAAATTATTAAAAGATTATCCTATAAAATAATGCTTAACACTCATACGCATAAATCAATACCTAATTTGATGAAATAAAAGAAGGATGAATATTAAGTGTCTCTATATGAAAATTGGAAACGAAATCTGAATAGCTATAGAATGCAGGAAAATCGAGAAGTGGAGTGAGCTAATGAACTTTGACTTACTTTGTGGATTTACCCTAGGCCCCTATTTATAATAGCAACCTTGGAGAGATTTTGGGGGTTGGGTGGTGTGGGTCGAGATATTATTAGAATTTTTGGAATATCCATTTCATAGAAATGTTATTTTTCCAACATTTTAAATAATCTCCTAACAAATCAACGAAGAATATATAAGAGGCAGTAATATGTTGGATCTAACAGCTGGATCCAACTGACTATAAGGTCTTTGTTGGTATCTTTTTAGGGTGATGTGTAGAATATGACTGACGTGGTGACCTTATTATTTGGTACTGACTTTGCAAAAACGTGGCAAATTCTAACAAAAAAATGCAAAAAAATTAATTGAAAACTCTAAATTGGACCACATTTATATATTTTTATAAGTTAAAAGTACTAAATTGATAAGTACTATATTTAAAAAGTGAAATTGATAGTGGGTAAAGTTAAAATTAAAAAAAAAAAAATCCCTTATAAATACATTGTGTCCTATTATGAGGACAAAGAAAGTAATTGGTCAGTTTCATCACCAAGCCCCACTCCGTTGGATCATAATCCAGCCCCATGTACTGGATTTGTGATCCACCCAAGGATAGGATCATGTATCGAGCTTGACTTTTATCATGGGCTTTTGTCCAATCAACTAAACATTGATTGCTAAAGGCACCTCTTAATCAAATGACGCTTTTCAGTGCGCTCTATTTCTCAGTACCCTCAATGCCCAGGTTAATTACACGTAAACCCACTTTAAAAATGTGAATTTTATACTTTTTCTTTAAAAAAATTCAAAATTATGTTTATACCCCTATAGAAATTCTCCGTTTACAGTTGACATCCTTTTATTAGAACTTGAATGAAAAATGCAAACGCTAACAAAAAAAATTACATAATTTTTTTGTATTTAATAAAAAGATAAATATAATATATATATATATATATATATATATATATATATATAATATACATATATGAAGTGAGGTTAATATCATTACAAGTTTTTTTATAATTATAAAATTATTACATAAAAATATTAAATGAGGGAAAAAAATGAAAAATTTATGTTATTTTTTTGCTAAAGTCAACATTTTTCACCCAAACCCTAATGAAAGGAGATAATATAAACAATGAATTTTTGGAGGGTATAAGTGTAATTATAAAACTACTTTATGGGAAAATGTAATTTCGTATTTTCAAAAGGGGTCTAAGTAATTAACCCTTATATTTATTCTATAAAATGCAGTCCATTTTTCATCATTTTAAATGCGGAAAAAAACCATCACAGAGAATGTGAATTTGTATTTTCAGCTTTCAAAAAGTATTAGGCAAGTGATCCTAATCCATTTGATAGTGTTTGTTTCTTCTATTGCTGTAGGATTCAGCTGTACAGATGGGGATACAATGCTAATTCTTGCACTTGTTTCCTAGCCAAGAGAGCAGCAACATGTACAAGAAGATGAACTTTCAACAGCCCAGGATTTCTGATAGGACATACTCAAAGTGAAACTAGGACAAACTTCTTGTTAGTTGTTACACCTTAAAAGACACTCTATAAGGGACTGAAAGAATAGCAATTAATGCATCAGAAACTCAGAATGCAGACATTTCTGTTACACCATGAATATGGAATGGTCATTGGCAATTACTCTCTTACAATCAATTAATATCCCATTCCAGGGAAGAAGAAAGAGCAAATAGAAAGTTGTACCGGAGATGATAAAACAAAGATTTGTCCACAACTGCATGCCTAAGTGGTGATTCTCCATCAATTGTTCCTTTGCCGCTTTTTGGCTCGAGTGTCTTTATCGACAATCTCATCAGAGCATCCATCTCTATCACCAGGTTGAGTGCCATGAAACAAAGCTATTTCCTCTACCTTCACCTTGATCACATCATCCCGGACACCAACATCAGTAGCATACCTATTCAATGAATACATTGCAGCAGTTGCTGTGACAATACCGACTGGACTTGAAACAAATAACCGAAGGGGCAGAGAGAGCACTGCAGCCAAAGGAGCACCTACAAAAGATGAGGCTTGACCACTGCCTCCCAGCCCTTCTTGCCCACAAACAAGATAACCGGTTTTGCAATATAAAGCAAAATCCTCACAATTATGTGTAAACAGGTTATAGTTCCCAAATCCATTCTGAAGCAAATACATAGCTCTATGAATCACGGCTTCCGGTGGATCAGATTTCGCAGTAGTGCATGTCCCACCTCGGACTTTAGCAATGAATGATAGCCGGCTAACTCCATACTCAAAGCGGTACAATAATCCATTTCCAAGAAAGCAATTCAAACAAGATATAATTACTCCACTTCTTTGTTTTCCAAAACCGCAGTCTGGAATATCTAAACAGGCTGCTGAGGGGACATCAGAAGCGGATGTTGAGAACCATGTGGATGGGGCTTGGGAAGATGAACCCAGATACTGCCGGTCATGTGTGAAGTGGACGACCTTGTTTCCACCAACATAGATGCCTGAATTCAATGGTTGGATAGCATAATAATACGAAATCAGAAACATAAAAGAATTACTTGGGATAATGCTAAAAATCGATCAACAATTGGTAGATGCATCTTGGCAGTAAAATGCACTTGGGTTACCAAAGATTAACACAAAGAGGTAAGAATTGGACTGAAAATACAATAATGGAAACCCTGAAGTTAGCTTATTGTCAAAATTATCATCAGCTTACAGCATCCTATGAAGTGAAGCTCCCTTGCCGAGAAATTGATCAAAATTAACTCAAATTAATACAGTAGAGTAAGCAGCAGAGGCGCACAATCTCAACAGTTGATTGTCTTACGAAAGCTAAAAATCAATGACGGAATCATCATCAGAATGGATACAAGAGCGAAACATTCACCAGCAATCAGAAGCAGAAAACAGAACCAATGCCTTATATACAACCAACAAAAAACAAGAACATAATAACCATAGAGAAATTGGGGAAAAACTAAACAATAGAGAGAGAGAGAGAAGCAGAACGAAAGAGACCGTGATGAGAGTAAGCGAAGGCAGTTCTCCAAGTGTAGATATGGTCGCCTGCTTCTAAATCGCGTCTTTCCACTCTGTGTGAGAGCATTCCCATCTCAATTCTTGAATGCCCAACACTCTCTTTCTGTCATTTAAAGAGTGACAAAAAGGAAGCGGAGAGCCAAGAGATTCAGATCCGAAGAAGAAACGACATTCACTGACTATCAAATTCCAATCGAAGGAAAAGAGTAAAAAGAAAAGAAACAAATGGCGTCGCCCGGACTCGAACCGGAGACCTTCAGTGTGTTAGACTGACGTGATAACCAACTACACCACGACACCTTTGCTTTATCCCTCATTGTGATAATGATATATATCGTGGCATTCATCATGGACATTGTGAAACCCTCATAACTTAGTAGAATATTCTTTATATGAATTATTTTGTACATTATAAATGATTCGACTTAATAATTATGACAAATCAATATAATGGTTCATAGTCATACAAAATTAACATGAAAATTGAAATTTGATCATAGTCGATCAACAATATTCACTATAGTTTTAAGGATAAATTACAATGGCCTCTCCTGAGATTTGCCATAATTACAAATACCCCCTTATTGTTTGAAAAATTATAAATACTCTATTGTGATCACTCATTGTAGGAGAATATCTATCAAGATATTTGTAATTTAATAGGATATTAAAGGAAATCGCATTGTAATTTATCCAAATTATAAATATGGTCAAAATATTTGTCACAACTTTTAACTATAGCTACTATTTTAACCCCATTTACAAAAACAACAGCCAATAATCACTATATAATCATAATTAATTAATATTTTGTTATAACTTGTTATTTTTAACTATAATAGTCAACCAATCGAAAATTTTCATCATTCTGGCAGTGAATGGACAAAATTGGTGCATGTCTTTAGTTCCTATTGTGATGGAATTTAAATGGTACAAGCAACCACACCCCATCTTCAATGAATAAATAGAACTGTAGTAGTGATGATTAAGGCAGCACATGTATCCCTTTCACAAACAACTCATCACAATTTCTTACTAATATTTGACACTATCTACCCCAACCCAAAACTCTTCCATCAATATCCCATCATCCATTTTGTCATTTCGTCAATGGAGTAACACAGCAGCCCATCCCTGATTCCTCCAAGATTCACACACACCGAATCCCCCACATTTCTCTCATATCCACCAACAATGGAGGGAGAATCCTCAGATCAAATCACAGCCCCTCTCAGTAAGTACACCAAGAATCCTTACATCTTGCACAGATTGGCTGGTCTGTATTCCTCATCATTTCTAACAAATTGGAACATCTTTTCTTGCAGTATCAATACCTGACAAGGAATATGAACCTTATTCCAGCCCGGAATCCAGCAGTTCTCAGGTCAACGTGGAGCCTGGAGAGAACTCACCAATCAAGCAAGTTGCCCTCACAGTCCCCACCACGGACGATCCTACTCTCCCAGTTCTCACCTTCAGAATGTGGTTCTTGGGCACACTCTCCTGCGTTCTCCTCTCATTCCTCAACCAGTTCTTCTGGTACCGCACCGAGCCCTTGTCGATCACAGCGATTTCCGCGCAGATAGCGGTGGTGCCGCTCGGCCAGCTGATGGCCGCTAAGATCACCGACCGCGTGTTCTTCAGAGGCACGCGGTGGGAGTTCACGCTGAATCCAGGGCCATTCAATGTGAAGGAGCATGTTCTCATCACCATCTTCGCCAACTCCGGCGCTGGCACCGTTTACGCCATCCACGTTGTGACGGCAGTCAAGGTGTTCTACAAGCAGCACATCAGTTTCTTTGTTTCACTGATTGTCGTCATCACAACTCAGGTAAGTCTTGTTTTTGCACGCAGTGTGAGGTGTGAGTGTGTGTTGTTTGAGGATTTGGTGAGGAGATGTGATGGATAGGGTTGGTGTATGTGGTTTGAATGGTAGGTGCTGGGGTTTGGATGGGCTGGGATTTACAGAAGGTACTTGGTGGAGCCAGCAGCCATGTGGTGGCCTGCCAACTTGGTTCAGGTCTCCCTCTTCAGGCAAGTTTTTTCATTTCGTTTCATTGCTGTTAAGCTTCTTAGCAATGGCAGTTCTCTCACTTGTTCTTCCGCGAAATTACACTCTCAGTCATAAAATTTAGCAAAATTACACTTTCAACCACATAAGTTTTAGCAAAACTACACTTTCAATCCCATAAGGTAGAAATTCAATGTTTTATTATCTATTTTACAAAATTTTCAAAATCATACCAAATTAAAAAAAAAAAATCGACTAATTTAATTCTATAAATCCCATAAAGTAGATGAGATTTTCAATTTTAAAAATCTCGTAAAATAAAACAAGAACGTGTTGAATTTTTTAGTTTTAAGACCATATTTTTTAATTAATTTTAAAATCATAAAAAGAAAAAAAAGAACTAGAAGGGTTTGAAGACCTATTCTACGGATTAAAACTTTAATTTTATCCTTATTATTTTATTTTAATTTCTATCTCACTTCTTATGCATACATTAATCAAACTTAGATGGTACCTAACCTACTTGTCAATTATGATGAGTGGGGAAATTAATAATAATTATTTAATTTTTAAAAAATAAAAATTAACATATCAATAAATTGAAAGACATCGATACGGTACCTTTCAATTAATATAGTATAGATATATTGTTTCATTTTGCAATTTCAATTTTTCAGAGAAAAAAATTAATTTTAGTCCTATGACTATATAGGTGGCACTGTTGTAATTAGGGACTATACTTTAAAAAATTCAACACATTTAATTCTACAAGAAATAATATTTAAGTTCTAACTATGATTAATTATCATAGTTAATAATAAATAATCATAGCAAACAATAATTAACCACTACCACACAAAGGTTATTGGCTGTGATTTTTACAATGGTTGATAACATTTTTATCATGACTAAAAGCCATGACAAAAGTTTTTATACATGGCTCTTAGTTATGGTGAATGAATTTTTCATGGTAGAAAAATTAATTTTCTGCATTGATTTTATTTAATCATAATTAATAATAATTATTTACTCAATTTTTAGTCATAGTCATTAATAGTATAGCAAATATATATATATTTTTTTTCTAATTCCAGATATAATTGATAAAATGCAGAAATTAGCACACACTTGGCACATAACCCTTTAAATTTGAAAATTTTTAACTCTTCGGCCAATTTTACTGATGTGTCAATTTTATCCTAGTGACATCTAAACTAAATACGACACACCCTACTATTATAGAACCAAAACTGTATTTTCCCCCTTACATTCTCATGCCACATTATAAAAGATGGCTGGAAATATTAAGGAAAAAAAAAAAAAAAACCCAAATGAACTAGATCATGTACAAGATATTTGATAATTTTTGGCCAACCTAGCTTTTTCTACCAAGATTTGAATTAAATGTATAATTTTTTTTAATTACAATCCTTGACTATAATTTTTAAAATTTATAGTCAACGGACCAAAATTACGGCCATTTTTTCATATATAAACAAGGGTTTGGTTAACTGCATTTTACCCCTTCCCCATAAAAATATGTATAAAAAGAATAATACGACCTCCTGAACTTTTTTTATTAAAAAAAATTCATTAAATCAATACGTCGTTTTATAATTTTAAAAATTTTACATAATCACGTTCTATATTTTTTTTGGGTTTTTTTTTTTTTTTTGTCGTGTTATTATAATTTTTGTAGGGTGATATGTTGCATTACTTCTATAAAAAGGGTTTTATGGCTATGCATCACTTATGCTACCATTTTACATAATTAAAGTGATTAATAGTAATGTTTTTTTTCTTTAAAAGAGAATAAATTACAATTTTGGTCCTTATATTTATTATTAAAATTGATTTTAATCCTTAATATTTTTAAAATATTATGATTTTATTCTAACCGGTAAAATCATAGTTAAAGTTAAGGCAAGTTGTGTTCTACGTAACACGGCCATACTGCGGAGTACAACTCCATTGTATTAACTTCGATTTTAACAATTGGACCAAAAGTATAATAATTTAAAAAAATCAGGAGTCAAAATCATGACTCAAAATATTTAAGGGCCAAAAGTAATTACAAAAAATGTAATTTACCCGCAAGAGGCCTATGCAATTGAATGCTCCTAAGGCTTTGGACCATGGTAGGGACTCTCTAGCTGTCTCTTTTCTCTGATATTTTAAGTTTTGTACTATCAAGTTTCGTCGTAATTATTTGGGTCCCAGTCGCAATAATAACGCTAATGTACGTATACTTGCAAGTTGATCTTCAATGTATTTTTTATTTTAAATTAAATTATATTTTTATATATATTATATATATGTTATGTGTATTAAATAAAATATGTATACATATAACATATATATATATATATATATCTCAGATGAAATAAAAATACAATATAATTTTAAATAAAATTCAATCTGTTAAGAGAAATTAGTATAATAGTTAAATTAAATTTTGATATAACTCTTAAGTTGACTAATTCAAGAATTTGGCAATTACATAATCCCCTAAAGTTTGTCTGAATAGACTACTTTAATTTTTTTAAATTATACGCACATCCCTAATTTTTTGTGGTCGATGGTTTGCATGTGACCATATTATTTTAATAAGTTTGATAATTTCAAATCCTCTATTTACATAAATCCCTCCAAAATTATTATACTTTTTTTTTTTTTTGGTATTTTTGAGTGGTAAGTATACTATTTTATTTTTCCCTGGAATTTTGAAATTCTAACTTGTAATAAAAATTTGAAGTTAGTAAATTACAAGTAGCTATGAATACATTTTTTATTATTTGAAAAATTATCAATATTATTATAATACTTGATGAAATTATATAATCTTTGGATAAAGGGCCTAGAATTGCCAACTTTGTCCTTACTAAAATTTTTGTTTTAAACAAAAATTGAAAAATTATAAAAAAAATCCAACGAGATGGGTCACAAAAAAAAAAAAAAAACAACAGTGCTATAACAACGGATTTTTGCCACGGGATTTGCATAAAATCTATTGCAAAATAGTGTTGCCATGGAAAAATTTTTGTTGCTATAGGTACTAGTGCTATAGTTGCAGCAGCAATTTTGCCATTTATAATCGCCCGTTGCAAATTACATTGCTTAAACTTTGACTTTTAACAAAATTTACAATAAATTTTGCAACGACATTTGCAATGAAATTTACTACATTTTTGCAATGGCTTTACGGTAATATTTTCATTGCAAAATTGTGGCAATTGTCGTTGCAATATATTATTTCATTGCAACGACATTTTGCAAAGACTGCCGTTGTAAATTATGCAACGACATGTGCAATGAACTTCAATCCATTGAAGATTTTACAACAATTTTGCAACAATTATTTTGTTAAAATTCATTATAAATGTTTATTATAATTTTTATTTATAATATTTTTTTTTCGAATTATTATACATAACTTTTAAATTAAATTTATATTAATTTACAACTAACAATTTATAAAATTCAAAATAAAAAGATATTTAATCAAAATAAAATATAAAAAGATAATTCAATACATGTCAAAATATGTCCACTATACAAAAAATTAAAGTTTTAAATTTCAATATTCAATATGAGGGGTCATCCTCATTTTCACAATCATCTAAAGGTGGTTGACCGAATGGTGGATCGTTGTCACTAGAGCCATTTTCTGATTCATTTACATATTCTAACGTCATACCAAATTTGTTTGCAAATTGCATCTTTAGCATTTGCATCTCTTTCTATGTGTGCTTGATTTTTCGGCGCATTGTCTTGTTTTAAATAAACAACTTTTGTACTAACTCTGATTCACCTTTGTTCCGACATTGGATTGAGAGTGTTAGTGGTAGTTGAGGTACGAGAAGTGGATTTTAACCAAGTATTCATTATGAAATTTGTTGTAAATTTTGCAAATGATGGAGGTTCATCGCACATCTCGTTGCAATAAAAATGCCGCAAATTTTGCAATGAAAATATTATCGCAAAATTGTTGAAAAAATGTAGTAAACTCATTGCAAAATTTGTGAAAAGTCAAAGTTTAAGCAACGTAATTTGCAACGGGTGAAGAAAACTGTTGCAACTATAGCAATCGAAAATTTTTCGTGACAACAATATTTTGCAACAGATTTTATGCATATTTCATGGCAAAAATCTATTGTTGTAGCACTGTTTTTTTTTTTTAGTGATTGTTCATCATAATTAGGGGAGTTTTTTTTTATAATTTTTTATACGACGAGAAGATATTTATAATTATGTCAAATTTTAAAAGAGTTTATTGTAATTTACCCAAAACAATAAGTACATTCTAAAATTACCGCGATTGAACTTATTAATATTTTAAAAATTAATTACACATATTTCTTTTATATTTTCATTTTTTGGGGTAAAAAAAGCACCTTATGCTACCATCATAATCACTTGAACAATCATCATTTGCATACATATTCAATAACTTTACTTCACTAAAAAGAGAAAGAAAAAAAATTAGAATATTAGCAAAAAAAATTAATTAATAATATTAAAATTAAATCTAATTATATGTATTAAGTAATAAGAATTTGTCTTTTCTTACTAATGGTTTTTTAACTTTAATAGTTATAGTTATTGCATAAAAATTGTCATTAATAATAATTATTGACAAAAAATATTGTATAAATTTGTAACTATATTTGTTGTCAAATGTCAATGGATTGTGAATTGCACATGTCCTCGACTGTTAATAAATTTGCACAAAATTCTTGTGGTGATCAGTAAGCTTTTTAATATTTTATTTTGACAAAATCCAAAATATTATGCACCAGTTAATATGTATGTTAGGTGATGACAACTCCAAATATGTCACTTAATATTTTGCCATTATTGTTGCTGTATTGTAGTGCGCTAGCAAATGTTCATTGGAAGAAATGTGATAGTTTGTCGTGGATAATTATCATAGTAAAAAATAAAAAATTATACCTAATACAGATTAATCACGATTGTGCAATATTTATTAATCGTTGTATCTACGGTGAGGCCAAAACACTAGTTATTGCTAATAACAAATATTTTAGTTATAATCTAAATAAAATTGATATTGATTAACAGTGACTAAAATTTAAATTTTCACATGCATTTTGTTGGTTCATGTTAAATAAGGAAAAAAATACAATTTACCGTCATGTGATATGAGAAATTAGCAAAAATAAAAAAATAAATTATCCCTTTTGTTTTGAAAAAAAAAAAAAAAGAAAGCAAATTATCCCCTATCTAAGCAATTGATAGGGGGTAATTTGCTTTATTTTTTTAAAACACAGGAGAATAATTTGCTAATTCTTTTTTCATATGGGGTATTTGCTTATTTTACATATCACATGGAAGATGTTTTGTAATTTGAACAAATGGTAAGAGAGGTTCAATAATTTTTTACCAAGGGTAATAGTGTAATTTCATTCAAATAATTATAATTTTCTAAAATGGGATATTGCATATTAAAGCTTGTGGCACAATTATTTTCATCAGGAAAGACAATTGAGGTTATTGTAAATCTTTTATCACACTTTCCTATAATATATTAGTATTATTTTAATAAGTGAATGACACGTGTTTTTTTGGGTTCAATTTAAAAGTATAATTAAATTATAATTATAATTTTAAATTTAGAACCACATAATACACGCATTGTGTTGCATCATTTTGCAATACAAATGTGATATTGAAGATCCTCTACCAACAAATAGAAAGTGGTGGGGAAAATTGCATTTTATGTTACATACAAATTGGCCTCTTTGTAATTTTGATCTCATTATTTTTAACTCACCATGTTTATTTTTTAATTTTTTAAAAAAATTATAATTTTAGTCTCAAACCTTAATTATGATAATTTTTCTCATAGAAACAATTTTAATTCCTCTCAAGACTTAACAAGCGAGTGCCATGGAGATGTTGTTTTCGAAGTTTAATGGAATTAGTGTTAATTTCATACCAAAATAGCAATTTTTTTGAAGTAATGGGATGTAATGTGATGAGCTAAAAAACAATGAGAAAAAAAATGGAAAAAATCTAAGGACCTCCATGTGATATTGAAAAAATTAAAAAAAAAAAAACCATGAAAAAAATAAAATATTAATTACACTAATATGAAAAAAATTTAAAAAACCCACTGAGGCCAGGTTGATTAGGGGATTGTGTGAGTCATTATTCATTACATAAGGATGATTTTTTATATTTAAATTTTACAAGATTTATTTTAAATATTTTTCTATAACACGGAATGTCAAAATGAATTTACCTCGAAAAAAATTACAAAATGGTTAACTCGTGGAACATGAAATTCAAATTTTCCCACTCAAATGTTTTAACGTTACTAACACTAATATATGATTGACGCATATATATATATATATATATATATATATATAATTTCATACACACACACACAAATGATTGACAATATCCTTTTTAAAAATTCTTCTCCAACTTGTCCGAGAGAAAACACTAAGGTTGCATTTGAAATTGAAGGATGATTTTAAATCCTTAATAACAAATGCTTTGTATATGTTTGAATAATTTTAAATGCTCTCGTTTCAATTTGATAAATATAAATGAATTTCAAATGCTTTCGTTTTAACTTTTAACTATATTTTGCCAGATACAAATAAATTGCAAATTCCTTTCTACAAAAATATTTAAAATCGTTTGTTCAAATTCAAATCCATCAATCCAACAACATCTTAATTAGAATTCACTACATATGTCTGAACAGGGCTCTCCATGAGGAAGACGAGCGACCTAAGGGCGGGGTGACACGAACTCAGTTCTTCATTATTGCCTTCACCTGCAGCTTCGCTTACTACATATTCCCCGGCTATCTCTTTCAAATGTTAACCTCTCTTTCATGGATATGTTGGATCTTTCCCAAGTCAGTGATAGCCCAACAACTCGGGTCGGGCCTCCAAGGACTCGGCATTGGAGCCGTCGGCCTCGACTGGTCCACCATTTCCTCCTACCTCGGAAGCCCATTGGCAAGTCCATGGTTCGCCACTGCCAATGTAGCTGTTGGATTTTTCTTTGTTATGTATGTTGTCACTCCACTCAGCTACTGGCTCAACATCTATGAAGCCAAAACCTTCCCCATATTCTCCGACGATCTCTTCACCAGCTTGGGCCAGATATACAACATTTCTAGCATCATCGACCCAAATTTCCACCTTGACGCTGCAGCGTATGAGCGCGAAGGCCCTCTTCATCTCAGCACTTTTTTCGCCATGACGTATGGTGTTGGATTCGCTGCGCTCAGCGCCACCGTCATGCATGTGCTTCTGTTTCATGGGAGGTAATAATTCATCATCCCATAGCCAATTGTCGACGTAGGTGAATTGCGCTTTACCCATTGTGAAAATACTAACAGATAGAAAACTTGCTCTAAACTTTTGAAAAAGAAGCTTACTGTTTTAAGGGTCGTGTTGCATTTAACTCATGTAACATGTTGCAATAGTTAATGGTGTTAAATGAAGTGCAGAGAAATATGGGAGCAAAGCAAATCGAGTTTTAACGAAAAGAAAATGGACATACACACAAAACTGATGAGCAAGTATAGGCAAGTACCGGAGTGGTGGTTTTGGTGCATTCTTGTGGCAAACATCGTGCTTACTATCTTTGCCTGTGAATACTACAAGGAGCAACTTCAGCTGCCTTGGTGGGGTGTCATATTAGCTTGCGTAATCGCTATATTCTTTACTCTTCCAATTGGTATCATTACGGCTATAACTAACCAGGTAAGTGTACCCTTTTTTCTCCTTATTGATACGTTGTTTATACCCGATGTGAATGATTTTAACTCTTATTGCGTAAACAACAGTCACCGGGGCTGAACATCATCACCGAGTACATAATTGGATACATATACCCTGGATACCCGGTTGCAAACATGTGCTTCAAGGTCTATGGCTACATTAGTATGACGCAGGCAATCACATTCCTTCAAGACTTCAAGCTTGGACATTACATGAAAATCCCACCAAGAATGATGTTCATGGCACAGGTCAGTTGAGTCTAATTTGTTTTCTCAGCACGTTACATCTTGTTACTCGAGAAAATGACTTAAGAGTACTCACCTTGTTTTCTGAAGGTGGTGGGAACTCTTATAGCTGGTTTTGTTTACTTGGGAACAGCATGGTGGTTAATGGAAACCATCCCCGACATCTGCGACACATCCTCTGATAGCGTTTGGACGTGCCCCGGTGATCATGTTTTCTATGATGCATCCGTGATTTGGGGTCTGATCGGCCCACGAAAGATTTTTGGGGATCAAGGCACTTATGGAATGGTGAATTGGTTCTTCCTCGGAGGAGCCATAGCTCCTCTGTTGGTGTGGTTGGCAACAAAGGCGTTCCCCAATCAAGAATGGATCAGACTCATCAACATGCCAGTCCTAATTGGGGCTTGTGGGCAAATGCCACCAGCAACTGCCGTCAATTACACAACATGGATTATTGTTGGCTTTCTGTCTGGCTACGTCGTGTATAGGTACAGGCCGGATCTGTGGCAGCGTCACAATTACGTCCTCTCTGGAGCGTTGGATGCCGGTTTGGCCTTTATGGGGGTTCTTTTGTACATGTGTTTGGGCCTGGAGAACATTAGTGTAGAATGGTGGGGAAATGATCTTGATGGATGCCCTTATGCCTCTTGCCCTACGGCTAAGGGCATACTGTTCGAAGGCTGTCCTGTCATATCCTAACATGAAGAATTCAAGAGCTGGATCTACGAACTTGGAGAAAAAAATGTGCTTCTGTATCAACAAAATGATGCATATATACTCAATTGAATTCAGAAAATTGTACATGTTTCTAGTACATTTGTTCTTTGCTTCTCATTACAAGGTTCAATGCGTTGTCTTAATTAATCTTCTGAAGAAACAAGAAACTTACATTATTTTAGAACAGATCATTGAAAAGAGTACTTGTACTCTCCTCATTCTCTTTTCGCAGTCTTTTGCTGTAATTATCTGCTTATGATTCTTGCAGATTACTGATGGACATTCATGTTTATGATCCAAATTGAAGAAAAATATGTTGTAGCCTTCACTTTGTGTTTTTCGTTGTTCATAGGTGTAGTTTCTAGTACAACCAAAGGCCGAAAATGGCATCAGCAAAGAACCTTACTAAGACTGTGTTTGGCAACGCTTGTTTATAAAATTTTATAAGTTCATATATTTTACAAAATGATTTTATAGTTTATAAGATATTAAATTTTATTTTGAAAATAAGTTCTTGAAGTGTCAGACGAAATAAAATTATAAAATTTATAAGATATTAGTAACTGTCAATTGGTAATAAATTTAAAGCAGTTTGTTAAAATCTTAAAAATAAGTTGCCAATTCCTTTTTTTTCCCCTTTTTCCCTACTGTAAGAGCTTATAAGCTCATGATATCCTATTTTTAAAACTTAAAAATGACAGTGTAAAAACTGTCAAAATCAATTATTGATTTTACAAGTAATTTTAAATTGGGATGAGATCCACAAGTTAGTTAGCGTAAGTTGTACATCAACAAAATTCTAGATGTTAGCTTCAAAACGATATTGTCCATACCTAAATTGGAGTTATCTGTTGGGAGTTATAACCGTTTGAATGGATCTTGTCCAATCAACCTAAAAAGAAAGAAAATCTGTTGCTACATTATCAATCAATTACGGGTTACGGCTGATAAATTGGGTAGCAAGATATTTTTTAGGGTGACGTCGACCTTGATGTGTAGTATTCATTCGATATGGCATTCTTGATGTTTGATATTTGGACTTACTGATTGGGCCTCGATGACAGGCCTTGCATCAATTTGGGCACCGGGAGGTACTGGAGCCTTTGCTTGCAAGGATTTTGCTACTAGGCCAGCATGGTTTTAGGTCTACTAGGCTGAATAATTGGGAGCCCGACCTTTTAGCTTGGGCTTGGACCGTATTTAGATTTTCGATTTAAAAACTATATGATGAGAGCATCAATGAGAATAAAATTTATCCCTATGTTTATCATTTCATATGGGCCCCATGCTAACACGAAGAGTTCCTGCTAAATTAGCAGTAGAGTAGCCTAAAATCATGGAATTGATTACCTGTAATCTTTATTCAATCAGATTCACCTTTTAGACGTGTCCTTGCCGCTGTACTTCAAGGGTTTGGTGTCATTTATGTGTAGAATAGGATAGACATGTTGGGTAAGGTGAATAGATTTGTTGCCCCTTCAACAAGGTGACATAGATTGAGTTGGTGATCTTTCAGTTTACTAGTGATGGATAGGCTAACCTGATTAGAACCTGTTGGTATTGAATAAATTGAATCCGACTCTTTAATACATTTTGAATTGAATTTCATTCGTAAATCAAAAATCACATCAATTAAATTTTTATTTATTTATAACACATCACATGTTTATGCTAATGTTTAGTGTGGCTGCTAACAAGTGATGGCAGCTAATGAATTGTTTATTGAAAGCATGATGGTGACCTTCGATGTATACAGTTTAACTAATGATCACATTGTCTCATATATGCTGAGTTGGGCCATGGAAATAAGCGAATGCTTTTCTTAGAAAATAGCAAAAAGATGAAATTAAAATGCAGCATCACCCACGCAACTACACGATTGCTTACTTTAAATTTAAATTCCAACTTCCCCTGTTGCACTGTTTCTTCTTCATCACTAGCATTGCCGACATGCATCTCACTGCCTCTAATTTTGCAAAAAGTACTGGAGGATAAATTGCTATTTTTTATTAGAAAGGATAATTTGATTATTTATAATATTACAAAATATAAATTGCATTAAGCACGCTAAAAAATTACATTTACACTAAAAAAAAATATAGATTAGAATTGTTGAACTGCAAGGCCGAACGTGACTTAGCTCATCACAATTAACAGAATTTTTAAAAGTAAAAGACCCAATGATCCTCTTAATTTACTCAAACAAATTAAAAAATTACATACAGAGCACGAAAGAAAGAATCCCGTGCCGACAAATCCCCAGCTCTATTTCAAAGAATCATTTCATTTCTATAGAATTTCAAAATTACATCAAGAATTGTTGAACACGAAAAGAAATAACTCAGAATTATACAAAAATACTCCTCCAAATCCCTTCATCCCTCTACATCGCAATCACAGCGATGATACAGAAAATTCCAGCCATTGCAGATACAAACACCGGAATTCTCAGCAACGATGAAGCAGAAGCAGAAGCAGAAGCAGCCTGCATCGGAATGGACCCGAAAACAGTGGGATAAGAGGGCGCAGAAGCCGCCGGACCGTAAGCGGGCGAGTCGGCAACATACGATCCATTCCCATACACAGAAACGTGAAGTTTCTGGGATTTCTGGCAGCGGCCGTCAACTCCGCTGGTGAAGTAGAAGTCCCCGGGCTTGGTGATGTTGAAGAGAGAGTTGCCGTTGTTCATGTACAGAATGGGATCTTTCAGGTTGCAGCTGTTGTAGGACTCCGACGTGACCTGGATCACGGAGTCTTCGCTTGGCGGGTACAAGAAAACTGCGGAGATCATCAAAGATTACGATCGATCAATATCACTGGGTACACGTTCAGTGCGTGTGCATTGTGTGTGAGGAGTCACTTACAGAGGGAGTCTCCGATGTTGAGGTTGTGGGATTTGGACCATTTGGTGTAGATTTGTGGGTTTGAAGAAGTTGGGATGCCCCAAGCGTGCAGGTCTCCGACTTGGTAGACGTTGCAGAGAACTTTGCCCTGGATTGCGAGGAGGAGCAGAAGGGTGCACCAGAGCTGGGAGTTTCCCATTTCTGCAAGCGTTCAGGTCAAGTCTAGAGAGAGAACTTGGGAGGAGATTTAAATGTAGTTGCTGCCCAATGGAATTTGGATTTAGTATACACACTAGAAATAGAGAAAAGGGCATACCGAAGTTACTAGAATAGCCCTGAGTTCATGCTTTTAAGATTAGCTAACACAATATAAATATAATATTTAATCATTAACTGCCTATGATTAAGAATAATAGTCATAATAAATAATAATTGATCACAACCACACAACAATTGTTTGTAGTGATTTTTACAGGTGTGGTTAAAATATTTGTCATAATTAAAAGTCATGACAAAAATATTTTCGGGATGAATACGTCAAGTTTTTGTATCGATTTTATTAACCGTGAATAATAATAGTTATTTACTATAATTTTTGGGTTTAATGCAATTTATCCCTTTATGATATTGCAATGAGCAAATTACCCCATATGATAAATTGTTTCATTTTAAAAAATATAGGGGGGTAAATTGCTGTATTTTAAAAAATATATAGACTTTCGTAAATTGTTATTTTTTTTTATAAAGGGATAATTTGCACATTTACGATATCACGAGGGGGGGTAAAATTACATTTTTCCCAATAATTTTTATTCTGTAGCCACTAAAAGTGTAAATAATATAATGCATTTTTCTAGTGCAAGAGTGAAGGAGGAGCCTGGATTACAAAATTGTCAATTTTTGATTAGGAATTAATTAACTCAACGAGACTTGACTCAATTGGTGAATTTGAAATCTTATAATAGATTCGAGTCTCACTAATGGGTATTGTCTATTTTATTAATTATACAATTAACTTCAATTATAATAATAGTTGTTGGTTAATAATAAACAATTAAAAATTGGTTTATTAATTGTGAATGATTGAGATTCATGATGTAACTGCAATCGATTTATTACGAAAAGAAAAAAAGAATATAGAGCAGTTTGGAGTAGATGTTTTAGTTTAAAAGAAAGCATGAGGGGTAGATATAATAGAAGGTAAAGGAGATGGGTTGAAATAGAAATAGTTGAAATGATGAGGGACCAAAAAAGATATTTATGGTGTTGAATAATGTCACAAGTCTTAGACAGCCTCACAAGGGAGGGGATGGCTGTCCACCGACTCAATAGTAGTATGGTGAGGCAGAAATCAGAAATTATGGTTTGTTGTTTTGTTAGTGAGAATAGCAGAAGTCAATAATTAGAAGAGAAGAGAAGAGGAGAGGAGAGTAGGGCACGTGGTACAGTTGGCGGATGCACCGCAATGCACATATAATAGAGATAATGGAACATGGATTCCACCATTCTATGCCATTTCCCATTTCACTATTCGCCTATTATTGCTACTTAGGAATCCTTTTATAGTTAGATTGTGAATGTATGCAGTAGTTATGACATAAGGTAATTGCAAGGTGGGGAAATTTTTTTCCGAATCCGACTCGCTCAAACTTGAATCAATTATATGACAAGTATAATACATTTATCATACAGTTTAGGGAAAGTGAACAATTACAAAACAAGTATGATACTTGTGTGATTGGATTGGTTCGATCAAATTAGATTTGAATAAGATATTTTCTAGCAAGATATAAGATTTATGTTGTTCCGAGGATTTTTCATCCTACACGATTGCTCAATATTGGTTTTTATTAGATTTTTTTTTTACTCAAATCAGGTTTGATTGAATAAAATAAATCATGAAACAAGTGTGGTCGATCACTTTTTCTGATTCAAGTCTAGCCAAATTCAATTTGAGTTAGAATTTTCCTCTATTAGGATAGTTTTGTGTGAATTACAATATAAAGTTGCCCATCAACTGCTTATACTTGGGCTCATTTTCTTTGTAAGCTTGTAACTTTACCTCTAAAACAAGAATTTTATGGACGGATCCACTATCATTAAGCCTAAATGTAATATTAGAGCAAACTCGACCACAACCCCCTTCTCACTTAACATAGAGGTGAAAAAATGGTATGGTATGAGCAAATTGATGTCATTGGAGTACCACGTAAAAGGCCATTCATTTTAATGATATATTTTAGGGATAGTTACATCGTCATTTCTTGAAATTTGGTATCAAAATATGTAGTCCTTTTATAGTTTGAAAACTTACATTTATCACCCATGATATTTGTTTCTATCTAATAAATAAGTTTCTTTATTAGTTAAAATTCACAAATTTGATGATAATAGTAAAAAATAAATAAAAATCCATATTTACCGACTGACTTATTGTAGGTTAAATAAATATGTTCTAATCGAACTACACTTATAAGGGTGAAGATGTGTATCCTCACATGCATTGCGCGCGTGAAAGTGTATAAGAGTAATTTGATTATAGAAAATTTATTTGACATGCAGTGAGTC
Source organism: Sesamum angolense (assembly GCA_034509725.1). Lineage (NCBI taxonomy): Eukaryota > Viridiplantae > Streptophyta > Magnoliopsida > Lamiales > Pedaliaceae > Sesamum > Sesamum angolense. The sequence continues at coordinate 5,278,966 of JACGWL010000006.1, read as the reverse complement.
CGAATCAATCAAGGATAAATATGAATTTTTAATTCATTTTTTTTTGCTAATATCAGTAAGTTAAATAATTTTTAACTAATTAAAAAATCTATTTATTGAACGAAAATAAGTACTAAATATAATTTTCAAAATACAAAATATCTATATTTAATTACACTAAACCTCGCGGAAGGACTGGAATATTATCCATATATTTTACTGTGCAATCAACAAAAATACAAAGACACAAGTTTTATATGGATCACACTCAGCTCAACAAGAAAAATGTCTCTATTTGCTCCCAATTTTAACAAAACTTGAGACCTCAGTTGTTCCCTCAATTTCAGCATCCAGATTTAGGCCCATCTTGAACTTCTTCACATCGTCGACGGCTGCGGCCCTGTAAAGCCCAATATCAACCCCACCCGCCACCATATGATATCCACGGACCCTCAGCTCATTAGGCCCATCATTCGCCATTGCAAACCCAGCCAAATACGGCCCACTAACGCCGTCTCCTCTATTGGGCCTGAGCCCAATCACTGCCTCCTCAAGCCCATTCATCATACTCTTCACCTTCTCGTTCACTGGATCCCACAACTCCCCCATGCTCGCGCTCAGATCCAATGGCCCGATTTGAATGCAGTCCACCCCATCAACGGCCGCGATTTCCCTCACATTCCTCACTCCTTCCATAGATTCCACTTGGCACATTACGAACAAGTCGGTCTCACATTTAGACAAGTACTCCTCATCAATCCCGTACCTTGAGGCCCGAATTACAGGATGGGCCGCGCCGCGAAGCCCGTTGGGAGGGTAGCGGCAGTAAGAGACGGCCCGGCGAGCCTGCTCCGGGGTGTCGATCATGGGGAACATTACCCCCTGTGGGCCCAGATCAAGGGCCTTCTTGGCCCACGTCTGGGAACACTCCGGCAGGCGGAGGATGGCGGGGGTGGCGGTGGCAGCTAGGGCGTGGAGGCAGGGGAGGGCGGTGGAGATGCCGCCGTAGCCGTGTTCCATGTCCACAACGACGAAATCGTATCCAGCGTAACCGGAGATCTCGGCGATTACTGGAGAGAAAGTGCAGAGGAAGAGGCCGTAGAGGGTGTCGCCCTTCTCCAAACGCGCTTTCATTGCAGTCAAGGTAGAGGCCATATATACAGTTGAGAGACTGAGGATTGAGGTTTGGGAAAGTGCAGAGTGTGGAGAAGTGTATGAGAGTATGTGAGTTCTGCTGTGAAGTATTGATTTCATCATCATAGATATGCTTTCTCTTTCTCTTCATGCAGTGCTGTTTAAGTGGTAAGCTGTGAAGGTAGCAAGTGTCGCCGGACCGACTCGTAAATTTAATTTTAGGTGAAATAGCATTTCACCCCCTGAAAAATCATAGTTTTAACAAAACCCCCCAACAAATGAGAAAGAAGCCAACTTCGTAGAAACAATGAATCAGTTGCATGTTATGTGGTGTTCCTTCACGCATTTCCAACGAGTTTGACACGTCTCGGCCACGTGAGATTTTGGCTAAATTATTTAAAAAATATAAAAGAATAAAAAATTACAAAAATAGTACGTTCTGAAAAGTTTCGAAAAAATAGGCACCTTGGCCAAATACGGTTGTGTCAATCTTCTATTTTTTATTTTTATTTTTAAATTAAAAGTGGTTGTAGAATCGCATTTTTGAGAGGTGGCCATGGTACGGTTCTAGTTTTGTTTTGTTTTGTTTTTTTTTAACTTCTAAACCTAAAAAAAAAAAAAAAAGATTCTAATCAAATATGAACTTTTATATTAGATTAAGAAATCTAAAGTGGTAGGGATCCTGCTTCTCCGAGGGCCTTCTTTTTCGATCCTCTTCGCTGGGTTTTGCTCGAATGTTTTCTGTTTATTTGGACAAATGCTTTGTTGGCTGTTAGGGTGGCATTGGTCCCTTGAACCTCCAATAGATGAGTCCTTCTCTTGGTCTTTGACTTCCTTGGACTCTAGCTGGGGGTGAAGGTCCATGGGGACTGTAATTTCTCTAACAACAAACTGATACTTGTAGTGATATCAATTTCAGGGGAACTCGATGTGATGTCGTATGCCTCTTCTATCTTTGTGAAAGCATTCTTCCCTTAGCATGAGGTTATAATTTCACACTGGAAGTTTTAAATGTTTCTTTCTGCTTCAACCAAATTGCTATTCAAGAGTAATTAGTGTCAATCGTGACGATCACATCATCATATTTGCCAAACGAGATATTAAGCAGTGAGAAGAACTAACATATGATTATAGGTGTTCCATATCGTCACTCAACTCTGCTTATTTTGTGTCCACAATCTTATTTGTTTTGTTCTTTGGCTTTGCAGGTTTTTTCCAAAGGACGAAAGGCTAGTCTGTTACTGTGGATTCTCAAGATGTCGAGGTGTCGTAAATAACATTGAAGCAGAAGAACGAGTAGCAAAAGCTATATGCACCCATAGTGAATTGAAAGACTGGCAAGGAGAGTAAGAGAGGTTAGTTAGTTTATTTTCTGTTAATCTTTTTGTAATTATAATTTGTTGACACTTTTATTAAATTGAGATATAAAGATGGAGTATTGTTTGTCGCGTTACTCTTTTGATTAAATTTTGTTATTTATTGTACTAAAATGAGATTATGAAATCTTGCCAATGCTTATGATGTCATTTTATATTTTCTTTCTATTTGAGGTTATATTTAATTTCATGAAGTGGTTATAAAGCTAAAGTATTTCAGGGCGTATAAAACAAAGAGGCGGATTGATAGTTATGGAGTTCTATGGCGAATTCAAGAGTGCCAAGTTTTACGTTCTTTTTTCTTGTATTGGTGAGATACATCATTTGTGCAATTTTGGTATCTAATTGAATTCCTTGTTGGTCCTAATTTTAGGGCTTCATGATATATCTTAAGTATTATGAAATTATGAATGAGGCAGGTAGAGAAAGTTAAGGAACACAACTTTTGATGTAGGTTTGTGTAAGGATGCAAGCATGAAGAAACAAGTTGTCATACTTATAATAACCAATTAATTAGTCTTTAAATGAGTTGCCTAATCAAGGATGTAGTGTATCATAAATGTTTTTAAAATTTAAATCAGACAGGAACGTTTGAAAGGGATGGAAAAGATTGACAGGAGACATAATAAGAAGTTTGACAGGGAAGATCTTTTAGCGAAAAAGCTTCTAGTCATGTCCGATTTCATTTTTTAAGAAACATATTTGATACGCTATATTCTTGACTAGGCAACTCATTTAAAGACTAATTAATTGGTTATTATAAATATGATCATTTGTTTCTTCATACTTGCATGCTTACAAAAACATACATCGGATATTGTGTTTCTTAACTTTTTGTACCTACCTCATTCATACCTTCATAATACTTAAGATATACCACAAAATCCTAAAAATTAGCACCAATAAAAAATTAATTAAATACCAAAATTGCACAAATTATATATCTCAACGATACAAGAAAAAAAGAACGCAAAACTTGGAACTCTTTACTTCACCATGGAATTCTATAACTATCAATCCGTCTCTTTTTGTTACAAACCCTAAATACTATAGCTTCATGACCACCTCTCTCATTGTTACACGGAATTAAATATAACCTCAAACAGAAAAGAAAATATAAAATAACATCACATGCATTGACAATTGTATAGACTTCGTAATCTCATATTAGTAATACAAAATACAAATTTAATCAAAAAGGTAACATGGCGAATACCGCCCCTCTTTATATCTCAATTTGATAGAAATGTCAACAAATTATAATTAAACGAATTAATAGAAAATGTACTAACTGACCTTTCTTATTCTCCTTGACCGTCTTTCAATTCACTACAGGATATATATAGCTTTGTTAATCGTTCTTAAGCTTCAACATCATTTACTACATCCCAACATCTAGAGAATCCACAATAACAAGCTAGCCTTCCGTCCTTTGAAAAAACACTTACCAAGCCAAAGAACAAAACAAGTAAGATTGTGGACATAAAATAAAAACAGTTGAGTGGACGATGATGAACAAAAGCCTCAAAATAATTTTATTAGCAGGCACGTTGTATACATTTCTCCTACATCAGGGTAGAGTAATTATCTCTGCACTTTTTAGTTAAAGATTAAACAAATGAAGAGTGTTGAATTACCATCGCAGTGAGGACAATTTTATAACATTTCCATCCGAATAGCAATTCATGATGGAAAACAGAAGGAAAGCACATCTTAATTACTTGAAAGCAGTTTTGGGTATCGTGAATATATAACACCTGTAGGTGTGTAAGAATGGGTAAAATTTTAATGCTTTTCACAAAGATACCTCATAGACAAACAAAGAAGTGTCATTTAAATGCTCGTGACATTGAACAGTATAACAAAAGATAAATCACATTACGCATAAATGATATTTGATAAATCAAATTATATGTGAGATACATCAAAAAAACTATAGACATTTCTACTCTAATAAGGTGGTGTGTGGAGGAAGCGTAGACCAGCGTGTACTCAAGTGAACATCGATGTAGATAACTCGGAGTCTTAGCACACTTAGACGGGTACGCGCGGCATTGGGGATCTGAAGAATGTAATTTTCCAAAATAACTTGGAGGCGGAGAGTGGAGAGGTTAGGGCAGACAATTGGAGTAATATAGTTGAGGAAATATATCGAGAGCCGTTATTTTATGTAGCGGTATTAATTAATCAGACTCTAGACATATTGAAATTAATGTGTACACCTAGACTAATAAGTCTTTATCAGTATTTTTTATTTAGTATCATTATGTAGATATGGATCGAGTTAACTACATATATAAGAAGGTATCTTATTTCACTCTTCTGGTGGGGCTTTTATGCAATCTGTAATGGCAGAGATATCGAGAGACGCATTTGGAATAGAAGTGTATATGGGCCCATATGTACAAGGCATAATTATGATGTAATTAGAATACAAGAATTATAAATTTATTAGAATAATCTATGTGAAATTGAAAGTATATACGAAAGATAGTTGTATCGATTATATGTCATGCGCTCTTAAAGCAAAATATAGTTCAGAAGCACTTATTCTCGAGATTTAGTTCAGGCTATAGTATCAATATCAGAATCATAAATGCTCATATTTATAATTTTCAAGATAATTAAAATTATAAGTTTAATTATTTTGTAACTTATCTAATCCCTGGTATGTTGTATGACATTTTCATTCAAGATAACATAAATCTATTTAGGTAGTTGGTATTTTTTTTTAAAGTATATCACTTTTTTTCAGTATATTCATTGTTACTTCTCCCATTTCATCTAGTTTAACTATTATCAATCTATGTGACTATATAATATAATATATGGGATTTATGGCCTGTAGAAACTGTTCTAGAATCCTAGGAGGCATTAATGGCATTATCTCAGAACCATTCATGAGCAAGATATTAATAACACCATCAAAGCACCATAGAGTATTTTGATGATAAATTTTATATAAATGTATCTTTCAGTCACAATCACTTATTTAGTTTTTTTTTTTATAAAAACTTTGAACTACAACAATCAAGATAATTCCTCAATCTAAAGGAGCTAATGTATCTTTTTTAGGACATACAATGCAAGAGGAGAATTGCTTTAAAATAAGAAGGTATTCATCAACATTAAAATATAGAAAGCACGCATAGGAGAGCGATAAAGTACTTGATTAGGCAAAGACCCATAGCAAAAGCACCAAGTAGGATAAGAACGATAATGATGATCGAGGACTTTATGCGTTATGGTCAATTTCTTTTATTTTTTTTTTTTTCATTTCCTCTTGGTTTATATTTTTTTTTTTCGCCTCGAACACATGTATTGAATTCAACAATAATCTCTCTGAACAATATTTGTGATACAATAAATCGAATGTACTCTCTAAGAGAATCATTCATGACTCGAGTATATCCCTACTATTATATCCTACACTTTCATCATATTTAATTATATTACTATCATTTAATATATGTAACTAGTGATAAATTATCATATGACTCATTTTTTTAAAATATCATATTGTAATATCAGTAAAAAATCTCTTTAAGTGAGGTTTGAAAATTAATCTAATGCACATTCTAGAATATATCACTTCTTGTCGAGTCTAAATTACATTTTTATTTAGCAATTGTTGTTTTATATAAAGGATTTTTTTAAAGCATTCATATTCTCATTCTCTCTCTCACTATTTAATGTTATATGAGAGTAATAAAAGAAAAAAACACTATCTAAACAAAAATAAACAATAAATTTTTATAGACTATATACATCATCTAGCTGAATAATTTTTGAATATTACAAGTTTTCATGTCAAAATAATATCATTTATAATAAAGTCTGAACAGAATTTAATCATGTTTCATTGTTAGTCTAGGTTAGTAATTTGTATAGCTCAAATATAAGAATGTAATATATTAGTTAGATAACAATTGTCTACGTTATCCAATTTTTTTATATCTAATATACAAATTTAGGGATTATTTAAATTTTACACAAAAGGTGTAGGCAATTTACAATCTTTTTTGCTGTAATTAAGATTGATTGAGTTCGGGTATCCTTGTTTACGCTTTTGACTATATTAACCTTAAAGAGAGCACTTTGTGAGGTGCTAACAAATCTCAACCATATTCTCTTAATGTCAATACTATAGTGGTATTTCGAAGTCATGTATATTATTTTAGATCCAAGGCACTCGGTTAAACTCGAAACGGTATAGAGCTGAGGTAAATAAGTTATCCTCCTTACTCCACTCTATTATTCAGGCTGGTTAGTATCAAAACAATGAGTTTACTAACTTAAATTTATATATATGAGAACAGATATCACATATCTAAGTTCGCAAACAATATAATTAGTGTAAATACATTTCAGCTCACTTCAATAGTTGTACAAATAGAATCAGTCTAATCACACAATTTTTCATGACTAGATCGCAGGTTACCGATTTGATTTGAGGGACACGTCGAGTATAAAATATTTGATGCATTATATTTTTTATTTTCTCATTAAATAATTTCATTTTGTTATTATAATTTTTTTTACTTTACATAAAAATATATCATTAACATACGACAATTTATAATTAATAAATATATTATTAAATATTAGTAAATTTCATATTTTGTGATTATCATAAAAATATCGAGAGGGCACGACATTCTGTATAATTATACAACTATATATTTGTTGCACAACACGGGAGAAGAAGAAAAACAATGAAGTAGTGAAGAGAAGACCAAGAAGAGTGTATGAATAGTACGATCAATTGTTAAATTATTTATTTTCCGTATATAGAGATGATTCGAGCAATAAGGTTATGACATAGAGTATAAAGCTCAGGATAATATTCAAACCGGCGTATAATTGTCCATCACTAGTGAATAACTTCTAATCATTGTCCTCTTATTCTCCTCATTTCAAGGCATTCACTTCGACACAAACTCATCTATTGGAAATTATTTACATGACACAATACCTCAACACAACATTTAAGTGGGACCGGCACGATACCTAATATATAGTCCCACCCCAATCCGACCGGAACTTCGACTTTATCCGAACACCACAAATAACATAAGTGGTCAGTTACCTCTTCGGCCGCAGCTGTGCGCGGACCTACACGAGCCAATAGAATCACAGCGCGACATCACAAGAAATAATTCTGTAGATGTAACTAGAGCCGTCGACCTTCACCTATCCTTTGGCATAGAAGATATTCTACGCCCTTCCTCCGAATGAAGCTCAGTGGGATCGTATCACAATCCACTATAGCGCTTATCTTGATTAAACTAATATGGTCTCCTACGCTCAATTATTTTAACATTTGCACTTAAAAGCATGCTTCTACGTCTACTCTCAAATTACACATAGGTTCCTCGAATATATCATTCTTATGGTCATTATTAGCCAGTGCTACACTCCATACACGTTTCGCACGATTATTACTTTCCGATTCTTCTATTTGCTGCAAATGTAACTTCCAAGAAAATAATTCTCACACGCCATGGCTAACCAGATGAAAAATTTAATAATAAAAAAACAGACTTACTTACTATCGCGATAATTATCATACCACTCAAGATACATCCTTCCGATATACGCCTCGCGGATCAGTCACTGAACGATCGAACACACTGTGAGATAATAAAAAAAAATTGAAAGTAGGGCAAATAAACCGAGAAATCTCGAACATAGAGAACAGGTTGAGGTGCACAGGTTATAGTAAATACAGAAGCAAATAAAAGTATAACGGACTTTATTAGGAGGAAGGAGAGAATTTATTAACTAGGACACAACGAGTCAGTATCATGTGGGTACATACGATAATTTCTAATAAACGAAGGACAACTATGAATCTCGAGAGCCTTTTTAACAAAAAAAAATTCAATATTTCATAATCTCAATGACACACTGAGCCAGAGAAAAGATAACCGAGGAATAAACAACCTGTAAGAGATGTAATAGAAAAAATAATGCAGCCTGTGGAAACGATAATAGAATGTTCATGGAGACATGAGAAAGAGAGATGATAAGTAGAATGACAGGGAAGAAGAATAAGAAATTGAAAAAGACTAATCTCCACCGTGGCCGTCCCACCAAAAAATACAATAATCGATGAGCACATGAGTCTCGTAGACTAGGAGAGCGCCAGCCAGATCAGGGGTAATTATGAGAGAAGCACACTACGTGAGGAGGAAGATTCCAGAGGCATGTGTCTATAGACCATACTCTATATAGATTGATGTGAAGTGGCGGCGGCGACGGCTGTGATATCAGTGGAAGAGTGTGGGGGGCGGAACGTGAGGGGTTTGAGATCTGGAGTTAGGGTTAGGGTTTTGGCTTGGAGGAGTGGGAAGAGAAGGGTTTCTAGAATTGGGATTTTTAGGGTTTTTTTCTGAGTGTGGAGAGGGAAGAAGAAAGGTAGGGGGGGGGAGGGTTGGTAGAAGGCAGAGGACGCCATTGATGAAAACAACAGCGAGTTGATGGAATGTGATGAGGAGGATAAATGAAACAGCAGCCCATGATATTTTGATGAAGCGTGTGAAAATGGAGGGGATTGTTGCGCACGTGCCAACCCTCATCAAACTTAAAATTATTATAGTGAAAATAATTTTGTTAATTAAAATCAATTAGGATTAATTCTACAATTCAACAGTTTTATTTTCAAGAAATTAAAACATAATCAAAATTAGTCGAACGGATCGACGTGCAATTTTGAAATAGATTAAAACTAAAATTATTATTATTATTAAAAGGATAAAATAATAAAAAAAATTGAATTTAACGTGCAATTTTGAAATAAATTGAATATAATACATTCAATAAGATTGGTATAATAAGGATAAAATAATTTTTAAAAAGAAATGAATCTATCTTTTTAAATAAATTGAAGGTAATTCTAACTTTTTAACTTAAAATGATAGTTTGAGGAGTTGGAAATACATCTAAAAAGTGTTGCTTTTAAATGAGAAGCTCAAAAACACTTTCCCTAAATTAATCCGAACAATTTCCAATAGCAATAGTATTAAATTGAGGTACTTTCCCAAGTAAATTGTATGAATGTCTTTCAACCAGCTTTTCATCCCTCACTTGCACACTCAAATTAGCAAAGGTTGCCTACAAAATCACACAATGGCAAGCCCCTTGCCCTCATATCTGTCTGTGTCCCAACAATTTTACAGATCTCAAGTGGTTGCCCGTCCACAATGCCCCGCAGCTGCTCATCGTCGGCATCTGATGCCCAATTGTGCCCATTGCTGCATTGTGTGAACGTCGTCTAGCAAATGTCTGTAAGCTACTACACGGCGTTCACCGCCTGATGAGACCGGGTTGATCAGCCCATGGATCTGGTAGACTCAAGTCAGATTCACGAGAGTCCTAGGATCAAGCTAAGAAGCAATTTACACTGAGCCCTGGTGGGAGCCTACCACCCCTCCCCACTTCCCTATACTAAGCTTAGAATGGCAAACTCAAGTCTAGTTTGAAATTGTGTATGAACTTGATTTGTCTATTAATTACATCAACATTGAGTTTTAATTCAATCAAAATACAAAAGCTTGTAGATCTCTTGCTTATTAAAAATTCTGTATAATAAAGATCACCCACACTATGTATTTGTTCCCCAACTATATTTTTAAATACTGTGAGATCTCCTAAATAAAACGACAACTTGAAGATCTGATCAGATATTTAGCAACTCTTGTATCTTATATTCATAGAGATGAAAGTTCAGGATTTTTAAAATGCCCAAACACTATTTTTAATAACTATGAGTCTCCTAAACGAAAAAAGAAGTTTAAGATCTAATCAGATATTTAGCAACGGTTGGATCTTAGATTCTATAGATGAATGTTCAAGATTTTGAAAAAAAATCTTGGATATATTATATGGCTATATATAGTCATATACACAAAAGTATCCAAGAAAGAAAAGAGGATTAAACTATGCAAACTTTCTTTCAGTTTATAAGAGAAATCGTCCGACATCATCCATACAAGATCCCATACGCTATGCTAGCTTGAAAGAGTCATGTCACCTTTTAACATAACACACATCACATAAGAAGTAGCATAGAGAGCACCTTTCTATGTCTTATGGTCAGAGCTCCAAAGCAGCTGTTGCCATTGCAAGTGCACCTTCATACGTTTGATTTCCACCTATGAATCCACTCATATGGACAAAAACACCACCAGGAATACCTGACTCCTTAGATAGTTCATCGTCTCGCAGACCTCGCCACTGGGCAGGAAGGGCCTTGCGACTTTCAAATTTATCTGGTGCTATTTTCACTGCCTGAACTTGCCAGTTGCTGCTTCGGTCATCCTAGACAATTTTGTAGGCGATCACCTTAGTCATAATAAAATCCAGAATATCCAGATTTTTTATGCAAACAAACTCGAATGTAGAAACTTCCCCTAAAAATAATGACCCACAACCCACCAACACAAGTTCCTGGTAACAAGTATCTGCAATTGTACATGTCAACTCTGGAAACTACTGAAAGAGTATCCTTAATGACAACAAATTCTTAAGGAAAAAATGATCATAAAAGAGATGCTCATCATACGAAAACATGTGCAAGAAGTGGGTTAGTCATCATCTCCTCCTCAACCAATTTATGTTGCAATGGACAATAGAAGAGCATGATCACTCAAAACTGCATACATGGATTACTTAAGGACCATGTAAGGTACATAATTATCAAATGGATGGAGAAAGAGATTTTTGGAAAAGCAACAGATATCATTAAACAACCTGATAAATGACATATTTCAGAAGTGGGCTAATCTTCATCTCCTCCTCAAGCTCAAACAAGTGAAGTTTCCACTGTTGAACCAATAAGATGATTAGTAATGACACAGTAAATTAATAAAAGCTTATAATTCAGACTCCAACTCTTAAGAGGATGATGTGGTAATCACTGCTGTTAAATAAGATTAAAAGATCACATTGCTTGAGTTAAGATGCAAATTACCTCCCCATGTTATTCAAAATGTTCACATAAGCCCTGTGAAAAATAAGATAAAAGCATATGGGCAACGGGCAAGCCAAGAGCAACTCCAATAGGATTGCTACAATGGTTAGCTTGCTTAAATAAAGGAGATGAACACACTATGGTTTATTCACTTGCATAATGAAGACATACTTAGATGAAAAAAGAGCTAGGACAAGCAAAGGTACTACAATAAAGAAAAATTCTTCCCATGGTAAGCAACAAGGAATTTAACAGCAATAACACCAGTTTAAAGTTTTCTTCTGAATTGGTATATGCACCAGTCAAAGGCATTATGCTTTGAGTCGTTTACAGGAAAAGCACTTACTTATTCCCTTTCCTTCCCCAAGCTCTGCTTTTGTTTAAGTTATGAAATGTTCAAATATTGCCCATTCCAAATTTATTAAATTAACTTCAGTTAAACTGAGCATCTCTTAGAAAAATCGGATGTGCTACATTCAACAGAACATTACCCAAAAAGATCGAGAAAGTTACTAGACAATAATAGGTAATCCTAAATACTTAACAATAAACTGCAAAAAAGAAAATAGGACTGAAATATTAACTGGTATTAGCAACGCCAAAGAAGAAAAAGTTAAATCTCTGAATGTGAAGGTAAAATACTTACAGGGCAACTTCTATTTAAGACCATAATTTCTCCACTAGGATCAACATCTAGCCTTGCTTCAATGCATTCCATCACAATTGACCGAGCTGGTAGCCATGATCTCACAAGATAGCGGAGACACTAATTGAAGACAGTGATGGTTAAAATTTCCAAAAGTTAATCTTGAAGATATTTCAATTCTTTTATGGCTAGAGAATTGGCCAGGACCTCAGGGTCAAAAAATTTTAGGCATAAGTTTCTGCTGTCATACAGTCAAATACCCTTTTTTGCGGCAGCATCTTTCATGTAAAATCAATTTCAAAAAAGTGTATAAAGAAAGACGCCTTCCAGAATTCAGAAAACCTTACATCCAGAAACTCATTGCCAGCAAGAGCCATTGCACGTTCAAATGCTGTATTTTCTTTCTCAGCGGACTGATCAGGATCTACCCAATCCAAATTTAGTTTTCCGACTCGTGAAGACAAGTGTGTATTATTCACATATCTTGGTGGCTGGTCTGTATTATACTGATTGATTCCGTTGTCAATAGCATCAATTGCCTGTTATAGGTGAAAGATGTGTTAGCATTAACAGTAACAATGTAATGCTAAATTTGACATCATATACAAAGAAAATATAATCAATGCACTGCCAGTCAGGTGGGGGTGTGTCCAGAGATCACCAGGGCAATTCAGCTTAAGGCAAAGAGATGATGAGAACTCATGTATATAATAGGACTGGAATGTCAACGGTTGCTGTTTTTCCATTTCTTATAATATCAACCATAAACTGTCGGACTAATTGACTGCATTGGAGGTATCTTCAACTTTAGAACAAGGAGAGATGCTACTAACAGTTGCATTACAACATGTCTCATTAGCTAGCTGCGTTAGGTCAGCCTTAGTGTTAGCATTCTATGATCAGGAAACCAAGAAGATCCATCAGCTTCAATTAGCTTGAGAGACTTGAGGAATATCACATTGCATACGATGCCAGTTTACTGAGGTTAGGCATCTCTCTCCCTCTTTCTTCATGGAAATAAACTCACATGCTTACTCTGTTTGTCTGGCCTTCTTCACATTTACACGGATAGATTTAGGTATTTTCTGGACAATGAGATCATACTGCACATGGGGACACGCCCCACAAACATATATATGCATACATTCACAAATCTTCTGCAGTTAGGTAGGACTTGTCCAACCTAAAAGATGCCAGGAATGTATGGATTTTCTTCAAACACCCAATATTCCACCCCCATTTTTATCCGTACTGATATTTCCGAAAGCCCAAAGTTCAGGTCAAAACCCCAACAAGGAAATCTCTGAAAGTTGTGTCTGTGATTAATTAATTAGTTTTGCCCAAACAAGGGTAGCAATATCCACACTGGGAAGTTATAAACAACCATTTAAAATAACACCATCGGATTTCCCAGCCTTAAACAGTCTGTTACGAAGTCTTGCTGTAAAACTTAGAACCTCCTTGTGTTGCATAATGTACCCCTACGAAAATTATAACATATGCTTCTAATACACATCAAACTAAGAAATACTGCTATGCAAAAAGGTGCTTGGGATGATTAGATCTCCTATAATAGTAAAACTTAAAAGATCATTTTTTGTCAAGTAACTGAAAATATAATATGATGGTCCCAGTATAAACATCACTCTTTTTCTTAAACATTATGGAAATTTTCCCAGTTATAGCTAAATAATATAATCAATTTCAAAATATTAGTAGAATTTCCTATAGTTCGTAATTTATGCCAGTTATACTTTTAATAAGTTTAACGCTTTTGCTGTTTATATTATAAAAATATATAAAGAAATTATATTTGGGATAAAGTTTAAATTTTATCAGGCTCAAGATTTCACCATTTTTAGTAGTAACTATTAAGGCCTTCATATTCTTAATTTATTATTTCAGTAAGCTCATTAGGACAGTTTATTTATATCAGTGGGGAGACTGGCGGACACGCAGACTGCCACGACTCAATTCATGGAGGATAGCCCTATCCTATAATATATATATATATATAAGACAATTAAGGTGTTTAATCTCTAAGGCAAACAACGAGGATACTTGTACATACAAGTGCACTTTCTGTCCAAATTCGCAATGATATTAAAAACAAAAGGTGATATCTTTAGTAGGAGAATGATGGAGGATAATCTACATAAGCAATAGAGGTTAACAACTGGCGATGAAGTAACAATAAGGAACTAATGTATATAGATGCTTAAATGACAAATAGTATTGTATAATTTAACTCAACTATCCAATTCAGAGGAAACTGAAAATTTTTAGGAAAAGGAACTCAAATTGCAAAACGTTGAATACCTCTATAAAGTTCTTATAAATTGCAAGAAACAATCGATGTACATTTGGATGCTCTTCATCAACTTGAAGCTCCTTAGCTATTATCTCCTTCCCAAAATGCTACACATGAAGCAAACAAGATTAGCTCCACAAAATAAACAATAATCCCAACGCAACTATTCGGTAGTAATCTAGCAAAAACTTGTAACTGCCGTCTAACCAAAGTAATCACTGAAACTGTAGTTCATCCATGAGGCGTAAGAAATTCAAAGAACAAAAAGGTGACTGCTCTATATGAATATTACCTTGTACACAAGGCCAGCACTACTGAGCTTAGTATTAAATCCATGCCCAAAAACCTCCTCAAAACCCTTCTGATGGTGATCATAACGATCTCTGGAAGCATCATAAACACCACCCACATCGAGTACCGCATCAAGCGTTTCCAGCACCTGTATTGTCCAGACATTTCAACAAACACATCACCCACATGCAAAACTATCACGCTGCAACAAATACACCCACAGATTCTTTTATCATTAGCGACTAAGATGACCTGAGGGTCCCGAGTGCGGACAATATGAGCACCGGAGAACTTTTCGGTGAGACGAATCATGAAGCAGCCGAGGGCTTCATCGCAGTGGAAGCTCCCATTGTGGGTGCCCACTCGCTTAACAACGGCGGCGGCGGCGGTGGTGGACATGAGTGCGCGAGTAAGGTGAAGGGCTCTGCAGGGGCAGGAGTTGAAGTGAAAGCGACGGTGGGCGCTGATCAAAGTTGTTGAAAATACTCGAAACATTCCTCTTGGGAACTTCAGACATGAAACAATGCGTCGCTTTACAGTGTGGTGGGGTCTCTCTGCAACCAGTGTTTAATTCATTGGCCGTTGCTCCTCTGCGCGCACGACCTTTGCCGGTTTGGATTCTTTGAGTCTTGGTGGTAAGAAAAGAAGAGCCCAAGTCTAAGTCTTAAAGTAATCAATCTCCTTCCGCCTTCCCCTTTCACTTTACTGCCCCTTAAAACCAATGGTGCAATGGAACTAAATGATTAAGTTCAATGAACCTATGGGCAGATGATGTGTATATTTTAAATAAAGGTAAATGATATTTTATCATTTAAATTATAATTTTTTTATATTTTGGTATTTAAATATTTTTTTGTGTCAATTTATTATTTTAATTTTATGAAATTTTGCACTTTATCATTTATAACTATTTTTTCATCAAATCCTGTCTTAAAAATATCACATGCAGTGTACATATGATATTTAAGAATAATGTGATGTGATATTTTTAACTATGCACAACATGTATTTTTCTGTCAAACAAATATGTAAAAAAACAATCATATATTGTAATATGCAAATTTCGCAAAGTTGAGATGACAAGTTGAGGAAAAAAAAAAAAGTTTAAATGCCAAAGTATAAATGCAATCATGACAAAAATGTAATTTGCCCTTTAAATAAAAGGGATGATTACACTTTCCTCTTTTAAAGTTTGGTGTAATTACATATAAACTCCCTATAGTTTGAGAAATTACATCTAGTACCCTTGAGGTTTGCTTCGATCTAACAAATAAGTACACCTGTTAATTAAAATTCACTGAATTTACTAATATTAATAAAAAAAATTGAGTAAAAATTGATATTTTACCCTTGATTGGCTTAAAATTGATTTATTATAAGTCAAATAATTTTTTGGGACTAAACTATCTTGTTGAAGATATACTTCCTCACATGCATTACAGCGTGAAGATGTATAAGAATAATTTGATTATAAAAAGATTTATTTGACCTACTATAAGTCAATAATAAGTCAATTGGAGTAAATATAAATTTATTTTAATTTTTTATTAATATCAGCAAATCCGGTGAATTGCGACTAACGAATGAAATTATTTGTTAGACAAAAGCAAACATCAATGGTGCTAAATGTAATTTTTCAAACCACATTAAATTTTCGTGTAAATATATCAAACCTATAGAGTGTAATTATCCCTAAATAATAAATTAAGTAATTTAATCTCAATTCCCCCAGTCCTATATGTCTGGTTGTGCTAAATTGAAAATATCCATGTGGTGACATCAAATATTTATAATAAATTATAAATTATTAATTAAAAGTACAAAATAAATTAGTTAATAATTGAATTCTAGATAAAAATTTATAATAAATTTTGACTTTTTATATTCTCTAAACAATAAATTCGTAATCCCAAGCTATATTTGGTTTTTATGCGTTTTGAAGGATGGAGTCATGGTGAGTATAAATATCCTCTTTGGATTGATTAATTGGGTCAAAATATGTTCAAATACAAGTGAATTTATATCAAAGCCACCAGTGTGCAAGCATAATAGAAGTAAAGCCAAGCTGCAAGTCAAAAACTTGTTTATACCCATATAAAGGGATCTCTACCATATAACATTGCACACAACAAAAAATCAAAGAATTCAAATCCAAAACTCTTTGTCATAACGAACCACTACAATCGTGAATGTTTTACATCTTTCCGAGCATCAAATTTTCAAAAGCTTTGTACTAAATTTTAATGTGACACATAGTTTGCTCCACAAACTTAGAAGAGATTATACATTCACATCCAAGAGCAAGTTTCAAGTTTTTGAATCGAAATTCGGAGAGATAATCAAGGGATTATCATTAATAGAGACTGTCTCAATTATCCATTTAAATTAATAAAATTTATTTGTCCATATTTTTTTTTGTCACTTAATTATTTTTTACAGACATAAAATATTGGTGTTCACACAAAATTTCAGCTTGCAAAAATCATTGAAATACTAGAAATTATGGAAACAACAAATTAGTTAATTTAAATAAAAGAAGTTACAAATCTAGAATGAATATTCAAGAATGAAACAAAATATCCTCTTATTTTTCTTTTATATTTTCGATTCAATGAAAGGGAGCTTATTCTTAAATTGGATGCGGAATTTTCTAGGAACTTCCTGAGAAAATCACGACCACCCCAATTTGATATTAGGATTTGATAATTTAATACCAAAAAAAGATATAGAACATTCTACGTTTGCAATACCTCATCGTAGTTGAGAATCTTGGATTTGATTTGTTGTGTGTCCTAGCTAATTGTCTTTTTTTTTACTTGATTTGTCGTCGTTGTCCGACTTGACTTATTGTGTGAAATTGTTGGAAAACAACCTTATTCATAACCATGGGAGGGAAACTTCTACCATGATTGCTTGATAAGGTAATGCAATTTGATACCCTCCATAATTAATTCACATAATTTTCTTAATAAAGAGACGTGATTCAAAAAGCCCAATAGTGTTTTGCATCGTAAATGTTACAAATTAGATCTTCTATTACACATTGGCTTAAATTTGGAAAGATCTCAAGGAGATGAGTGAACAATCAGTGTTAATTTCTTGTAATGGCACACAAATAAGACTCAACCATAGCATTATTTCCACATAAACTGACAGTGATTCCAGGTAGATTGAAACAAAATAGTATCAGGCGTACACTCTCCCACCTTTTCTCTTTCAACGGAATACAGATGGACTGAATTTAACCATCCCCTGCATAATATTAAGTGGAGAGAGAGAGGAACAAGGAAACTTCTCATTTCCAAAACCATGTTATGATAGAGCATTTTTCAGTGGTTGACTTTCGACTGGCAGCAGTCTACAGCCATAATATACTAATCAAAGCAAGCAAAGAGTACTCTTGAATGCATTCGGTTAGTTCTGCAATGCTTGGACGCCCAGAAAAATGACACAAATGCACATATTCATCATTCATCGACAGAAAACCAACAACATTACACTGTAGTTAAGCTTTAAGGCTGCTAATGCTTCGAACCTCCATTGACATCTTCATCTTCGTCCAAGATTTCATGATCTTGTTGAGGTTTATGTGGAGCAGCCCAATCCCGTATTTCATTTCTATAATGTTCTTGTGGAGATGGCAAATTGTGGAAATCCTTTCTTTCCTCCCCCTGTCATATATGGATGATCAAACTAAATAAAAGCTTAAACAGCACTTATATATTTATATCTTGATTTGAGGTAGCAAATACCTCATCAGACATTCTATTACTCTTCTTCAATGATGAGAGACGCTTTGCAGCATCATTAAGTAGTTGAAAGCCCTGAATATCTCCATTTTTAATACTTGCTTCCAGCTGCCAACAAAAAGGTCATTGGATCTAGACTTCAAGGTAACTAATGCTAGCCTGAAAACTTCATGGGAAGATTTAAAATACACCACCTGTATGTGAAAGATGCAAAGGAGAATGCTAGCAACAGGCAGCCAGCTCTCCTCAGGAGATATTGATAGATTTGACCTAAGACAGAAAGGGCGATTCAACTTCAATACAAGTGGTCTCTGTTTGAATTACGATGCAGATCTTGGCAGGTGAATAAAACATCAGTTGAACATCTATTCTCACTTCAGTGATGCAGAAACCAAAAACACGCAACGCCACCAATTTAAAAGACAAGGCAGAAAACTGCAAGTAGTGAACTCTCTCTGCAATCTGCTTTCAGATGCAGACGATAGAGCATCATCAGGAAAAGGAGGAACAACGGGGGGTGTGATTGTTATTGCATCATTCCAATATGACACAGGAAGAGCAAAATCACCAACATGTAGCATTGGTGTCCATCAAAATAAATTTGTATGTGTAAGTTTAAAATCCTATAAAATAGGCAACTCAAAGCTACAATAAACATCTAACACAGTTTGATCATTCTCCTACATGCGTACAAGTGGTCATTCTTTCTCCTTCCAATAGACCAATAATCGTTAATAGTCACTACCTTATAGTTGATTCAATCGTCCTAGTGATCCTCTTAATCAAATCAAAGAATATGTTCTATCGGATGTATTACTGCTCATATCAATGCCCAATTTTCCAGTCTCATTTTCAATATGGTGAGCTTAAAATTTAATGTTAATTCTTCAAGAAAGATAAGAGTGCATATACATACATACATTATACAGTGGAAACTAAAAAATTAAACCTCAAGTAAGGAGCCAAATAGACAATAGCATAAACAGCATAACGCCGCTTCCCTGTATCCAACCAAGCAAACACCCAGCTCTACACAAAAACAAGCGTATATCAAATCAAATGAAGATATACTATCTGAAAAGCCAAAACACTGACTTAATCCTTAAAGTGGGAAAAGAAAATTACCATCCAATTGAAATAAGGAATGAAGCTAATGACTCCCATAACGGCAAACCTTGCGTCGGCCGAATCAATCAAAGATTCAGCTTCAATATCCTCCGGCGATGGAGTCATCGGAAAAATTAGCGAGTTGAGAATGCAAGCACCGATTGCCATAGCCACCGGCGCGTCGGCCGACAACTCCGCCCTGCACTTGCCATCCCTCAATCTCCTCTGCATCAAACCAACAGCAAAAATGAACTCGGAAAATTCAAAGAAAAAGTTCCACCAATAAGCACACGCATATACACACAGACAGACATATATGAAAATACCTGTTTGAGTTTTTTGAGTTGGTTATATCTTGATGTTGTACGTATAGGTCTGAGGGAAGGTAAACAACGGGGTTTCAGTGAGAGGGAAGCTGATGACGGTGAAGTGATGGTGAGAGGGATCATTGGATAGAGCTGGACGGTGGTGGCATCTATCGTGCGCCGGAGGTGATGATCGGAGGTCGAGCTACTTCAAGCTTTTTGCTATATTTTATTTTTAAATCTAGAGTGTTGGGGTGTAGGTGTTTGAAAACAGTGCCATGTGAGAGATGCCTTCTGGATTTTAGGTAATGAACGTATAAACCTAATTAAGGTCGTGTTTGGTACAGAGGGTAAACTTGAAATACGGAAGTTTGGTCCCCAAACATAGTTACTTATGCAGGTTTAGTCCTTAAACAATTTGATGTTGTAATTTTGGTCCTCAAAGTTTAATTTTTTTAGCATTTTTAGTCATTCCGTTAAATATACAGTTAAAGTTAACGAAAATTCATTTTAAAATTAAAAACATGCCATTTTTTTTATCATTTTTGTATGTGTTTTTTCAAAATTTAATCTAATACACCCATTTTTTCTATTTCTTTTCAAGTTTCAAAAGAAAATAAACAAAATATAAAATAATTTAAGCAACAAATTTTTTAAATCTTAACAAAACATTATCAATAACCTGTTAAGGCGTACCATTAATAACAACATCCACACTAAAAAGTATATATTCTTGAATTAATTAAACATCAACACAATAATTTAACATAATATTCCACAATTTCAAATTGAATAGTTCATATTCATAACTTTAACATTCGAAAATCTAAACAATAACTAATAAAAATGTAATTCATAACATTTCACAATTTTAAACATTAACTAAGTAGTTCATAATCTTAAAAGATCATCCTACAAAAATTAATAATTCCAACAATAATCACAAAAATTCATAATTAATAATCACATATTTAAAACTCATATCTCAACAATAAATACAGAAATCTAGCTAGAAACAAACAACAAACTTGAAAGAGTTCAAGAATTCAGAAACCCACATCCACTGAACAAAGAATAATCAGAAGCCCATCACAAAATAGGGCTGGAGCGACGAGCGGCCGTGAAAGGTTTTCAGGCCGCGGCGGGAATGGAGCTATCACGACTTGTTTTCAGGTGGCGGCGGAGAAATTGTAGGCGGACGCTGGAGCTATTGCGATCGGTGGATGTCGCGAACAATGGCAGCGGCGAACGGAGCTGTGGCGAGCAGTGGAGGCGGCGAACAGGCCTGTGGCGAGCAGTGAAGGCGGAAGGCAGCGAACGGAGCTGTGGCGGTGGCGAACGGGTGGAGGAGTGAAAGAGAAAAGAGTGTTGTGGGATGGAGGACTTTGAGAGAATGAAGAGCGGCAGTTTTCCACCCAATTCTTTCTCTTCCGTTAAATTTCACGGTAAATTTGACGGAAGGATGAAAAGTGCAAAAAAAAAAATTTGAGGACTAAAATTGCAATCACAAAAAATTTGAGGACCAAAATTGTATAAATGGCCATATTTGAGGACCAAAAATGCATTTATCCCGAAGGGGTACGTGGGGCGGGTTTGGGTGGATTCGGGACCTGTCCCACCAACTCCAACAAGGATCCGGCCCCCGCCCCAGTTATTTATTCGCTCCGCCTCACCCCGATACAAAATTTGCCAGGGCGAATCTAAGTGTCTATCTCGATTAATTTTATTTTTTATTTATTTTATATATATATATATAAGAAAATTTAATATATTAATTAAAAATAAAATTGTTCATGACCCAACTTAAATTTTCGAGTTCAAAAGACAAATCTCGGCTATAAATAAAATTATTTATAATAAAATAGCCCCAACCATTCATAATAATTATACATTACTAACAACTTTTCATTTTCTTCCTTGTTAAGCATTGTGTGACAATTTTTTGATTCATTAATTATTGAATAAATATCTAACAATATTTATATTTTGAAAGTTATTAAATTAATTCTAATAATAATATAATTTAATTAATAATTTAATATATATACATATATAATATGTTTTCAAATCAACGACCGACAAAGAATACAATATTTTGGCTAATCAAATCATACTTTGCAGTCCAATATTCAAACCAATCAAATGATGCCATGTGGAGCAACTGCATGCATGCTCTAATAAAATTTAAGACAAATGATTTTTGATTTACTGTTTAGAAAATTCAAATATTAAAGAGATGAAGTCAATTTTATAAAAATTAAAAAAAATATATTTGATATTTTTACTCACCCCGTGTGTGAGAGAGAGAGAGAGGCTCATTGTAAGGGCAGCTCTATATGCCAGCAGATACTGTTACAAAATACATTATTCACAGAATTACAGTTTCATAAGGCATTCAGCCTAAAACAACACATATAACAACAATCTACAGAATACAGTGAAATGTGCGGTGTGGTTTCCTCTTTTGATCAGAGTTCCCTGTGCCTGTGGGTTCCTATCTCATACTTAAGATGGGTTTCAGCAAATAATTCACACTGCACTTTTGAGGGCACGACACCATCTGCACAAGGAGCTCATTTTCCATTTGCACCAACTAAATAAATGAACCGAATACCTTCTTCGACTGATTATCTCCTTATTACTCGTTGTCGAACAAGGCTGGAAATCCTTCACAACAGTCTTATAAAACAGCTGATGGAAAACCATCATTCCAGATATACGAACAATATCCTTCACTTCTTCCTACATGTTTTACCCTGCGGATGAACAGAACAGGAGTCATAAAAATGTCACAAGGGCGGCAGCACTAAACGAGTGTTACATACTTAACCAGAATATATAAGATTACATGTAATTTGAAGTCCTTACCCGAATTTATGAGGCGCTGTAATTTAAAAAATTGAAAACAAATTTTCTAGAAATCATGAATCTCCTTCTCTTCTATCTCCATCCTCTTCACGAGCAGAAACAGCATTTAGCCGTTGTTGCAACTGCCAGCAGCAGAAAAACAACGAATATTAAATAGAAAAACCGCAAGGGCCATAGGCTGTAGTGGAGAAGTCTAACGTTTCAGCATTCCATGATTAGATCAAGATTATTGAAGAACATATAGCCATAATACTGAAGCTAATCCCATGATCTCAGAAATAAAACAAGGAGTACGATCACATTGCACAAATGCTGACAGGTAACTCACTTGCATGTACTTTAGTTTTTCAGCAGTTAATTCATCGGTCAAGCTATTCATCCTGCAGGTGATGAGAAAGAAAGTTGAGCTTCTATTGGAAACTAGAATGAAATAGGAAAAGGAAAAAGATAATATGCTCGTTCTTTCCAATTTTTCTGAGTCCAGTTACAAGAGATGCACCTTGCTTGAAGTTCAGAGATCTTCATAAGCAGCATTCTTTCCCTTTCAGAAACAATTAATTCAGCCTGTCATGAACAAAGTATTCAATATCATGAAGCTATCCAGATTAATATTGAATATAGTGTTGAATTTAAGTCAAAAGACTGACAAGCATAAGCATAATCAGAATCTCAAAATCATGGATGCAAACAACACAAGACACTCCAAAGCTTGGCAACTTCTGAGCTGAAGATTGAACGTAGTAAAATCTAAAGGCTCGATCCAGGCCACAATTATAGTCCAGCTTCAGATAATAGGGAATCACAAAAAGAATCTCAAGCCAGAGATTCATAGGAAATGATTTCTCATAGAATGCTAGATCTGGAAGAAGATACTAGTTCTAGACTAACAGTAAAGATACACGTATTTGGGCTCAAACTAAGATCGAGTATTCAGATAGCTGAAGCTTGTGAAATGGCAAAAACAAGCTCAAGTAAATTACAACATCTTGGCTATCTAGCACCATTGTATAAAAAATATTAAAAGAATGAAACTTCAAGGTCACTTTAGACCTGTAGCCAAGAGATATGATGGAAGTATTAATAGAAGGCATGTACATGATGCGAACTCACAAGTCAAAATCAAAATATCAGGGGATATGCAGCAGAAAAGAAGTTGGCAAATAAACTCCCCACTATTCTTAAGTAAATTCTTCTATCAGGCTCAGTTCATTGCACAACTCCACATTCAAACAATGATGTGGCATATGAATCCTCCAGTTCAAGCATAATAAAAGACTTGCGACCAAATGCAAAAGACGTACTCATCCATTCTTATAAATCATACTTTGTGTAATGAACATTGTGTATAGTGCAGATAAAGGCACAAGAAGTTAGAGTTCCTTATGGACAATTCGATAACCACCAAGAATCCGATGTAAGCAATTTAGAATAAGGTATAAATATAATTAAGCGCATATTTGATTAACTCAAAGGCATTACTAAGTGACAAAAGTTTGGATTATAAATGATGTCCTTGAAGATAAAGCTTTCCTTCTTCACTAGTCTTTCTAAGAGAAGATCACAAATGCACCAGAATAAACAACTCATTGTGGGGAGTTTGAAGTGTGCTTACGCTGCCATTATTTTCCGAACCACGAGGCAGAGGAGGCAGTTTTCCATTTTGAGGAGCTACAAAAAAGACAAACTTCACTTAAACACGTCCACAATCCTTTAATTAATGCATAAACATATCGACCATCAAATTTTCAACACACCATTTTCTAGCTCCACTGTTTGCAAGCTACTCAACAAATTCATGATAAGATCCTGTAGTGGAGGTGGCAAGAAATGAGAACAAGATAAAAAAGAGAGAGTGACACTCATGATTCACCTGTTAAACTTGCTGAATTAATGCATAATGAGACAGCACAAGTATAAACTCTTACTGTACATGAACTTTAGAAACACTTACTTGTTGAATTGATGTTTGTTGGAAGAGATTCTGAAGATGAGGCATGAGAATTGAAGCAGAGACATTACTGTTGCCAAATTCCTTAGGTGGCTGGCTGTGGGGCTGAAAACCAAGAACTATATGACTAGAGGAAAAGCAAGAAATCCACTTGGAAGCACAGGGCTTAGAGAATTTAACAGTTAAGCAGCGTTACTGGATTTAAATGACAATCGATACAGAGAGAAGCTTACAAACCATTTGCTTAGAGTCAAATATCCAGTTTCCAACACTAGCAGACTTCCTTAGTGGTGATCCCTGAAAACAAAATTAAAAAGAAGTGAATATAGAACTAAAAATACTCATCATCTTGGTTAACCAGTCAAGATAACACATTCCTACATACCTGAGAATTTCGTCGAGAAACTGTAGATAATGGAATATCCTAGTCATTATATTTAAGTTAGCAACACTTCTTAAAATGAATGAAGTACTATAAAAATGTAGCTGTACCTTTACAAGATCTACGTTTTCTGATGTTACAGAGAACCGCCCTTTTATTTGTACCAAATTTGTTTTTGATTTGTCCTCCAGGGAATCTTTAAAACCTTGAAAATAAAGATAAAGACATGTTATGTGCTTCCGAAATTTTTATCCAGGCAAAGCTGTAGTTTAGTGATTGCATGGCAACTCAGAATCTCATATTAAAATAATTACCTCCGGAAGATTTTATTGGAGCTGATAAACTGTTTGCTGAAGCCCGGTTAGGAAGGTTCAGAGGACCACTGAAACTGGGAGCTCTTCGTACTTGCTGAGCCTTTTCGGCGACTTGGTTGTCGTCAATCTCACACCTGATGATCAGATTTTTATTTCCCAATGAAATTAAAAGGTAGGTGAACTCTCCTGCTAATGTGCACAAGCTTGTAACTGACCATGTATATATAACACTGATTTTGCTACTCAGAGGAAAAGAATGTTAAGGTAAACTTCGCTCACCTTTTGCTGGATCATATATAAATAATCAAGAGCTAATAAATTGCTCACTCCTAATTCCAAATTAAACTTCTTTCCTTCATGCTCTTTATAGCACGAAAAGTTACAAAGGACGAGAAAGTAGACATATGCTCTCTTAAGAATCTGAATTTTACAGCAACCTATGACCTTTTCCAAATCTCTGTGCTAAAATCTATGGCTCAACAAGGTGAAGATGAAAATGATTGATGCCCACCCACCAAAAGAAGCATCTTTTTACCCAAATATTACAGATGCCTTTTAACTCAGATTAAAAAGTTAAATGCAGTGAACATGGTGTAGTATTATCTTTTGGAGCATAAGATAAGAAACCCATCATTAAAAGCAGTGCTATGTACTTGACTGGAGAAAATTGGTATTGGCATATAAACAAGTCTACTTGGAGAGTATTATATTTGGTTTTTAAACAATGAAAACAGTTGGGATCCTTGCAGATGCAAGAAGTTAGTTAAATAGTTATGCTCATTTCCTACTTGGAGGGTGTTTTGGTGAGCTTATAAGCTCTTTAAGACATCTTATAACATGTTTAAGAGCTTGTAAGATGCTACAAAGTGTTTCGTAATTTTTTGAGAAAAAAGATCTTATAAGCTCAATGTTAAGAGCTGACAAGCTCTTTAAAAAAAAAAATGAGTTGCCAACTTACTTATAAGATCTTAACAAATTTCTTCAAATTAATTATAAATTTGTCATTGGCTAACATCTTATAAGCTCCTTCTATGCGAAAACTTCATGAATATAAGCTTGTTATAAGATGTATGAGCTTATAAGATCTTTTAAATAAGCTTAGCCAAACAACCTCTTAAACCGTTGGGAGCAACATCAAGACTACTTGGTCTTGCCAACTCCTCCACTGGCACAAACTATCCACTCCACAGCTACAATTATGACTGTAACTTGCAGTAGAACACTTGCATGCATATTAGGATCAGGCAATCGGGTATCAAGGTTTTGTTAAGAGCATCAGCACTAAAGGAAACATGAGCAACAGGCTAGGCACTATTAAGTTCTGCTGTCAAGCTACCAAATTATGCACCCTAAGACTCCAGCTAAGACATTATCAGCTCCTAAATGGACTAAGAAGAATCTTTGTTCAAGCTTAAATTACATACTCTTAAGTTTAAGCATAACAAGAATATAGAGGACAGCTGAAGCAATCAATAAATTATAATAAACCTTTCTAACTGGCGCGTTCTTTCTGACAGCGAATGACTTAGCACAGTACCGGGCATGAGCGGTCCACTTTGAGTTTGACGAGGTCTGCCTGTCTGACTTTTAGTCTTGGCTTGTGCCGCATCTTTCTCTAGAATTGGAGGTAGCAGCTCAGCTTTTGACGCACTCTTCTTGAGTCCATTTTTTCCCTGATTGTCTGATGCTGTTAAATCACTTTCATAAACCTTCTTTGTCTGACTCTCAGCCACAAGGACCTCATTACCATTTGCTTTTTCTCTGGAGAGGAGGCAAAGCATAAATTTGTTCAGAAATGTGCTTGACTGAAAACACAGGACGATGCATGTTCATTGTGTATCAAGACCATGTCGCTAAATAATAATAGTAATAACAATAATAATAAATTAAAAAAGAACACAGTTACTCATATCAGCTGAAAAGATTCATATCTACCAGATCATAATTAAATAAACTCATAAGGTTTTTAGAATATAAACTAAGTTGAATATGGGATTCACATAATGGAGTAGAGCTTGTTTAATCACCTGTCAATATTATTGCTTGTCGTTACTGTTTTCACCAGAGAACTTGAAGTCATCTATGAACAAACAAGTGGAAATTTATAATTTACACCTCTAACAGGTCCATAAAGCATTAAAATAGATATAGCAAATAGACAAGGAGCTCCATAATAATGGATTGGTTTATGAAAAAAAAAAAAAAAAAGAAAGAAAGAAAATTGTCAATGACCTTTTGGCTCATATAAAATTTTATGCTGTCTTCCTCTTCCTTGATTTCTTGTATTTTCATCCTCTTCGTGCAGCTGCCAAGAATAAAACAGTTCATATGTACCACTTATAATGCTTATGGTTATTCAATGTTGATTGCTGAACATGAAAAGAAACTTCTGCCATGCACATACCAAAGATGCTTGGAGCTTCAAATCCTCAATATCAAAGTTCCATGCACTTACTCCTCGCTGGTACTCGCTCTGAAAGAGACAAGAAAAACTAATAAATCATGGAAACACAAAAAAGCACAGACATACGCACAGAGGAACTAGTTCTTGAATTCGCAAACTAAATGTTTAACTGCTGTGGACCCAATGTACAGCAGACTGTTTATTGTCCGCTCACCAAATGATTAGTTGATTTCATTAATTCAAAAACAAAAAGGAGAGAAACCCATACTCAGCAAACCAGTTCAGCCTCAAAGGTTAAGAAGAATCCAGGTGTAATTAGGTGACTGCACTATTGATTGATCATAGAATAGACAAGCAAAGGGAATCTTTAAAATTCTGGCCGCTGATAAGAGGATAATAGTATTGTATACAAGCAATTTAGCTGAATCTGGCTCCTAATTGACAAAGGGGTTAAGTTGTTGTAGATGCCAAATACCCACTCCATTGTACTTCTCATTTCAGATTATATAGGCTATCCATTTGTGATGAAAACCATAAAATAAAAAGAAATGAAAAATCACCAAACCCATAATCCTTATCACCAATGAAAGAAGAAATATCATTCAAATAAAAGAAAATGTTCAAGCAATCAGAGATGTAAGTCAATAAACAATGTAAATGAACACTAACAGAAACTCATTTGCAGAAAAAATAATCAGATATCACAAATTTGTTTTACACAAGACAAATACTCCAGGACATTGAATCCCTGTGAAAAGTGAGAAGCAAAAAGCAAAGTGCTAGGCAACCTTAAAAGAGGGAAAAGACAATTGTTTCATATAAATTAACCAGAACCAGAAAGTATGAAAGAAAATCACAAAAGTCATGTTTAAAACCTGAGATATAGCTTCTTGTTCTGCTGAAGGCATTCTTTTCAAAGCAAGCTGTGCAGCATCTTTGAGCTGCATCCAATTTCCAACAACTTAGAAAAGAATTTAAGAAAATGTGAGTTCACAACCCAGCTAATTGCCATCACCATGATATACCTGGAGATCTTTCACACGCTTCCATAATGGTGGCAGGTCAGCAAATAACTTTTTCACAGAAAGTTCAGGAGGCTTCGCATTTTGAAGAAGAATGTTTTAACAGCTTTTCTGCAGTCGGTCTCTTTGTTTGATCTTTTACCAAGCACATTGCAACCATTTCTTTAAAAGACTGTTCGAAACCAATGATTGGTTAATAACCGACTGGTCCTAGAAGCACCTAAGGTGTTTAGATGAACATGTGCACATGAGAATATCATGAATACCTTAGAGAACCTTTTGTCACGGTCATAATCAAGTCCAGGAGGGGCATTTTGTATGGTCATCAGCAAAACCTATTGAAAGGGGGAAGGAAACTATTACTCTACATTAGCCTCCACAAATACAACAAAGGTCTTAAGTAGATATGCATACCTTCAATGGAGGATATTTTGAAAATGGTGCATGTCCATGAGCCAACTCCAGTGCAGTTATTCCAAATGACCAAATGTCAGCCCTGAAAAATCGATTAAAGTGCCACAAATTATGCACCAAATACAGTGAACCTCTATTATTCTATAAATTATGATGGAACAATAGCAAGAGGGGCTCAACTTGGTATGGCATCAATCCACAATAAGAATTTACTGAACTAAAAAACTTCTGGACAGATAGCTCATACATTTAAATCTATACAACAGGACCAAACAAGGACATCCTATTATAGTCTCTAGGAGATGTTAAGTCTGAATACCCATTATACATCAAGGAGGAGCATTACTAACTTCATACATGCATACATGTACAAACACCATTGACATGCTTATCCAACATTATGGATGCATAACTTAACACAAAAGCACAAGATAGTACGAAAATATGTATTAAAACCCACTTGAAATCATATCCTGCTCCTGGCTGCAATACTTCTGGTGCCATCCTGTTAATGAGACAAAATTCAACACGATCACAATTAGTATCACCAGAAAAATCTTCCATTGAAAAATTACAAAGACAAGCATATATATGATAGAGAGAGAGATGGAAACAACAAATGTACCAGCATGGAGTTCCTACTAAAGTATTCCTTGAACGCTGTCTATCACCTCTGTCAAACATGCAAGCTGAAACACCAAAGTCAGCAAGCTTCACCTCACCATCACTATCCATTAATATATTTCCTGCCTGGAAAAAGCAAATGTTAAACAAATGTGAAACAGTTGACTTAATGTAGGCAATGCAAACAGATGTCAAATCTAGAAATAAATACGTTCAGAGTAAATTAAAAATTGCTGAGTTGATTAACCTTAACATCACGATGGATATGCCCATGTCTATGAAGGTACTCCAAAGCTTTTAAAGTTTCTTTTAAGATAGACCCGATGGCAGATTCTTCAAATCCTTCTGGATATGCTATCTTCATGAGATGTAGGCAAGAACCTTCAGCCATAAAAGGCATTACCACCCAGAGATTGTGCTCAACAACAAATGAACAGAATGCTTTAATGACATTAGGATGATTGATTAAGCTCACTGTTGAGCTTCCCTCCGGATATCATCCTGCAAAGAAAGGTACAGTTAATCCATGAAAGGTTAACCTAGTTACATCCACTTATTTTACCATAACCACAAGCCACAGCTTTACTACACGAATTGGGATATTGTGCATAGCAGCTCTGTATTTTTCAGGTCAAGTGCTCAATAATAATACTGCAAGTGGCGAAGTAGCATTCAACTAACTACCGTACCACAAATTAGCAACACTAACAATTATGAGGTGAAAGAAACCTACAATAAACTAACTGGTGTCTTCTTTTTGGCAAACAAAAGTCCTATGGGTAACAATTGTGCTACTCCAAATAGTATGTGTTCATAGAAGGTGTATGTTTTGGTGTGATTGCAATCGGAATGATTGGTGATATAAAAGAACTTCCAGATGCAAACGTCAAAGATCACTAATATGATTTGTGAGCCAAAATAATTAAGGATAAACCAATGTTGAGAGCTCTCATTGCTCATAATAAATTCCAACTGTGCAATAAACCTCAAAAGCAGCAAGCTAATTGACACAGACAATTCTACATTTCCAAGAAGGAACTAAGCTGAAACTTTCTATTGTTTCATAAGGTCACTTTCCTGAACTACTGACGTCATGCAAGACAAGTAAAGTAGCACATGAACAATGGAAGATTTAGATGTTAGAAAAGTTCACCGACGAACTCATATTAACACCTCTTAGAAACTTAAACTACTTATAGCTATCCTAAGAAGGGTAAATGTCTGATAAGTAATTAGACTTGAGGGTAAATTCTCATTCATATATTTCAGGATTAAAATTTAATACAGCAACCGACATACTAACAAAGTTGTACAACTTGCCTTGATTTTGATAACCCTGTCCCCAAAATATCTCGACTAGAATGTCAATGTCATTGTATAGTCCAAAAGTTTTCTTTTCTATTGAAGTAGGTCAATGAAGGAACCAAGGTAAACTATAGGTAAGACCATAAGACCCATTTTGAGGGTACAGGTCTTGACAAGTTTAACATGGGTTAGAAACTCTTCCTACTTACAGCTAGTTAACCCATTTTAATACTTATTACGTAGGTCCACAAAAGGAATCAAGGGCAGACCATATATGCTATCTTCACAAGTTTAACACTGGAGTGATACAAGCAAAAGAATCCCGGGCAAATTATCGATGATAAGACTCAATTTGAGAATCCAAATCTTAAGTTTAACATCAGAGAGATATAAGCAATCTTGCAATAGACATGGATACCATATAATACAGACAACGGATTTTTCAAATACTACAGGATATGATAGAACAAAGACATGCATATGAATTAGCTCGAGTTAAACTATGAAATCAAGCCCATATGTTTTCTGCCAGAAAATAAAACCACAAAACACAGTACAACAGAAGTGGACAACAAGAAATGTTATTGCAAGGCAAATTCCTGAACACCCGAAACCCTAGTTTAGTAGTTTTCACTTTACCTGGGCCCAAACATTCCAAGTTTTCTGCCTTAATCTCTACATTCTTTCTTCATTCTGTCATTTCATCATCTAACTTCTTACCTTCTTGCAGTACACCATTATCTAGCACTCTTTTTTCTCCTCCCACTGGATTGAACTCGCAATTTTCAGTTTTTGGTGATCTTCTCTTGAATAGAACAATCTCCTCTCTTATTGCAGCTCACCTGTCTTTAGTAGAGAGTCAAACAAATCTATAGCTTACAGTAGCCTATTCCATATCTTAGTGAGCTTATCAGCCTCGACTGCAGGAAAGGTTACTTGCTTTACCAAGTTGTAGAGCTCTCTCCTATATCAAACCTTCAATTGCATAAAACCTTTCAAAAGTCCGTCATGACACCACCATGTTAGCCACCCCCAAATCTTATCTCCAGGAGTGTCCCATGAAAGCTGACACTTGGCGTCTTTTGTCTTTCTTTGTCTGAATCTTATATTATCTAGGAAATATGTCAGACACATATCACATGTCCAACATGTGTCAGCATAGAGTGGGAAACCAAAACAGTCCAACTTTTCGGTATCCATGCTATAAATCAAACTGGTGCAGAGGTAAGAGCTTTAGATGACATTTGCACTATCTTAGAGGATATTAGGCACTCAAAAAGTACTTGGAAATCTGGACAGATTACAGTACAAGAAATCCAATGTTCGGACTTTTTATTTCACTTTACCAATTGATGACAAGGCTGTGAAGCTTGATATTTTAGTCAACCAGTGCAACTGATTTCTAAAAGTGTGGCATTGACATTCAGTGATTGCCCGAAAGTGCAATTAACTATTTTTATTTCCTCCAAGACACAGCATAAAGAGTAATAGATTCCTTCGAAGGTTCTGGAAATCAGTATAAAGAAAGAGTTTCAACTTGTTATCTGCAGATCTAAACTATGAGTGGAGCTGTAATCCAAGATGTCGAGAAAATGGTTTTCAACAATAACAGCTTCACATCTATGATCATTAACATAGAAAAATATGGCATTACAAAATCAATTACTCCATTATTTGTATTGTAGCCAAAACTTCTTCGTTAACAACATAATGATGATAATAAGTGATTCAGCCTCACAAGAGGAGGTCCAGGTTACAACTTGAGCAGCTGTCCCTCAGAAGCTTGATATTCATAGAACTTTTCTAAGTTTAACTCACTATAATGGTACTTATCAAGAATAACCAAAACCGTATGGCAGTCAATAACTCAATGCCAATGGCAGAGAACTAATCCAAAAGCGTTGCATAGTATCCTCTCACCAAAGCATTGCATAAATCATCCTCAAACTTCATGTCAAGCAATGAATCACAGAACATGAAATCAACGACAATCATGAAACAAATAGAGCAATTTGACATTCTCTAACTATGCCCAGCTTACACCATTTTCAACACTTCAAATGTCAAACATTCTCCCTTTACACAGTACCCAACTCGGATAGTCGACTTAATCAATTTCAGAGCTATTCCTCCAAACCCCGCGATCCCAAATTGCACAAAGAAGTTATTGCATTGAAAGTCAAAGTAATATCAGAGACACACTCCAACTAGATCAAAAATCACCTCAAACAAAAACAAACTGAAATAAACTCAAAAACATGTGGAAACAAACTAACTAACAAAATCACAAAGCAATGGAGGAAACCGAGGAAATGAACAAACCAGATTGCTATTGCACCGATCGAGATCCAAGCACTTGACAGCCACCACTTCATTGACAGGCAAATAGATCGCTCTGTAAACAGTTGCGCTCGCACCGTAGCCCACCTCTTCCAGGAGCTTGTAATCATCCGGATTCGCAGAGTAATTCCTTCCCATTCTTTAATATTCACAAAACCGCCAAAGAAACCATCAATCTGACAGCCTCACCGCTTCGATGCCTCAAAAGAGCTGAATCAAATCTTTCCTGAAAAAAAATAATTTGTTTATGTTTTTCGTTTGTGTATTTAATTGTGTGAATTCTTCGGACAGTGAAAGTCTACAGATATGGACTGTGTTGAAGTCTGCTGAAGTTTTCTACTTTTCTCTCTCTCTGTTAGAATGCTCCCAATTATAGCGATATTTTTTAGATTTTGGTTTCTTTTCTTTTTCTCGGTCCATTTCTTTTTCCCTTTCTTTAAACATTTTTATCTGTTTTTTATTTACGATTTTCCTTATATTTTTATGTTTATTATTATTTATTAATTAAAATATAAAAAATTATATAAAAATTTAAATATCAAAAATCACCCTAGTTTTGACAACATTGTGAGTAGGGTGCGGCAACCTCCTCTTCAGTGGCGGCAGCTTTTTTTAAAAAATTAATCTTAAAATTAATTTAATTATATAATTATATACTTACATAAAAATACTATTTTTATTATATATATGTTAGATTGGAGATAACCCGCAAAATTGTCAAAAAAAAAAAAAAAAAATGCACTTTCAGATCCATAATCACAATCAACGCGCGTGTACCACCAATTCTAGCCTCAGGGGTTTTTTAAATTTTTTTCATATCACAAGAGTGTAATTGATACATTATTTTTTTATAAAAACTTTTTTAAAATTTTCAATTTCACAGTAGGTCCTTATAATTTTTTCCATAGTTTATTACATATATAGATATTCTCTTGTCTACTTAATCAAATTTTCAAGGGCGTAATAAGTCTTCACTAACAATTAATTTAATAGGCAAAATTGAAATCCCGAAATAGAAAAATCATGCGAGTTCTAATTTTACTGATGTGTGGACATTGATCCATTTTAATAACAGTTGTTGATTTATTGTAATAATAATTATTAATTGATTGCACATAATTATTGATGATTGAAATTGGATCATTTTCACTATCCAATCCATTATTTCCATTTGTATTGAATTAATGAAGTACAGTGCAGTTGTGAATTGTGAGGTAAATGTTGTGATGTTTATATTGTTTTAAACTCTCCACTATAACAAATTGGCCTTGGAAATCAATCTCTTGAGCTATAACTATTGGGATCATTCTCGTGCAATACAGTTTATCGATTAGATATATTTTTCGATTACATAAATTATTTTTATTTTTTAAATAATTATATAAATATTCATCATAAACGTCAACATCATTTATATAAACCATTCATGTTTTTTGAAAAACTACACATACATTCCCCAAAAACGTCAATACAATTGCATAAACTGCTCCTTCTTTTAACCGTCAGATGGGGGGTTTCTGTAATTATAAGAAACATGGACGATTTATGTAAACAAAATTATTTACCCCCTTTTTGTTTGAATTGGGTTTGGTTCTCTTTTTTGTTTCTTTTGTTGTTTTTTTTAAATAAAAATAATCCATTATGTGATACAGTATATTAATATATATGACTGAGCAAATATATTAATAATAATTTTATAATAAATAAAACATATATATATTATATATATATAATAATAAACTAAAAACTACTAAAGAAGTAAATAACTCAAAACCTCCCCTAAATGAAAGGTTTTAGAGCATGGGGACTTACCATTGATATAAGACCTCATTGCCAAAGTTCTCCTCATAATTAGGGGTGGAAATAATTCGAGTTGAGTCAAACACATTATTGTTTAAATTTGTTGAATTTGATTTAATTATTATTCGAATCGAGCTCAAACCAGCTTTAATTGGATCAAACTTGAGTAATTTGATATTTTTAAATATATTTTACTATTTTTGCACTAATCGAATCGAGTTCGAGCCAAACTCAAAGGTTTACCTAACAAAATCTTTTGTTCAAGTTTGGTTTGTTAAGTTTTATAAATCGAGTTCAAACGAATTTTTATCAATCAATTTCAATCGAATATCGAATAGTTTAATTATTTTTCCATCCCTATTGATAATATCATATTTGGAATATGTAGATGGTTTTTGAAATCAAATTTAGGTATTTGCCATCAATTTAGGATCCGGTTGGTTGGAGCGATTAGACTTGGAATATACTTTCTTCTAAGCAATACCCTAAAACTTTCTAAATATGATGAAAATAAGGTTATTGACAAACAACTAATCATTTACAAATTTATATGTGTTTGTCTTAATTAAAAATATTAAGGGTTTGTTTGGTTATGGACAAATGTTGGAGGAAAGTAAATCAGATGTATGTGAAATTTATTGGAGTCCAATTTTATTTTCGTCCAAAATGGAGAGGAGAAATTGGAAGTGTAAGACTAAAAAGACAAGAAAGTACATTTTTTATTTAAATTCAAATTGAGGTCATTTATAATAACTTTTTATTTATCTAAACTGAATGGTTTTAATACACATTCTGATTAATATTTTTATTAATAATTTATTTTTGTTTGATGAATTTTTTTACTAATAAGATTTTCAAAACTTTTATATACTAAAAGTATTTTAGTATAATATTAATTTATTTATTTTCAAATACAAAATAAAGAGAAAGGCTTGATCGGTAAATTACAAAATTATTTTTCTTCTCAATATATTTTTCTCGTACCAAATAGTGGAAGTATTTGAAGTTTACTTTCCTTCCAATCACCAAATAATTTTAAGAAAAATTACTATTCCCCCCACCCTCCCTGCCTTTTCACACTTTCGCTCCCTTTCTCACTACCATTTTTCTCTCATTTGAATCGAACGAACCTTAAAATTTCCAAAAAAAAAAAAAAAAACATTTTATGTATATTTAGGTCTCGTGTGTCTTGATTGGATATTACAATTCCTCCAACCCAATTAGGAGCTTACCACATAAGTCAGACTTGTGTCAATTTGCAAAGACTAGGCATTATGGGTTTTTGTCAATTGACGGGATAGGGTTAACAACATTAGAAATAAAAGCATCAGGAGTGGTTATTGTGGCAACATGATTTTTAAATTATTATCGAAAATGTATCTAGTGATACAATTCAATGATTCGAGCACAAGACTTCTCTATAGGAGATATCGTGTTCGAACTTGAAGTGATTTCCTGTATTGAATTCATGAATATATATAAAAAAAAAGGAAAATTATTATCTAAAAGAAACATAACCCTGGAAAACAATGAGCTAGAAGAAAGCCCAGATCAAATAAGTAGTTGTCTGATGCGGTATTAGTTGAGAATTGAGATGTAGTTTTTGCCCATGAAAGAAGCCATCAAAATTGGTAGTCTATAAGAGGTGGAAGTACCTTTGGACTTTTGTTGATAAAAATCTCATTTTATTCTAATGTTAGGAAGCCTTGTAGGTAACTTCTACACTTCATTTCCTTCTGAAATTATTTAATAATTTTTCAAATTTTAATTTTGTTCGTAATAATTTTTTTCAAACTAAACTCCATACTCCTTTAACGTCGTGGAATGAGTTGTAAAATGGAATTTTGACAAAATTGGATTTTTTAAAAACTGGCTTGTGAGTTCCAGATGGTTTCTAACAAGGAAGCCTGAGTTGAATTAATTGAATTTAATGGTACTGAAGACCAACACTCTCTTTTTCCATTTCAAAATATTCAAGTTTTTGTAACTATAAAGTGGTTGTGGAATTCCTCTAATATCACTCTCACAACATGTTGGTGGAGGAATTGCTATTTTTCTGTAGGACCTCCCCTACAGTATTGTCACCACAGTAAAGTTTAACCACCAAGTTTGGGATGGATTGGTGTGGTTCCTCTACGCTTAGGACACTAAAATATCGAACCATGAACGAAGAAAGGCATGAGAGAAAAACATATTGGCTAGTAATTCTGAGGCCCCAATTCTTGACTGGAAGGGACACAAAGGCCTCTACCCTTCCATCCCTTGGATAGATAGAGAGAGACGACGGAACTTTTGGTTTTTTCATTTTATCAAAGAGTTGAACAATGATTTTTTCGTGTTGTCAAAGATTTGAATAATAAAAATAGATGGTGAGTGCCTGATCAAATTGATCAGGTCATGTAGGAACAAGTTGGATTCGTTGTGTTCATCTACGAGTGTAACACATTGATTCACGCTAAAATGGGATATAATTTTTTTTACTTTACATAGAAACTTAATATTTTTAGAATTTTTCATGTTATAAATACATTTTTCTTTAATGTTCTTCCAGATCCAGCTATGACATAGTCGGAATTTAGAATTAATGAAATTAGATTAATAGAAAATTTTAATTGTTTTGAGAATTCAAAACTGACCCCAGCCCACTTTTAAAAAGGATATAGATATTTGGATTTAATACAATTTATCCCATATGATTGCAGATGAACAAATTATTCTTGAGGAAAAAAATAATAATAACAAGTTACTCGCCCCCCCCCCCCCCCTTTTTTTTTTTTTTTTTTTTTAAATAGAGCAATTTACTCTTCTTTCAAGAGAGTAAATCAATTCATAGGAAGATAAATTTTTTATTTTTTTTCATAGAAGGTATTTTGCGCATACCCCATATATGAAGGAGTTGCTTTCATTTTTTCCAATATCTAATCCACCCCAGTTGGATTATAGACAATGCAAAATAATCCGAAACCAATTACTAACTCAGGATTGGTCAGATTAATTGAGAGATTGCGGATTTGAATAATTCGACCTATATCATCCGACAACTTTCAGCTATAAATCATACCCACAATGACTTCTTTTAAATCTTGATATTATTTTTCAAAACATTTGAGAAATGTCCAAATTTCAGCCTGTATATTCATGTATTGTAATTGCTCCAACTACATACATACAATATTATACAATTCACCTCCGAAACACAAAAAAAGAAAAAGAAACGAAGAGAAAATTCCCAGAACATACACAATCTTTAATACTATTCCTATCAACTTTTCTCATCCCAGAGTGGATATATTTACATTCATTGTTTTCTCAGACTGGTAAGTACATATACATATAAATCCCGCCAGACCACCGGCAGGATTTAAACTCACAGCATAGCCACCAGAACCACATATCTATATAAGAAAGCAATTTGAGGACAAGTACAATCCTAAATCCAACCCATTGACTACCCTAGTTAGCCTAAAATAGTCAAAGTAGACACCTCAAAAGAAATAATGATACAAATTTGCA